>CM077527.1:6456393-6570157 GCA_039654895.1 Mongoloraphidia duomilia | reverse complement strand
ATTTAAGAAATAATTTTTTTTTTGACGAAATTTCATACCTAGGAGTTTTTTTGTGGTTCTGAACAACTTTTTTTAATAAAATTTTGCTCTATCTTGATTGCACATATGAGTTTACTTGAAACCCTACTTTTTATTTTAATCGTAGTTGGCTAGATTTTGACTTTTGAAAAATTTTGTTCTAACAAAAAAGATGCATCTTAATGGCCTGTATAACTGCTGAAAATTTTATAATGATTGCTTTTAAAATTAAAAAGTTATTTAGGTGTCCTCATGTAAAGTGAAACACACTGTATAAAGAGAGTACAGTGTGGTCCAGTAGTTAGCGTCGAGGCCTCTGGATCAGACTGTCGTGGGTTCGAATCCCGCCTCCGCTCATGGATGTGTTGTGATGTCATTTAGTTTTAAGTTAATTGTTTTTTAACGTAATCAAGACGCTAATGACCTAAGTTGTCGACGCGTCCATAATTTACAATAAAAATAAAATGCATATAAAGAATTGGTATATGATAAAATCAATCGATTTTTAAAACCCCCTTATATCCACACAATATTATTCACATAACAATTAGAGGAGAAAATACTAAATATCACAGGCAGAGCAAGGCTGCCATGATTTGTAAGCTATATCTAAGAAAAAATCAAATGGCCACTGTCGGGACTTAATAAAGAAGTTATTTTATAGTGGGTATGGCAAAAATAAAATTACTAACAGAAAGTCATCATTTGTCGATCATCTCAAAGCTTTATAAATTTATTGAAGCTCTGCAACTGTACGATAAAAATCACATCCGCTAGTCGTTTCTCTGTTAGTCTTCCTGCACAAGATGCATCCATCTTTATTTTCTTTTAAATGCATGTAAGAAACGTTTACTAAGATAGCAACCTCGCTTGTCTTTTTGTATGTATACAAGGTAAGGGCTTCCTCTGTTTGAATAAAACATAAGTCTGTACACTTGGATCAACGTCTGGCTGGCAAAAAACAAAAACTGAAGCGTCAGTGGCGTCCGTGTTTATCAATCCTGAATAACAATGACTCGGTGCCTTGTTTTTGTTATTGCGCAATGAAACTATTGGAAAACCTTTATAGACCGAGAGCTAGTGACAATTTTTTGGTGTTATTTTTTCAAGGCCCTTATTTTTGTGAAGATGTTGAGGGAGGCATATTAAAGTGCCCTGAGTAAGGAATTTTGCTAGATAGCGGTATGGGAGGGATGCAGACTGCCCCCAACATGTAACAAACAAAATGGTCATAATTATTATTGCTTCAAGGCTGAAATTGTTTGTAGGTATAGGTTGTTCACAAACTATCACAAATTCGGTTGGAACGGTTTAAGAATCGTCCACAAACGATCACAAGTTCGGTTGAAACGCGTTCTTTCCACTGCGCATGAGCGTGACGGTAATATTACGGTATTCAGAGTGGTTGGAACAAAGCTTATATAAGTCTTCATGGTTTCCGGGCTTGTAGGCCGTGGTCCGGTGGTATTTCTACCTGACGTTTCGTCTACAACTGGGTAGACATTCTCAAAGGCGATGTGGCAGCGGTCGAAGTGTCCTCCTTGGCGGCTCACAGGAGGACACTTCGACCGCTGCCACATCGCCTTGAGAATGTCTAACGCAGTTGTAGACGAAACGTCAGGTAGAAATACCACCGGACCACGGCCTACAAGCCCGGAAACGATGAATACTTGGAACAATGCCGGCCGTGAAAGCTTGCACACAAAGCTTATATAAATCGTAAAATCTCGAAATTTAAATTAGTACTTCACAAACCACGACATAATACACAGTGCTTAGCATCATAATATTACATAGTGTTACGAATACTCAATGTGTGTTTTTAAAAAAATAATTAACCACACCTGAAGATGGCAACTCGTTGCTGAAACGCGTCGTGTTAAATCACAAGAAGTCACAAGACGGACATAATACAAGGTATTTCTGATACTTCATAATATTCATATAGTGACATGGAGACCCCACACTCTAAAAAAAACTTTTTAACAAAAAGAAAATCTTCAAAAAACCACTAAAAAGAGAAAAATAATGAAATTTTGAGGTCTGTGCCAATTTAATAAAATATGAAGTCGGTTAAAAAATATAGTACCTATAGTGATTAATATCTTCTTTTTAACCAACTTCATATTTTATTAAATTGGCACAGACCTCAAAATTTCATTATTTTCCTCTTTTTAGTGGTTTTTTGAAGGAGGTTTTTTTTTTTGTTAAAAAGTTTTTTATTTTTTACTTTTTAGTGTCAAAAAGTGACATTTACCTTAAAAGAATCACACGCCGTTACTCACTTTTATTAAACTGAAACCGACTTTCTTACGCTGTCTGATATGTCAAAAAGTGACATTTACCTTAAAGAATCACCCGCCGTTACCCACTTTTATTAAAATCAGCCGAACTACTGAACCGAGTTTGATGAAATTTCTATGGGACCAATCTGAAAGTATATCCTTTCAAATAAAAAAAAGTTTTTCAAAATCGGTTCATAAATGACTGAGTTATGAGGTAAGAAACATAAAAAAAAAAATACAACCGAATTGAGAACCACCTCCTTTTTTTGAAGTCGGTTAAAAATGTATCAAATAAATAAAAATAAATTTTAAAAAGAGTTGCATGAGTAAGTCGAAGTGAGAGGCGTATACCCGCAAATACAGACGTAATCCTACGTCAAAATATTCGTTAACAGTCAAAGCATTGCGCTTCAACATTTTGAAAATAAAATATTCCTAGTTTTTTTTTGTAGTAGAAAATAAACTATTCACTGAATCGATTAATAATTTTAGCGTTCGTGAGGGCATCTGTCTGTAAAAATACGTTTCACGCCAAATGCAAATAATTTTAACTAACTGGGACATGTAAACTGCACAAAAAACATCGACAAGAATCGCGTAACAGTCTAAGCGTGATAATGAATATTTTCTATGCACTGAAATTCAATTAGACTGTGATTAGATTCTCATTTTCCTGCTTATAGTTATTACAAGCTGGATAATATTGTAGATAATAACAAACGAATATTATTATAGGTTAGAATATATAAATGGTGTTTTTTTATTACCGTAACAGGTACGGTTTCAGATTGGTTCTATGTAACAAATCGGCTGTATATAAATATTATAGACCGAGAGCTAGTGACAATTTATTGGTGTTATTTATTGAAGGCCTTATTTTTGTGAAGATGTTGAGGGAGGCATATTAAAGTGCCCCGAGTAAGGGATTTTGCTTAGCGGTATGGGAGGGATGCAGACCGCCCTTAACATGTAATTAAAAAAAATGGTCACAATTATTATTGCTTCAAGGCTTAAATTGTTTGTATATCTTGTCGGTGACCCAATAATGCTATTATAATATTTGCAGATCGATTGGTCAGTATTAAAGGGGTGGAAGATCACCTTAAACGTGTCATGTACCCGACGAAGTTTATATTATTGGTTCAAGGTTCAAATTTTAATATCTTGTTAAGGCGACTGTTTTAAGCATATATTTCAATTTGCAGAACAAAATGTCGGTATAATAATATTAGTTATAATAGCATTAAAGGTAAAATAATCATAATTTAAAATTTGCAACTACTATTTCTGCCTGTATTTCTACAATTAACTACACAACAACTATTATGCAACATTTTTTAAATAACTTCATTTATTTATTCACAACGTGAATATTATTTAACGCTTATTTTGCCCATAGCGTACGCTGCAGTCGATTTGATTGTCCCCACCATATATTCTGCACCCAGCGAATAACGATTATCAAGTCAACGCGGCGGGTGTTGTGACGTAAGCAGTTATTAAAATTTAAAAATGTGTATCTCCGCAAATACTTAACTTATAGAAATGAAATCAACACCATTGTGTTTCTGGCAATGATTTCTAATAAGAAACAGTTATATATTAATAAATTGTTTATAATTTTTTACGGTCTCATTATTGCACTGTTAATTGTGATTATTTTGCGGAGATTCGTAAAAGTACGTTCCTGAACTAATTCATTCTGCCTTTAACTTACTTCGTTAATGTAATATTCAACAGATATAATATTATATTTATAACCCATCAAATTTATGACCTAAACTGAATATAGATTTACTTAATATGCGTTATGAAAAAAATATACCTTAAAAGCAGAATGAAACAAAAATACGACATAAAATATGTTGCATTTATACCAGAACGAGTGTGTGATTACCGCACTCGCTTTCGGCTCGCGCGGTAAACACACACTCGTTCTGGTATAAATGCAAAATAGCCTTAAGAGAGTATTGTAAAATCACGACTGTCAGATTCGTCACTTTAGACACGTGTAACATACAACATTTTTTTGCAACAACTGCTTCAAAAGTTCAATTTTAAGCAAATAAAACACAATTTGGATAAATATTTTATTAGTGACATTATAGCAAAGTAATCAATAAAGTACTTTATTACGCACGTGTGTTATAAAGTAAAACAAAACAGCATTACTTTATAGAACGGAGTGCGTTAAAATTTAGTTTAAACACTACCGTTCGAATGCAGTAGAAGCTTCCATAAAGAATCACTTTTCAAACGGTACACAGCCATCTAAAATTGTACTTTTGATGCAAGTGTTGCAAAAAAAATATTTTTGAATGCCCAGGTAATATTTTATTTACCAAATTTTGGATCAATTCGTAAATTCTCTGCATGAGTCCTTGATCTATTAAACGGCGTTTCAGATTGTTTTTGTCAGTAATTAAAAGTATGTACTGTTATTTATTATCCATAAATAATTTACGAGGTTAACCTTATAATTACGAGCTTTTTGTATTATAAAAAAGCATCGTAAAATGGCTTTTCATTTACCGGAAAGTGCTCGAATTTTAGTATAGAAATCTTATTATAAAGGTGAAAAGTTTCCTCCTTGATAAATAAATGTCGTAACAGACGACGCGTTTTTTGCACGTCATTCTATTTTAACCCATTAATTGCCAAAGTAATGTAAACGAAATATTTTCGAAATATTTTTTTGGCTTGGTAATTCTGAGAACATATCAACAATTTCACTAGTGATGAGCAAAATTGGTCTTGGTCTTGCAGTCTTGGTCTTGGTCTTGCGAAAAAGCAAGACCAAGACCAAGACTATCATTAGACTAGCAAGACCAAGACCAAGACCGAATGAACAAGAACAAGACCAATACCAAGACCGAATATGCAAGACCAAGACCAAATACACAAGACTAAACTAAAAATTCTTACTTCAGATCCAGTAAAAAACTAAAAAAAAGACAAATAAAATGAGCAAGACCAAGACTTGATACGCAAGACCAAGACCAAGACTAAATAAGCAAGGCCAAGACCAGACATATTTGAGCAAAACCAAGACCAAGACTGAATCAACAAGACCAAGACCAAGACTGTCCAAGTCTTGGTCTTGGTCTTGCTTGCTCATCACTAAATTTCACGCATTTAATTCATTTGAAAAACTAGATGCCCCATCTGGCTTCGCCCGGGCGCACTCATTTATAATTAATTAATACTTTACTCACTTACTGTTTCGTTCGTTTGCTCGAATTTATAATTAATACGTTACCCACTCGCTTCGCTCGTTCGCTCGAATTTATAATTACTGCAGGGTATAATAATATATTTCACATTGCTTTTGACATAATCTTGATTTTAATCCAGCTTGAAATCAATCCGATTTGTACCCAAGCGAAACCGGGCCGGGCAACTAGTATTATAGGCCTAAACCTTCCTCAAGAAATAGCTATAGAATGGTATAAAATGTATTGAAATCTACCTATTCATTATCTATAGCGAATTCAATCCGATTTTCACCCGGGCGAATCCGGGCCTGACAGTTATTTTAGACATAAACCTTTCCCAAGAAATAAGCTATCGAGTCGTAAAAATCGCATTCAAATTCGTTCAGTAGTTCTCGAGATTAGTCGATACAGACAGACACTTACCGAGATATTTTTTTATACTATGTTATACATGAAAGTTGACATATTGTTATTATTGTAGATTATAGACGCGTCGACAACTCAGGTCATTAGCGTCTTCAGCACAACAATTAATAATCCATTTGTGTATTAGAATCTGCCAGCCTGCATACACAAACCGACTGGTACGAGCTCGGGCTCCTGGGAACGCCAATTCCCAAAGAACATTGGAATGCAATTGCGAGAACAACTACATTCCAATTTGTTCCCCCTGGGGGATCAAGTTGACATGTTGTAGTAATTTAGCGCCCTGGACAGTGGGTAATGCCCTGTGTAAATCCTACGCTGATCGTGTAGTCGAGCAAGTATGCCGAGTCTATAGGGTTACCAAAATGAAAAAAAAGAGTGTGGGTCTCGGGACCTCCGACAGATGTGAAACATCAAAGAAAACGTTATTGAACTCGGTGGTATTCTCTATGTAGTAGTATATATTTTTTCAAAAGCAGCAACTAACTGTTATGCTGACGTAATCCTATATACTGCACCCTAACACCGCGTGTGTTACAGTGCACGCCTGAGCCAAGAAAGAGAGAGAGAGATTGCCGCAGTGGTGGGGAGAACAGCAGCGAAGGAGCGGACCAAACATTTCGTTGAATATTTCCCCTCACGCGGCTGTTCACAGCCCGACATCACATCAAAAATTCTTGATTTCCCGAAACATTTCAGTGTTAGAATCCCGGATATGTCCGAAAAATGTGGACGTATGACAACCCTAACCGAGTCGACTACACCGACTCGGCAAAAACCGCGTCGTCTCGTATTAGGCTAAGAGCAAAATGGAAGAATAACAGAGATTATCGACTATCGTTTATTATTAATGGGCGACTGTTAAAATAAAGATTAATATTTATCGATGCAACTGACATTTTCCACTACAATAAATCACATAGGTATTATTACTGAGTTTTTATGTTTTTTCCTTCTTTTATTGCCGTCACTAGGTAACACTTGCTGGGGCGGGTTGAACATTTGCAATGCATATACTGAATACAGATCCTACCGATAAGTCGATCAATCCTCCCTCATCTTTTTTGTGTGAGGAAATGAGATGGAAGTTTAATAAAAATATTTTTTAAATCAATACAATATTCATTACAAGCTTTTATTTAACTTGCAATGTATGTTTGTTTGTTTAGGTCAAATCTTGCAGTAAGTCAATTTTGAATGATTTCCACGTATCCGATCGATTTGAAATTTTATACACATATGTATTTCCGATGACAATACATGAATAAATCGTTTTTAGAAATAAATTCAACCCCTAAGGAGTTCAAACGGGGATGTAGGGTTTTTTTTGACTAATCAACGCCCAGGCCAAATCGCTGAAGCTAGAAACTTGAAATTTGGACAGTTGGTTCCTTTTCTGACGTAAGCAATGAAGTATCCACTAAGAAAGGATTTTTCGAAATTCAACCACTACGGTTGTCAAAGGGGTGTAAATTTTGAAAGACTAAAATGAACAAAATAAATATTAGTAAAAAAACTTTTTAGATCCACTAAAAAATCCACTAAAAAAGAAAAAATCATTTTTAATAATGTAGGTTCATAATTATAAAAACGTGGGTCGTGACTAATAAACTATCATAGAGTTCACGACCCACGCTTTTATAATTATGAACCTAAATTATTAAAAATTATTTTTTCCTTTTTAGTGTATTTAAATAAAAGCTTGTCTCTAAAAAGTTTTTTTACTAATATTTATTCTGTTCATTTTAGTCTTTCAAAATTTTACACCGCTTTGACACTCGTGGGGGTTAAATTTCGAAATATCCTTTCTTAGTGGATGCTTACGTCAGAAAAGGAACCAACTGTCCAAATTTCAAGTTTCTAGCTTCAGCGATTTGGCCTGGGCATTGATTAGTAAAAAAAAACCCTACATCTCCGTTTGAACCTCTTAGGAATTGAATTTATTTCTAAAAACGATTTATTCATGCATTGTCATCGGGAATACATAATATGTGTACAAAATTTCAAATCAATCGGATACGTGGAAGTCGTTCAAAATTGATTTGCAAGATTTGACCTAAACAAACAAACACACAAACAAACTAACATACATTGCAAGTTAAATAAAAGCTTGTAAAAAAAAGGGTGTGGGTCTCGGGACCCCCGACAGATGTGAAACATGAAAGAAAACGTTATGGAACTCGGTGGTATTCTCTATGTAGTAGTATATATTTTTTCAAAAGCAGTAACGAACTGTTATGCTGACGTAATCCTATATACTGCACTGTAACACACGCGGTTGCGGCGTTTGAGCACGCCTGAGCCAGAAACGCAACTAAATACACAGCGAAGTATTTATATTACATACCTACACGTGTATACATATACTTTTGCTTTACAGTACGTTCGTATGTATACTCTCTCTCTCTCACTTCCCGAGCCCGAGCGCGTGGAAGCCGAGAGAGAGAGTGCCGCAGTGGTGGGGAGAACAGCAGCGAAGGAGCGGACCAGAAATTTCGTTGCATATTTCCCCTCACGCGGCTGTTCACTGCCCGATATAAGATGTTTCACATCAATAAGTCGATTAATGCGAATAGTGGCCGCTTGTGTCGCCACATGCAATCTTGCACTAGTTAGTCGAGTTAGACATCAGATCAATGTTAGAGTGCTTTTTATATTGAAAAAAAGAACCGCCTCAATTCTCACACACGGAATGTTAATGCGACCATTTTGCCTGCGAATATATATATTTGAGGTTATGTGAAAAACGCGTTTTAAAATTCATACAGCATACGTGTAAGTGACATGCGTGCAATATTCCAAAGCACTCGTGATCACAGGCAGATGACATGCAAAAAAGCTCGAATTATATTATTATTATTATTGCGCTGACTGACGCCTACTTGATTCTTCTATAGTTTACTATTGTAATGTGAAAACATCCGAAGTGTGTTTTTTTTATTAAGCACGCGAAAGCTTATATATTTTCAATTTCAGAAAAACAAGATATTTTTTTGTTGTTTGTCAGTTGTTGGAAAAGAGATTTAAAGACGTGATCGTGAGATTTGATTTCTACATTAAAAAAAAACCGGCCATGTGCGAGTTCGACTCGTGCGTTGAGGGTTCCGTACGATATTTTTAACGATAGTTTACATAGCCTTTTTAGTATCCTTTTTATATATTTTTGTATGTAAGTAACTGGTGCAATGTTTGGAAAATATAAATAAATAAAAATAAATAAAAAAATAATATTCGACCGAACGAGCGAAGCGAGTGAGAAATGTATTATTTAAATCAGCCGGCTATTAATATATAAATTACTAGCGGTCCCGTCCGGCTTCGCCCGGGTGCTAAGAAAGCCCGGGTGCAATACACTACTCACTCGCTTCGCTCGTTCGCTCCCGTGTGCTACTTAGTCTCGCTAAAACTCAAAAACGGCTAGGCCGATTTTAATTTTTTTTAATCTAAACCATTCTCGAACCCATTTAAGTACACACAAAAAATTTCATCAAAATCGGTCCAGCCGTTTAGGAGGAGTTCAATGACTAACACACGTACAGAAGATTTATATATATAAAGATTAGCATCCGGGCGAAGCCGGGCCGGGTCCGCTAGTTGAAGATAAATTTTAAAACTTGCTAACGCTTGCGAATTTATTCAAATAAATCGTAAATCAAAAAAATAACTTCGCGAAGATCGAAAATTAAATTTGATAACATGTAAACGCATTCGATTTTATATTATTTCAGTTTTTTCTCGCAACGGCAGTTTTGTTTTTCTTTTCCCGTGTTTCTTACTTGAAGCTTTGAACGCTTCAATTCACGGTTACATATTTTTTACGACAAAAATTTCAAATTGTAATTTAATTTTTATATTGCTTTCCAGAATATAACATCGCATAAAATATTAATACTTTTTGAATTTTTTCGTTTCTAGTTTCATTTCATATTTTAAAACCAGGGAGGCGTTAAAAATCGCTTCACTAGAAAAAATCTAGTTAGACAAATATTGAAAAAATAAAATTAAAAAAACGAAAAGCACAACACTTTTATTATATAGTCTGTAAGCCAGCATTAGAAAAATATACCCTCATCTGTTAACAGAATAAGATAAAACTTAAAAGGAAGATAATGATATAGGTCAGGGGTCACCAAATGGCGGACCGCGGTCCATATCTGGATCGCAGGCAAGTTATGTACGGACCGTGATTAATTCTCAGAAAATAATAATGTTTTTCATTATAGACCGAGAGCTAGTGAGAATTTTTCGGTGTTATTTATTCAAGGCCTTATTTTCGTGAAGATGTTGAGGGAGGCATATTAAAGTGCCCTGAGAAAGGGATTTTGCTAGATAGCGGTATGGGAGGGATGCAGACCGCCCCCAAAATGTAACAAAAAAATGGTCACAATTATTATTGCTTATTTGTATAGCTTGTCGGTGCGACCCAATAATGCCATTATAATATTTGCAGGTCAATTGGTCAGTATTAAAGGGGTGGCAGATCGCCCTAAACGTGTCATGTACCCGACGAAATTTACATTATTATAGTTCAAGGTTCAAATTTTAATATGTTTTTACGGCGACTGTTTTAAGCATATATTTCAATTTGCAGAACAAAATGTTTTACTAAGCAAAGCAAGTAGCCTAGGTTAGTAGAGTAGTTTGTAACATGGTGGAAGGGGGCGGTAGATGGAGTTTGTGGGGGGAGGCTAAAGTTTTCTGGACCGCGAAAGTTTGACAATGTTATGAAACGGACCTACAGGAAAAATAATTGGTGACCGCTGTAATAGATAATCAAATTGTGGAAGGGCAGCTTAAAAAATCCTGCTGCCATTTGCTTTAATTATCTAAAAAAAGTTAAAAGGTGAGTGCGAGTGGGATAACCCGTGAGTGCGAGAGAGCGCGTATATCGAGAGTCAAGTCTATTTTGAACACAATCAATGAGTAGTGCAACAAAGGATCATTTTTCACGTATACTTTGGTTTTAAACAAAATAAAACAACTATCTTTGAAACACATCTTTATGCTTTAGTTTCCATGAATACTTTGGATGTTTACTTCAAAAGTTTAAAAATCTGACTAGTCATGATTGCATTCTATCTTTGTCGCGCTACTTATGTCTTCCTTGTTGCAGTTAGGCTGCCCTTCCACAGTTTGATTACCATAATATATCATTATCTTTCTTATAAATCTTATCTTATTCTATTAACAGATGAGGGTACATTTTTCTATAATGCCGGCTTACAGACTTGATTATTTTTTACACTTAGGTCCGTATTCACCGAACACTGTTAAAGATAGAAGTTACTAATCTTAGAATAAATTTATTCCTTGGAATAAAATTAACTTTCAATTCACCAAGCAATTCATTCGATAGAATAGTAACTTCAGGTAAAAATTTACTTTATACCGTACACCTTGGACATTTTGTCAAATATTTTGATTTTAAAGCACATTTACCAGAGATCCGCACGATGGCGCATCGATCGAAAATATAAAATGGTGACTATTGACATATTTTACTGACAAAAGCCTTTACCTGAAAGATATAAAATTAATATTTACCTGAAAAGGTCGCCAGGCCATAAAGTAATATGAAAAAATTTTTTTTCGTTGGAGAGCAGCCAATTATATAATTGTTTCGAAACATACTGGAAAAAATCATCAACCAGTGGTCACAGTCAGGATTCTAACCTGAACCTTTCCAACGAAAAAAAAAATTTTCAATTACATTTCAGCCGTATAAAACTATTATTTATCATAGAGTAATGTGTGCATTTCTGGCCCATCCTATTTTACTAGGCGAATAAATATTTATACCCTTGAAATTGGACAGAATAGTTATTCTTACGATTTATACCTGCAGTAAACTTAACTACGTTTGGTGAATTGAATTATCGCTATTTATTCCGAGTAATAGTTACCAGGGGAATTAATCAAAGGAATAAATAACTAACTAGGCTCGGTGAATAACGGCCTTAATATAATAACTTTATTTTATAAAAAAAAAAAAAACAGTAACGAGAGTAATAGAAGTGTAAACTTTATTTATACCTCAACTGTAATTCCAATAATGAAATTGTCGTGGTTAATAAGTGAGTAAATTGTCGTTTTTTTCAAATTTCAAGTTTCTGATATTTTTAATATGGAATAATAAATAATATGGACATAAATGATAGTGTCACAAAGAAAGAAATAGAAAACGTCTTCCATACAAAGTCATGAAGATAAATATACGCACCCATTCAATTTTAGACACTACAGAAAGAGATCGCGCTATTGATGCGACGTTGGAGGATGAATTGGGATAGGGGAGCGAATAAAGAAGGACCACAATCAATATACGTTCACAAAAGAACACGCACATCTTTGTTCCGCTACCAACTTTACAAAAAAAAATTTAATAAAATCATTTCATTTACGTTTAACACTCAGTTATATAAAATAAAAAACCAGGCAAGCGTTTTACTTCGTTTGTACACAGAGGGTTCCGTGCCAGCTACTATTTAGATATATTTAAAACACAAGCCGTTTTTTTGACAGTACGCCAGCGGTGCTTACTCAATCGGTATATAAAAACTTTTGAAGTGAAAACTTCTTTAGCGACGTATCAATTTGAAATCTTATGTAACGATAAAGGGGAAATGCTTCAATAGAGGGGAAATTTGTATCACCTAGGTAACCTACCCATTTTGACATTTTAATTTATATAAACAGCAGATAAACGGGAAATGCTTCAATAGAGGGGAACATTTGTATCAGTTAGGTAACCTATCTATTTTGACATTTTAATTTATATAAACAGCAGATAAACGGGAAATGATTCAATAGAGAAGAAATTTGTATCACCTAGGTAACCTACGCATTTTGATATTTTAATTTATATAAACAGCAGATAAACGGGAAATGCTTCAATAGAGAGGAAAATTTGTATCACTTAGGTAACCTACCCATTTTGACATTTTAATTTATATAAACAGCAGATAAACGGGAAATACTTCTATAGAGGGGAAAATTTGTATCACCTAGGTAACCTACCCATTTTGACATTTTAATTTATATAAACAGCAGATAAACGGGAAATGCTTCAATAGAGGGGAAAATTTGTATCACATAGGTAACCTACCTATTTTGACATTTTAATTTATATAAACAGCAGATAAACGGGGAATGCTTCAATAGAGGGGTAATTCGTATCACCTAGGTAACCTACCCATTTTGACATTTTAATTTATATAAAAAGCAGATAAAGGGGAAATGCTTCAATAGAGGGGAAATTTGTATCACTTAGGTTACTAAAATGTCAAAATAGGTAGGTTACCTAGCCTAGGTAACCTACCTATTTTGATATTTTAATTTATATAAAAAGCAGATAAAGGGGAAATGCTTCAATAGAGGGATAATTCGTATCACCTAGGTAACCTACCTATTTTGACATTTTAATTTATAAAAACTGCAAATATTTTTTATAATTTTTCTAAAAAATATTCTAATGAAGTTTTCACTTTCCCCGCGGTCTTATGTGGATGAGGCTCTCACCTTTTTTTAAAAACTTTTTGTCCACTGATGTGTCATCAATATTTTTCTTTATATTTAAGATACATGCTTAAATGAATCGGTCTATATTAGAACTCGGAGAAGTCCAAATCGAGCAACCGAACATACATGTACGGCGAAGCGTTCATAATTGTTTTTTTATAATACTATAAACAATCACTATTACCTACCTATAGTTTTTATTAAATAAGGAATATTACTTATTTTTTGCCAAGAAATGATCATTTAGTTTAGCATTTAAGGGCGTCTTTAACAGATTGGCAATTTTCAATTGTTTTATGATCCTATGAGTTTAAACGAAAATATGGGGGACATCAGGATGCAAGATGATGGAAGAAACTGTATAAGGTGGTGGAAGGAACGGTAGTAGGTGGTGGAAGAACGGTTATACGCGTGTAATTAAAAAATATACTGATGGACGCAAAACAGTACCTCGTAAGTCGAAATTTGACATTTTACAGGGTCAAAGTATAATTCAATAACTCCTAAGTCAAGTTTAAAAAAAAACACGACTTACGAGTTGGTTTTATTGACTTTCAATCAAACGCAATTTATTAATTTTGAGTCACTTTCTCGACAAAACATTCTTCAAATTTTATAGACGACGCAGCTAAACAAAAAAAAGCGGTCAAGTGCGTGTGGAACTCGCGCTACGAGGGTTCCGTACCGTTACAACAATTTAATTAGCTAGACATATTCTTTGAAAATTTCAACCGGCTACATGTTACGGTTCCAAAGATACAGCCTTTAAAAGGTTTTTCCGTTTTTTATGTGGGGACTCCATTTAATTTTTACTTTTTGTATTTTTACCTTTACTTGTGCTGCGAGACCTTGCTTTTTGCCAAATTTTATGATTCTAGGCCAACGGGAAGTACCCTATAAGTTTTTGATGAGATGACAAAACGGCCGTATCTTTTGATTGCGTTGACCTAGAAGCTTAAATTCTTTACAACTTTAAGGGACCGTAGACTTTAGTATTTCGTGTAAATTTCAACTTGATATCTCTATCCGTTCCTGAAAAATGGGTCTTGAAAGAAGGACACCCAGCCAGTCAGCCTGACAGACAAACGAGTGATCCTACAAGGGTTCTGTTTTTTCTTATTGAGATCAAGAACCCTAAAAACACCAAAAAAAGACAAAACAATATTTCGAACTTACGAGGTATTGATTTGAGACCATTGATATCATGAATTCGGTTAGAAAAGTCGAAAGACTCTTAAGACGAGTTTATACTGCGCGATTTCGTGGGCTGGCAAGTTTAGACAGTAGCTGTACGTGGAAATGGGGGAAATAAAATAGTCAGCTTCTCAGCTGTTAACACTAGATCAGTAAATGTACTGTCATTGGCCAGTTTTCTGCCTTGAAGGTCTTCCAAAGTGTGTCGAGATGTGATAAATCAATTCACTTAACTGTCTAGCCCAGGGGTCGACAACCTGCGGCTCGCGAGCCGCATGCGGCTCTTATGATGTCAAGATGCGGCTCTCCAGTTCCATGCGCAAATATTAATAATTATATTAATTTATTTTCAAAACTCATAAAAAAATATTATATTGCAAAAAAAACTTTAAACAGGATAAAAATACTCAACAGAGAACAGTGAGAATAGGTGGAGTAGAGAGTATACAGACAGCTGACATTTTTTAAATGTGGCAACACTATTCTGTTTGTTTAGTTATAATCCTAATCAAATACCATAATATTGAAATAAAAATGTTAGTGGCTCTTTAAAAACTGGGAAATTTTGTAAATTGTAACTTTTGGCTCTTCCGTCTCAAAAAATTGCCGACCCCTGGTCTAGCCAGTTAATACTCTGCGTTCAAATTGAGCGAGTAAGATGCGAACTACTGGCCTAATATGCGGTGGGAGAAGGCGAGTGGCCAGTAAAATAAAAAATTATTGAAGTAACTCGGATGCAGTAGCTGACCACCTTGCAGAGACAGTACCTCGGAACGATCTGTTTAAACCATGACAGTAGCTGGCCTTCTCAACTCGCATGCTAGCTCGCACTATGACCTAATATGCGGTGGGAGAAAGCGAGTGCAGGCCAGTAAAATCATAACATATTGAAGGGACTCGCATGCAGTAGCTCGGAACGATCTGTTTAAGCCATGACAGTAGCTGGCGTACCATAACTGGCCTTCTCAACTCGCACACTATAAGCTTGTACTGTGGCCTAATATGTGGTGGGAGAAGGCGAATGACCAGTAAAATCAAAAAATATTGAAGTAACTCGCATGCTATAGTTGACCACTTTGCAATACCTCGGAACGATCTGTTTAAACTATGACAGTAGCTGGCATACAGTAACTGGCCTTCTCAACTCGTACACTACTTCGCCCTGTGGCCTAATATGTGGTGGGAGAAGGCGAATGACCAGTAAAATCAAAAAATATTGAAGTAACTCGCATGCAATAGTTGACCACTTTGCAATACCTCGGAACGATCTGTTTAAACCATGACAGTAGCTGGCATACAGTAACTGACCTTCTCAACTCGCATGCTGGCTTCTACTGTGTATAAGCTCGCCTTAAGAAAATTGAGATTTACTGATTTAAATTATATGCCACGAGTTAGGTACTTGATGAAAATTATTCGCCTACTAAAATATTAAAATGATTATCTTGTATTCATTAAATGGGCTTTTTTATATTTTTAATAAAGATAATTTTGTTCAGTTTTTTTCCAAATTAAATAGCAGTCCCGTGGGTATTTGAAATACTACACCTCATTTTCTCTTACGCTTATTTTTAATTTTCCATTTTTTCCACTTATTTCATTATTTTCCTATACAATGTGTCCTATTTGGAAGTTTAAATGTTTAGCATTGTTTTTCACAATAAGAAAGCATACAGATTGTATCAAATTAAACCTGTGCATAGGGCATTCTGTGTGTAAGACAGAGATTGATACATAAAGCAATAAATAAGAATGAGATAAATGCTCGCTAATAGGATGTTACGTGGTTACTGTAAATAAATATGTAATACCGAACAACTGTCATCGTTGTTTTCTACAGTAAAAATAGTCACTACTGAAATTATTGATAAAATGGCAATTTATACCTACTATGCGGGAAAAAATTCAAATAATTAAATGGTTTTATGGTGGTAATTCAACCGCCGACATAATAAAATTATTTGTAGCTGCCTTTGAAAATAGCATAGAAGGAGCGAAAAGACAAAGATGACGCTATTAGGTTGTGTAAATATTATTTATTTACAGTAACCACGTAACATCCTATTAGCAATCATTTATCTCATTCTTACTTATTGCATTATGTATCAATCTCTGACTTACACACAGAATGCCCTATGCACAGGTTTAATTTGATACAATCTGTATATAAATTAATAAAACTCGCATGTAGTGGAAATCTATTGATTCCTTTGCATATATGGAAAATGTTGGATTGGTAATAATGTCACGGTTGAATATTGTAAGCTCATTCCGCCACGATAGTGGAAAGGTTCAGGTTAGAGTCCTGACTGTGACTATGGTTGTCAAAATGATTTTTTCCTATATTTGCAGGAATCAATTATGTACTTGGCTGCTCTTCCAATAAAAATTTTCAATTGCAAAACAGCCGTATAAATGTATTTAATATAATTTATCTTATATATTATTCTTTCATCAATGGCGTGTTTTATGACGTCACGCAACATCTTCATAATCATTAGCGTGTGTATTGACGGAACACGTAACAATAAAACAATTCTTTAAATTAAATTAAATTGCGTCGTAAATCTTCGTCGAGCTTACATAAAAGTCTACGCATTATCAAAAGAAATTCAAGGTCTCTGCGCAAAGGGAGAATTTTTCATCGTATTTTTACAAGCTTTTATTTAACTTGCAATGTTTGTATGTTATAGTTTGTTTGTTAGGTCAAATCTTGCAAGTCAATTTTGAATGACTTCTACGTATCCGATCGATTTAAAATTTGGTACACATATATGCATTCCCGATGACAATATTGGGATCCGTCAAATGGGTGGAGCTTAAAAAACATGGCGCAAAGGGGGGGACATTTTATATACGGGGTATACTTTTGCGTGTAATTTTGTGATTTTCAAAGTGATAAAAATAATAAATATAAGTGTAATTTGCGATTGGGCCGGTATGAATCCTAAACAAAGGAATTTCGTTGAAGGAGAACGGATTCTCAAAGCCGGACATATTATCAAATGTGTGAAAAAAACAAGATAACTGAGCTGTCAACAGTAGTAATCTTTACGGCATATTGCTTAAAAACATCAAAATTAAAAGAAAATCTCCACGAAATTAATCATCTGTTCTTTAAGGCAGGGTTAGGTGAATAATGTAAACACATAACTGCAATTGGTATATGATAAAATCAATCGATTTAAAACCCCTTATATCCACACCATATTATTCACATAACAATTAGAGGTGAAAATAATAAATATCTCAGACAGCTATGCTGCCATGATTTTTTTTTTTTTACTGCAACATAATATGTTATGTTGTAATAAGTAGGTAAGTTACTAACCTCAAAATATTTGTATACAAAGTTAATCCTATAAATTTGGCAATCATTTAATGATTTGACTATTGTAGTACAGTATGATAATAAGTACATCTTATTATTATAAAATATTTTTTTAATTCATAAATACAGTTTTTCCACATTTCATTAGAAAATAATTCGCTGTAAAGTAAGTTTTACAAGGCAATAACTGACAGTGTTTAATGCCATGATATTAGAAAACGTCGCGAATTCCATTTTCGATAAACTTTTTGTTTATTTTACTTGTTTTATATTTGTAATAAACAATTTCACGATAAATTTTCACTGTTAGCATGTAAAATTTTCCCTCGTTTTGAGTACAATTTTATGTCATATGCTCATTTACGGATCCCAATATGAATCAATCGTTTTTAGATTTAAATTCAATCCCTAAGGGGGTCAAACGAGAGAGTAGGGTTTTTTGACTATTCAACGCCTAGGCCAAACCACTGAAGCTAGAAACTTGGAATTTGGACAGTAGGTTTCTTTTGTGACGTAAACATCCACTATATGAAGGGATTATGGGGATTTTTCAAAAATGTTCTGACAGATATCTTTAATACGTGACTTTTAATATGTAATCAAAATAACATCGCGATTAAAATGTACGATAAACAGGCCATTAATATTTTTGCGGCTTTTTTGCGCGCCCGATTTGCCGGTACCTTAAATCGAATTGCCAATTGAGTTATTGTGAAAAATAATATGCATTTTCTCCGAACGAAACATAGCGAATGCAATGCGTGTGATTTGCAGCCCTCGTTCCTCGTTCACACTAGTTGCAAACGCTGTGTTTCGTCCCTTGTAATTCAATATACTATTACAGGGCAATAATTGATAGTTTTAATATCATGATATTAGAAGGCATTGTGGATTCCAATTTCGATAACATTTTTACTTGTTTTATTGATATGAAACAGCTTATGTCGGGCTGTGAACAGCCGCGTGAGGGGAAATATGCAACGAAATTTATGGTCCGCTCCTTCGCTGCTGTTCTCCTCACCACTGCGGCACTCTCTCTCTCTCGGCTTCCGCGCGCTCGGGCACGGGAAGAGAGAGAGAGAGAGTATACATACGAACGTACTGTAAAGCAAAAGTATATGTATACACGTTTAGGTATGTAATATAGACACTTCGCTGTGTATTTAGTTACGTTTCTGGCTCAGGCGTGCACTGTAACACACGCGGTGTTACAGTGCAGTATATAGGATTACGTCAGCATAACAGTTAGCTGCTGCTTTTGAAAAAATATATACTACTACATAGAGAATACCACCGAGTTCAATAACGTTTTCTTTGATGTTTCACATCTGTCGGGGGTCTCGAGACCCACACCCTTTTTTGTAATTAACAATTTCACGAGTTGTCGAGCGTCTATAATCTACAATTCAATTCAACAATTTCACGACACTGTTAACACGTAAGAGTAACATTTTCTACCACCAGATGTCATATGTCCTTTTGACAGATCCCAATACCGCTTTGCTCACGCGTCGTCCGCAACGGCCTGCTACACTACTTATAAGGTCACCGAAACGACCCAACGTTTTAGAACTACTGATTTAAAATAATGATACAAAGCTCTTTTTTTTAACAAATATGAAATTGTTGTCATATAACAAGGAAAATCCTTTTTGTAAACACAAAAAAAATCTAATTACGAATTAAAATGAAATGCGCCTCGTTAAAATAATATTTTGTTTTCAAAAATAATGACAACCGCGTTCGTTAATTAAAACTTTGCTTTTTTATGACAGATTTATTTCACTTTTTTGAAAACTGTTTCTCACTGAGAATTGTTTCATTAATCAAATAAACAGTGAATACCGTCATTCGTAATAAAATTTTTATGTTTTCAAAGTTACATCTGTCTAGAAAACTTAATTATGATTAATAAAATTTGCAGTTCAAATCAAATTATTAAATACGTTTTTTTATGTATATTTCTGACAGAACAGTGTAAGAAATACGTTTAAATGTCGTTTGGCAATATAAAAATTGAAAGGGGCCAAGGCGTGAGGTGGGTCGTTTATTAGGACTAAAGTGCGACCCTTGAGGTCCACACGACGAACTTCCCAGTTTGATAAATATTTAATAATAATAATTAAATTAGATATTACACAGAAAAGTAATCATTTTAATCATTAAAACATAATTATTAAAAAAAAAAAAACGGCTGAACCGATTTTTATAAAATTTATGTCGGATCAAAATGACGTTAATACGCCTCGATTGACATCGTTAGGACGTCGATATAATTTTTTATTCGCGAGATATTGTGTAAAATCTACTTTTTTGGAGTCTATTTGGTTAAGAAAAAAGAACGGCTGAACCGATTTTGAAAAAATTTCTTTCAGATCATATTTACGTTAATACGCGTCGATTGGCACCCTAACGTAGTCGATATCATTTTCATTCTCAAGATTTCGTCTTAGAAAGAAATAGACACATACGTACGTACGTACATATACGTACACACACACACACATTTTATAAAAATCGATTCAGCCGTTTTTTTTTTAATTATTGTTAAAAATAAATAATAATTATAACTATTCTATTACGCACATAAATTTGGAATAATCAAGATAAAAATCGAGTAAAAATAAAAATAGGAAGAAATCCTTTCCAAAAATTTTTTAAAATCATTTATTAAGCGCTTTCGGAACTTAGTCCATCTTCAGAATAACAAGATTTTTTATATTAAAAATCTCGAAAATAATCACAATTTAAAAAAAATTTTGTTTTAAATTGTGATTATTTTCGAGATTGTTAATATAAAAAATCTTGTTATTCTGAAGATGGACTAAGTTCCGAAAGCGCTTAATAAATGATTTTAAAAAATTTTTGGAAAGGATTTCTTCCTATTTTTATTTTTATATTATAATAATAATTATGTTTTAATGATTAAAATGATTACTTTTCTGTGTAATATCTAATTTAATTATTGTTATTAAATATTTATCAAACTGGGAAGTTCGTCGTGTGGACCTTAAGGGTCGCACTTTAGTTCTAATAAACGACCCACCTCACGGCTTGTTTTATTTAAGATTCGTTATTGGTTCAAAAAAATCTATTTAGAACTTGGAAAAAATTAGAACATATTTTTTCACAGTCGCCATATTGATTTAAAAAAAATATAATTTAGCCTATGTCAGTTGGCGGCTTTAAGAAAAGGCTCTACAGTAAGATTTTTTTAATTTATATTTATTAACACAGCCTATACCATTAAATTTTATACTTTTACGTTCTTTCTGTTTTAGAGCTTTTGATCACTAATTCGCATTATCGTTTAATCTTCACAATTAATCCAGCTTAGCGAGGGTTTACTATACTTCAAGTTATTTTTAGAATGTTTTTCCGTGTTGACAAAGTCGGAGATATAATTTCCGAACGGCAGGTTTCACATTTTTTAGGGACTATAGGTACTTGACTTTAAACACCGTGGGCCAAAATTAGTTTACAATATTTGACACTTACAAGTGAAGTTAAATAAATAAAAAATAAATAAATTATTTAAAAAAACAAACAATCCGATTGAGTAAAAATCGAAGTAACTTTCCTGAATTTTTAACTTTCCATTGGAAGTTATTGTAATGGGTCCGAAAATCGAAATCAAAATGTATAACAAATTTTTATATTTCAAGGTCGCTACACTATTTTTAGAAAGATGTCTGTGTGTGTGTGTATGTGTCCATTTCTTTCTAAGACGAAATCTCGAGAATGAAAAATAATATCGACTACGTTAGGGTGCCAATCGACGCGTATTAACGTAAATATGATTTGCAAGAAATTTTTTTCAAAATCGGTTCAGCCGTTCTTTTTTCTTAATCAAATAGACTCCAAAAAAGTAGATTTTACACAATATCTCGCGAATAAAAAATTATATCGACTTCGTAAGGGTGTCAATCCAGGCGTGTTAACGTCATTTTGATCCGATGTAAATTTTATAAAAATCGGTTCAGCCGTTTTTTTTTTAATTATTGTTAAAAATAAATAATAATTATGTTTTATTGATTAAAATGATTACTTTTCTGTGTAATATCTAATTTAATTATTATTATTATTAAATATTTATCAAACTGGGAAGTTCGTCGTGTGAACCTCAAGGGTCGCACTTTAGTCCTAATAAACGACCCACCTCACGGCTTGTTACGTTTCAATCCATTACTCCCGATCTCAGGGGGGCACAGCTGCCCCCCTTGCATGCGCCAATGTCTACCAGTGATATATTTTGTTACTTCAAATGTAACAAAAAAAAAAACAAGAAATACTACCTACGCAGTTAGAAACGAACAAGGAATCATTAAAGGAAAAACAACCAGTAATTGAGGGCAGAATGTGTGTTTGACATGATATATAAATGTCAGCCTTTGTATTTCCTGTACGGTTATCGATGTCACTTCCGCTATGCATTCTTTTGTTTTTTTTGTTTTCTTAATTTGCTTTTATTATCATCCACTTTCACCACCACTTTTCCTTATATCTAATATACTGCGTCCCATTTGCGTCCAATTTTTAATCATAACTAGCGGCCCGGTCGGGTTTCGCCCGAACTGCTCTTTCACTCCCGGGTGGTACATTACTCACTCACTTCGCTCGTTCGTTTGAATATTATAATTACATTACTCACTCGCTTCGCTCGGTTGCTCCCGGGTGAATTTTTCCGTTATTTTAATAGTCATTCTGTTAACCAGGGCGGAGACAAATCCAAAAAATAAAAAATCATGAAAATCGGTCCAGCTGTTCTCGAGTTATAAATGGTTATATGTCATTTCGATGGGTGTTTCTAACACAAATGCAAACTTTGCATTCATTTGTATACAACAATTAATAATCCATTTGTGTATTAGACATGGCCAGCCGGCATACACAAACCGACTGGTACGAGCTCGGGCTCCTGGGAACGCCAATTCCCAAAGAACATTGGAATGCAATTGCGAGAACAACTACATTCCAATGTTCCCCCTGGGGGACTCTCGGCCTACTAAAGAAGTGAAGTTGGCGACACAAAATGAACTGTCAAAATTTTTTGAAAATACTGAAAATAAAGTGAAAAGCAGCTATTTTATTGTGGATATGGCAAAAAAAAATACCGTATATATCTCGGGACTGAGAATGGCCGAGCGTGTAGCAATGCTGTTGTTTACATGATGTTGCCATAGTTCCTCTATTACAACTTACAAGTCCCCAGTTCCCGGGTTCTAGCCCGAAAGTTGGTAAAATTGTCAATTGAATTTTCAATTTATTATTAAAAAAAAATAATGAATTGAAAATATGAATTGGTGCTAGGCCCAAATAGCCTTAGCTGTTGGTGGTCTTTAAAACACAATTTCAATTTCTGTATATATATCTTGTGCGTAATGATATTATGACCCGTGTGACTGTTAAAAACTTGTTTAATCGTTCGTTTCAACATGCTGCCACTACTCGTTAGTAATATACCTCAATACGCCACTAGATACATTCTTCAATTCGTCGCCTTAAGGTACGTTCAGTACGCAGTTGGGATTCTAGATGGTAACATGTATGGTAGATGGTGGCTGAAATTATAAGCGCTTATAGGTTTGCACAACGAAGCTTTGATACTAGCATTGATACAAGCTTAAATCGCGTTTGAAATGTCAGATAGCGAAGACGAATATTTGTGTTCTTCTGCTACAAAGTGGTATATTTTAAATACAAATTTGGGTAGGAGCTATCATATGTCCACCCTATATAAATAGAAAACGATCTAAACATGACGAATTTCATCATTTATACCAAGAATTAAAATTTTACCAAAACCGGTTTTTTGAATATTTACGTATGGACCCTAACACTTTTAAATACGTCTTAGAAAAAACTCAAAACAAATTAAATAAAAACTGGCAAAATTTCATTTATTAAACTAGTCACATCCATTGCGAAACTTGTAACGGCCATTTGACAGTTGTCACACGTTGATTGTAGTAGTCAGCGCGCTGAAAGAATGGTGAGATACATTCTTGTATCTAGCAGCTCTTGTAACAGCGCTTATACCTGCTACACTCACTGCTTCGTTGTGTACGCTCGCATATATAACAATGCATTAATTTAAGCAAGCCTTGCTATGATCTATGCTACCATCTAGAATACCAGCTCCATACTGCACGTACCTTTAGAAGCTTCATTTCTTTTATTTATTTATTGTAGATTATAGACGCGTCGACAAAGTCATTAGCGTCTTAAATACATTAAATAACAATTCTCTTATAACCAAAATGATATCACAAAACATCCATGAGCGGAGGTGTGATTCGAACCCACGACAGTGTGATCCAAAGGCCGTTACGCTAACCGTTACATACCACACTGTCATCTAAGTTTCATTTCAAGTTTCATTTCAAAAGAAAAACACGCCTTTAAAATAAAGGAATAGCGCCGTTGAAAAGAAAAACCGCACGGCGCACAGAAGGGCGACGGAGCGCGAATTCGCGGTCGACAACCGTTTCAGCGTGTCGTTTAACTTTTAATTAGAAACATGCAGAACGCCGTGGAGGTACCGCATTTTAGATTCAGAACGAAGGCAAATCACAAATGGCGTTTCCATGACAACGCTCGTGTAAGCGGAACGCGAAACAAAACAACCAAAACATCGGCCTATATCTACATAGATATGTAGCAAACGTCAGATTTTGATTAACAGTTGTAATTTCAATGGAAAGTTCAAGTTGTACACAATTAGTACCGTTTCTTGGTTGAGTTTACAAGCATAAGGGCGAATGTACCTACCATTAAGCGCTCCCTACATGCAACGCAGTGGCGCAATGTAAAAAATGGATGTAAAAATACTTTGAAAGTTAAGGTAGAATTCGCTCGATTTCCTAAGTGATTTTACATTATTATTTATTTTTACACAGAAAACTTCATAAAAACTTGGACTTTTACTGTAAAGTTAAACAAATTTGTGATTTTTACATAAAGTAAATTAAAATTACATAATTTGTGTACTATTCCAATAAAGTGTGTAAAAATTACAAAATAAAATGTATAGTTACATATATAAAATGGATGAATACAAAACAAATTAATGTAAAATTAGTAACCACGCATGCGCAATGTGTTTTTATGGAATCTACGCGATGTGGCGATACCTGTTTGCGATGCCCGGGCCCGGGGCCAACTGCCCACTCTGCTCCTCCCCCTCGGTGGCGTCGCACTGTAAGAAATGAGAAGGCTGATTACATAGATTATCGATGGTCCATTTGTAGCCAGCGATTAATCTGGTAATAGGCACACAAAGAGACAATGGCGTCGCAAACAGGTTTCGCCACATCGCGTAGATTCCATAAAAACATATTGCGCATGCGTACTTACTAATTTTACATTAATTTGTTTTGTATTCATCCATTTTATATATGTAACTATACATTTTATTTTGTAATTTTTACACACTTTATTGGAATATTACACAAATTATGTAATTTTAATTTACTTTATGTAAAAATCACAAATTTGTTTAACTTTACAGTAAAAGTCCAAGTTTTTATGAAGTTTTCTGTGTAAAAACAAATAATAATGTAAAATCACTTTGAAAATCGAGCGAATTCTACCTTAACTTTCAAAGTATTTTTACATCAATTTTTTACAATGCAGTTCGAAAAACCCATGAGCGGAGCCGCGGGTACAGCTAGTTTAGAATATAACATAAGCACGCACAGATGGGTAACTCAATTACAATTGCTGTAAGCTGCCACACCGGTGGATGCCGGATAAAGTGGGTGCTGAACCGTCTGTTGCCGGATTTCGTTGCGCTGCGCCGTACCGGACAAGTGGGCTTGTCGCCGGACAAGTGGGCGACAAGCTTGAGTAGGCTAAAGCCTAGATTTGCGACGAGAATGAAACTTACACAAGCGGAACGTGAAATGGTTGACTCTAAAAAATTAAATTGTGTATTAAAGACCACTAACAGCTAAGGTTATTTGGGCCTAACACCAATTCATATTTTCAATTATTTTTTTTTTTTTAATAATAAATCGAAAATCCAATTGACACTTTTACCAGCTATTGGACTAGAACCCGGGAACTGGGGACTTGTAATAGAGGAACCATAGCAACGCCATGTAAACAACCGTTTAAAAAATGCACCCTAGTTTTTTACTTTATTTACCTTTGTTTTGCACCCTACCCTGCGAAATTACCTTTATTTACTTTTTAACCGACTTCAAAAAAGGAGGTTTCTTACAATTCGACCGTATATATTTTTTATGTGGTTATGTTTTATGTTTGCTCGCGGATAACTTCGTCGTTTATGAACCGATTTTGAATTTTTTTTTTTATTTGAAAGGATATACATTCAGATTGGTCCCATAGAAATTTCATCAAAATCGATTCAGTAGTTCGGCTGATTTTAATAAAAGTTAGTAACGGCGTGTGATTCCTTAAGGTAAATTCACTTTTTGACACATCAGACAGCGTAAGAAAGTCGGTTTAATAAAAGTGAGTAACGGCGTGTGATTCCTTTAAGGTAAATGTCACTTTTTGACACTAAAAAATAAAAAATAAAAAACTTTTCAACAAAAAAAAACCTCCTTAAAAAAGCTACTAAAAAGAGAAAAATAATGAAATTTTGAGATCTGCGCCAATTTAATAAAATATGATGTCGGTTAAAAAGAAGATATTAATCACTATATTATACTTTTTAACTGACTTCATGTTTTATTAAAAATTTCATTATTTTTCTTTTTTTAGTGGCTTTTTGAAGGTTTTTTTTTTGTTAAAAATTTTTTTATGTTTTAGCTACTCGAGGTCTCTTGCATAGCGAATAGGCAATTCCCGTTCCATTTATAAAAGTTCGGTGGAAGCCAGACAAGGAACGGTTGATAGCGAAAATAGCGTACCGGAAGCGTATAGCGTAGATCAATGGCCATACAATTAGCGAATTCAAAGGCGCGTATTATAATAATATCCTATATAATGTTTTCCGATACCCACTACAAAATAGCTACTTTCGATGCATGTATAGCAGCCTAAGTAATGGGTCATTTAACTGACAGGCGTGTCGAAGGTCCTGGAAATCCTGGATCTCCAGGACTAAAAAAAAAGCAAAAAACTTCAGATTGAACTGAAACTTTGCACACTTATCAAGGACCGATGACAATACAATAATTCAATGTTTGTCCCATTATCCCGACCAGGATCTCCAGGACTAAAAAGCAAAAATAAATTATAATTTAAAAAAAACTAAAAAACACGCTTTGATGGTAAACTGAACTAAAAAGTAAAAAATAATTTTTATTGCAAAAAGCGTGGGGTGCTTTGTACCATATTTTCATACTTTATAACAACTGATATCGAGCAGCCCATGTTTTTTTACAATAAAAATTATTTTTTACTTTTTAAGTTTTTAGTTCAGTTTACCATTAAAGCGTGTTTTTTAGTTTTTTAAAATTATAATTTATTATTATACTCTAAATTAAATAGTAATTTTTTAAATAATAAATCAGACTGTCGTGAGTTCGATTCCCGCCTCCGCTCATGAATGTTTTGTGATGTCATTTAGTTTTAAGTTAATTGTTAACTTCCCACTGGAAGTTATTGTAATGGGTCCGAAAATCGAAATCAAAATGTATAACAAATTTTTATGTTTCAAGGTCACTACACTATTTTTACACTATTTTTAGAAAAGATGGCTGTGTGTGTATGTGTGTGTGTGTGTGTGTGTGTACGTATGTGTCCATTTCTTTCTAAGACGAAATCTCGACAATGAAAAATGATATCGACTACGTTAAGGTGCCAATCGACGCGTATTAACGTAAATATGATCTGAAAGAAATTTTTTCAAAATCGGTCCAGCCGTTCTTTTTTCTTAACCAAATAGACTCCAAAAAAGTAGATTTTACACAATATCTCGCGAATAAAAAATTATATCGACTTCGTAAGGGTGTCAATCGAGGCGTGTTAACGTCATTTTGATCCGACATAAATTTTATAAAAATCGGTTCAGGCGTTTTTTTTTTTTTTTAATTATTGTTAAAAATAAATAATAATTATGTTTTAATGATTAAAATGATTACTTTTCTGTGTAATATCTAATTTAATTATTATTATTAAATATTTATCAAACTGGGAAGTTCGTCGTGTGGACCTCAAGGGTCCCACTTTAGTCCTAATAAACGACCCACCTCACGGCTTGTTATTTAATGTAATCAAGACGCTAATGACCTAAGTTGTAGACGCATCTATAATTTACAATAAATAAAAATAAAATTTAAATAATAAACTATACACAGATGCGCATATAATTATAGTCGCAACTAACTTCTAGTTAATATCTAACGACAGTATGGACTGTATGAAAACCGTCCATAACGGTTATAGTACAATTTCACGTAAATTAGTTGAATCCTTTGCTTACAAAGCGATCCTTTGATAGGACACAGTAGGTACGGTCACCTGAAGGGAGAAACTACTACTATATGGGAACAGAATAATACAGGCCGAGAGTACTTTCAGAGTCGAGAGCACGGTTTATATTATCCGGTCAGACACGGTGCGGGAACGTAGCGTTTCCGGCACACTAGTCTCTTAAATTTAAAATAGCTTAACTGCGGTAGTAGATTGTATATCTAGTTGCGTAACGCTAATGACCTCAGTTGTCGGGCGTCTATAATTTACAATTCATTCTAGTAGCGTAATGAGGTATATTACTGACGAGTAGTGACAGTATGATAAGCGAGTTTTAACAGTCACACGAGTCATAATATCATTACGCACGAGTTTGATATTAAATCTATTTATAGAAAAAATAACGCTGAATCGACTCCAACACCCCGCACTTTTAGTTTCAAAGATATAAACAGCATCTGAGAGATTTTTGAGTTTTCTTAAAAATGCCAAAAGTAAGAAGACCCTCTTTGTACTAATTTGCGAAATTTTTGAAAAATAAAATCGACCCAATTCGTTTGATATTAAGTCTATTTATAGAAAAAATAACGCTGAATCGACTCCAACACCCCGCACTTTTAGTTTCAAAGATATAAACAGCATCTGAGAGATTTTCGAGTTTTCATAAAATCGCCAAAAGTAAGAAGACCCCCCTCTTTGTACAAATTTGCGAAATTTTTGAAAAATAAAATCGACCCAATTCGTTTGATATTAAGTCTATTTATAGAAAAAGTAACGCTGAATCGATTCCAACACCCGGCACTTTTAGTTTCAAAATATAAACAGCAACTGAGTGATTTTCGAGTTTTCTTAAAAATGCCAAAAGTAAGAAGACCCCCCTCTTTGTACTAATTTGCGAAAATTTTGAAAAATATATTCGATCCGATTCGTTTGATATTAAATCTATTTATAGAAAGAGTAACGCTAAATCGACTCCAACACCCCGCACTTTTAGTTTCAAAGATATAAACAGCATCTGAGTGATTTACGAGTTTTCTTAAAAATGCCAAAAGTAAGAAGACCCCCCTCTTTGTACTAATTTGCGAAATTTTCGAAAAATAAAATCGACCCGATTCGTTTGATATTAAGTCTATTTTTAGAAAAAGTAACGCTTAATCGACTCCAACACCCCGCACTTTTAGTTTCAAAGATATAAACAGCATCTGAGAGATTTTCAAGTTTTCTTAAAAATGCCAAAAGTAAGAAGACCCTCCTCTTTGTACAAATTTGCGAAATTTTTGAAAAATAAAATCGACCCGAATCGTTTGATATTAAGTCTATTTATAGAAAAAGTAACGCTGAATCGACTCCAACACCCCGCACTTTTAGCTTCAAAGATATAAACAGCATCTGAGTGATTTACGAGTTTTCTTAAAAATGCCAAAAGTAAGAAGACCCCCCTCTTTGTACTAATTTGCGAAATTTTCGAAAAATAAAATCGACCCGATTCGTTTGATATTAAGTCTATTTTTAGAAAAAGTAACGCTTAATCGACTCCAATACCCCGCACTTTTAGTTTCAAAGATATAAACAGCATCTGAGAGATTTTCAAGTTTTCTTAAAAATGCCAAAAGTAAGAAGACCCTCCTCTTTGTACAAATTTGCGAAATTTTTGAAAAATAAAATCGACCCGAATCGTTTGATATTAAGTCTATTTATAGAAAAAGTAACGCTGAATCGACTCCAACACCCCGCACTTTTAGTTTCAAAGATATAAACAGCATCTGAGTGATTTACGAGTTTTCTTAAAAATGCCAAAAGTAAGAAGACCCCCCTCTTTGTACTAATTTGCGAAATTTTCGAAAAATAAAATCGACCCGAATCGTTTGATATTAAGTCTATTTATAGAAAAAGTAACGCTGAATCGACTCCAACACCCCGCACTTTTAGTTTCAAAGATATAAACAGCATCTGAGAGATTTTCAAGTTTTCTTAAAATGCCAAGAGTACGAAGACCCCACTCTTTGTACAAATTTCCGAAATTTTTGAAAAATAAAATCGACCCGATTTGTTTGATATTAATGTCTATTTATAGAAAAAATAACGCTGAATCGACTCCAACACCCCGCACTGTTAGTTTTAAAGATATCTATAGGTAATCTTGTCTAAAAAAAGATTAGAAAATTAGTTAATATGCCGCCTCTAGCCTGGGCCGAAATTGAGTCCCAGTCCGCTCCTGTCCGTATCATTATGCAAACTCCTCATCCTTTCAACTGTCCACATCCTGATTCCATCATCAGACCCTCGTTACCAAGTTGAAATTTTCATAATATTGTATTGTCACGGGAACTCAATATGTGTGCAAAATTTCACAAGAATCGGTTAAGTAGAAGTAGTTGAAAAAGCTGTCGCAAATATACGGGGTGGTCAAGCTAAATAAAACCGTTTAAAAATGTGGGACGGCCCCGCATTGTTATCCGTACGTACCTACCGTCCTCTCGACTCAAAAACGAAACTAAAACAGTTAAACTTACCCTATTCATTGAATATACAACGTATAATATGTCTGATTTAAATCGCGCTTGGCCGATCAAAAGCTTTACTGTGTAACCCGTTGTCTAGATTTACAATGCAGTATACCTACATACTTACAGACACAATGTAACCGCTTTCATATAAAACTCCAAACTCATTTAAGCTTTATATTTATTTATTTATTGTAGATTATAGACGCGTCGACAACTTTAAGTCATTAGCGTCTTGATTACATTAAATAACAACTCACTTAAAACCAAAATATCTGGGTGACCGAGCTTTGTGCTCGGATGAGTTTAATAAAAATAGTACTTACTGTGAGATATTGATTTTGTATTATTTTCTCAGAATATTATTCCGAAACGATTCACTGTTAGAGTATTTTGACATAAATAATGAAATTAGTTTGTTTTTTCCAAAGCCCACTCACCATACGACACTTTTTTATAACGTCGAAAAACTGTTTTTTAAAATGATAAAATTTGTAAAAAAACGATTTTTTCCAGTGATGAGCTTAAACGATTTTTTGCCCCCCAATTTCATCCAAATCGTTAGGGCCGTTTTCGAAAAAATATTTATATAGGTACATACGTACATATAGGTACATATATACAAGATTAGCTCGTTTAATAATATAGGGATGACATCACAAAACATCCATGAGCGGAGGTAGGATTCGAACCCACGACAATGTGATCCAAAGGTCGGCTACGCTAACCGTTACACCACACTGTCCTCTTTAAGCTTTGTAGCAGGTTTTGAGTAGATAATAGCGCGGGCGGATCAGAGCGAATAAACATAAATCACTATACCTATTGGAAACTGTTTATTTATCACACTAGTGTGTTTTGAAAACACTTTCAACACACCTGGCCTGTTAACTGTCCCATTTCATGCATACATACACGCATGTAAAGTAACTATTTTTTTGCCATACCCACTACAAAATAGTTACTTTCGATGTATGCATAGCGGCCTTTAATGAGTCATTTAACAGGAAGGTGTGCGGAAAGTGTTTTACTTACCGCATTTCTCAAAAAATTGTGACAGTTCATTTGCGTCGCCATCTTTCCTTCCACAGTGTACCGCGAAGTTCGTGCAAGTAAGTAATGACAGGCGCACGCAGGCGTATAGAGCGAATAAACAGAAGTTGCTATGGCAACCGTTATTTTGTGCGTTATAGTGCAGAAAGTAAACCATTTTCCGCACACCTGCCTGCTAAATGGGTAATTAATAGCCGCTATACATATACATCGAAAGTAGTTATTTTGTATAATGGGTATGGCAAAAAATAATTTAATTTTCCCGATACAGTAATTTGTATTTATTTATTTTTTATTTTCGTTTATTGGGCCATTTATATAAACGCAACGACGCATTATATCACACCGTCTTTTAGCTCACAGTACCTACCTTTTCTCAAAGTAAATTTACCGGCACTTCGTGAACAGATTCTTCAAGTAGTTCAGCTAAAGTTTGCACATCGCTGCGAATGGGGTCGTCCCGCGAATCAAATTTCGATAGTTTTTAACAGTATATGTTATTCCTCATACATAAACAAATAATGTAAACCAACTTTTTTACTTCCCACCTATACTATGCTAGGGAAGTATCTATTGTATTCAATCCGAAATATTTTTTTTCTGGATATTGAAAGATCTTCACGTTTTGACACCCTAGGATTCATTTGAGACCATTTTCCGACTGCTGTCTCTTTCCCTATCTCTCTGTGTATGTGTATGTGCGCGCGCGCGTGTGTGTGATGACATTTTTTCTCCTTCGATATCTAAAAAACGGAAAGACATAGGATCATTCGGTTTCTTTTGTTGTATTTGTCAACACTTAACTTAGAACCGATTAGATTTTGAGCTAAATCGGTTTAGTGGTTCTTGAGATATCAAAAAAATGTTCTCAGTGTTACGTATTAATTCATAGGTTAAAAACATATAAATGCGTTCTAGATGTTAAAATATGAATAAAATCTTAATAGTTTTTTTCCAAAATGTGCAGATTTCGAAAAAAAATGTTTTCTGCCCGGAAATAATTTTTTATTTACCTAATCAAGACGTCTATGATTTTTTGTTGGCCTTTTACTAGATCAACAAACAAATAAGATGGCCATGCTTTTTATATTAAAAATATTATGAAAAGACTAGTCTTGTTGGGAAAATTTTCATTTACGAGCGATTGTTTACTAGGTGGGAAGCATAGGACTGGCTATCTAGTCGAATTTTTGTTCTTATATCATTACTCTTAATTGCAAACAAGAATTAAAAAACTGTATTCATTTCAAACGGCTGAACTTAGCCGCCATATGATGACGTAAAAGCCAGACCAATGAATTATTATTATTATTGTAGATTATATAGACGCGTCGACAACTCAGGTCATTAGGGTCTTCAACACAATAATTCATAATCCATTTGTGTATTAGAAATGGCCAGCCGGCATACACAAACCGACTGGTACGAGTTCGGGCTCCTGGGAACGCCAATTCCCAAAGAACATTGGAATGCAATTGCGAGAACAACTACATTCCAATGTTCCGGGGACCAGAATAATGAAACCAGACATACGTCCACGCATAGATAAAGAGAGGTATGTCATGGAAAGAGAGGTTAACTCGTAAAGAACCTAACATAAGTTCTAACTGCCGGTCGGTCAACTGTACATAACCAAATCAGTGTACTATATTCTCTCTTTATCTATGGATCGGTGGGCGTGATTCAACTACAGCAGTCAGTCAGAGAAGACTGGCTGTGAATGACGTATTCCGTGGCGGTATAATTCTATGTTTAAAATTACATTAAACAAGCCGTGAGGTGGGTCGTTTATTAGTACTAAAGTGCGACCCTTGAAGTCCACACGACGAACTTCCCACTTTGATAAATATTTAATAATAATAATTAAATTAGATATTACACAGAAAAGTAATCATTTTAATCATTAAAACATATTATTATTATTTATTTTTAACAATAATTAAAAAAAAAAACGGCTGAACCGATTTTTATAAAATTTATGTCGGATCAAAATGACGTTAACACGCCTCGATTGACACCCTTACGAAGTCGATATAATTTTTTATTCGCGAGATATTGTGTAAAATCTACTTTTTTGGAGGTTATTTGGTTAAGAAAAAAGAACGGCTGAACCGATTTTGAAAAAATTTCTTTCAGATCATATTTACGTTAATACGCGTCGATTGGCACCCTAACGTAGTCGATATCATTTTTCTTTCTCGAGATTTCGTCTTAGAAATGGACACATACATACGTACGTACGTACACACACACACACACACACACACACACACATACACACACAGACATCTTTCTCAAAGTAGTGTAAAAATAGTGTAGTGACCTTGAAACATAAAATTTTTTTTGTTTTTTATTTCGATTTTCGGACCCATTACAATAACTTCCAATGGGAAGTTAAAAATACGCACTTTTGGGAATATTTTTCTTGTAGAAAAAGCTTCCGAAAATTTGTCAAAGAAATTGTTTTATAATTTATTTGTAAAGTAGATTCTAACCGTAAAAAAGAAAAAAAATGTGGGACGACCCTATTGCGATGCGTACAAAGTATCTTGTAAAAAAAGCAGTCGCATAAAAAATCTCATATTATTAGTACATGTTTTAGCATGAAGATGTTGGCTGTTGAAACAAAAGAACCAAGATAAAAAAAAAGAAGCGCAGTCGTATTGTTTGAAGAATTACCTATATATAATATTTTTTATATGATGTATCAGTGCTCAAAGTGCCAGAGGCAACTGGATTATTTTTACTGTGTTCTTTATGCAGCAACTATAATACCATTGACTTAAAGAATAGACGCAACAGGCTATAAAAGGAGATAGGTGGGTGATTTGCTCCACTAACGGGAAATTAATCTATACAATGACTAGACCACAAGACTAGGTCCTAGTCCCTGGTCGAATACCCCATCTTGATGTCGTTTGAGACACACGCACAGAAACCTGGCTTACTGTATTTGAGACCTTAACATAGCTATACATGCTGTGTTTTGGTGTTTTGTTTCACATGTCAACCACTTCCGACTATTTCCGTTACATCTAATGTCACCCCAGTGAGACATTATCGACATTATAGACATTTATCAAAATTGTAGAACAATTAAAATTAGGAAATGACGTGAAGTTGGCGGCCATTACAGTCTATCTTTTTTTTTAGAACGACACTTTTAATTAAGGCCAGTATAGCCTAGTGGATAGCATATTTGGTTCTGCAGCCTCTAGACTAGACTATCGTGAGTTCGAATCCCACCTGCGCTCATGGATGTTTTGTGAAGTTATTTAGTTTTAAGAAGGAATAATTTAGTGTAGTTGAAAGACGCTAATGACATGAGATGTCGATGTGTCTATAATCTACAATAAATAAAAAAAACTCGGGTCGCAGTGCCAAACCCTGCCGACAATATAGTGTATTTGCTAATACAGGCATTGTGGCATTATTATGTGAACATAAGTTTGTTTTTTGACAAAATAAAAAATTTAACCCCTTAATAAATCCCTTAAAATAATTAATTTTTTCTAAATTTCAATATTAGACATGGATTTTATCAGTAGGTACAACATCTGCACCAAATTAAATACACCCTTCCATAAGTAAATCCGTATCAATAAACTAGTGTTTTCATAAAATTTGAAAGTCCGGTCCTGTCGGGCCGATTTTATTAAAATTTAGCAGCACATTCTAATCTCTACTAAAGAGTTAAATTTCAATTTTGAAACAATTCTGACAATTTTTTCGGTATTTTTGGGCCCAAAAACTTTTTGAAACCCCTAAATACAACCCTTAAAATGGTCCGATCGGGCCCATTTTAAATAGGCTTCGTGCGGTGATGGATTCCAACATGCCTACCAAATTTCGTTAGAATCAATTAACTCTTTCGAAAGTTATTGCCCGCACACACACACACACATATATATATATAAATATTTTCAAAAATGGTACCAAGTTGTTCAGGAGGCTATGAAACGTCGAGAAATTTTGGTCAGGTCCCTAGGTCCCGCCATCCGACCGACGCCAATAGTGTATGTGCCATATGGCAAATACACTAATAAAAGACACTTTTAATTCTGGCCTACTGCTCGGCCCATTCTATAAGTCAATGGTATGTAGACATAGGATGTGACAAAACGACAAAAAACTAAAACACAACGAATACATCAAAGCTACGTTTGTCAACTCGTTTAGAAAATGTGTAGGTGTTTTATTTTTTTCAACTTGATGATTGCTCGTCGAGGCAACAAACATCAAATAAATTTAATTCGAAACTAAATGCTGGCACATTTCACCCGACTGAGCGACAGAAAAGGTAGGGTTATGTTTTTCACGCTATGTATGTATATGTATGTAGGATTATTTATTCCCTAGTGGCATCCAAACGGCTGGATGGATTTTAATAAATGGAAAGGCATTAGATTCGTCTTAACCCCGAGAGTGACATAGGGTATAATACGTCACGAAAAATTTAATATGGCCGACGCCAGACGCCATTTTGTCAGAATGTAAAAGTAATTTTCCTTCTAAATACAACGACATGGGTATCAAAAGAAAGTTCTAGTTGAGACGATTTCAAATATATATAAATATAATTTATATGTAATAAAATACAAATAACACTAAAAATGAAAAATTAAATTTAAAAAAATTAAAAAACCCGACTACGTATTAAAAAGCGAACTAAAAAGATGGATACAAGTTCAAATGATAACATGCAGTCGGAGGAATCAGATATTTTTATTGTTCAACTTGATGCTTATTTTATGGTGAAACAAATTTTCAATTTGGAGTTCTAGCGTTTTCAACTGGTTACACTTTGTTACACTAGGCCGCACTAGTGTTAACTTTCACCAAGAATAGTGTTGCCGTCTAGATAAGACAAGACTTTCAGTCTTGTCTTATCTTGAAATATCAAGACAAGACTTCACATAAGTCTTCTCTTGAAATATCAAGACAAGACTTCACATAAGTCTTCTCTTGAAATATCAAGACTTCACTAAGTCTACGTCTAGATTAAAAAACTCTTGTCTTGTCTAATAGGTATCAAGACTCTAGATTATTTTCAAGAGTCTAGATTAACCGAGTGGTTTACTTTACCTACTACTACTTAGTTTATCTAGACTCTTGAAAAGTGTCTAGAATTTTGGCAAGAGTCTTGATCTAGATAAAGCAAGTCTTGTCTTGTCTTGAAATATCAAGACAAGACTTCACTTAAATCTTATCTTGAAATATCAAGACTTCACGAAGTCTAAGTCTGGATTAAAAAACTCTTGTCTTGTCTAGTATCAAGACTCTAGATTATTTTCAAGAGTCTAGATTAACCGAGCGGTTTACGTTACCTTACTACTTAGTTTATCTAGACTCTTGAAAAGTGTCTAGAGTTTTGGCAAGAATCAATTGATCTAGATAAAGCAAGTCTTGTCTTGTCTTAAAAATATCAAGACAAGACTTTTGCAAGTCTTGTCTTGAAAATCTAGACAAGACAAGAGTCTAGAAAGTCTAGATCTAAACGGCAACACTAGCTACCTGCTTTAATAATTGAAGGGAATGGGGAAAGAACAGGGTATGTCACATTTTTTTGATTTTTGAGCTGTTAGTGCCATCTGATAGACCGTAACGGTATTCAGCACTGGCTAAATTGTGGAGTAAAAGAAATAGGTAGGTCACCGTGTATTTTAAAACTAAAAATTATTGGATGGGAAGAGAACAAGGAATGTAATTAACTTTAAATTCAATTTACTCAGCCATTTGTCAGAAGGACATAACTTGTTTTTTCTACATTCCCTTCAATTATATCCCAGAACGCCACCCCCGAACAGAGTGACTGGATTCGCCCCTGTGTCCCTTTACGTACGAAGCCCTAGACAAGATATCTTCAATATTCACCTTCTCCTCTTTCAAACAACGCCCTACCGTTCGAACGACACTTTTTGCAACATTATGTACAAAGGTTAGATTGGTCAGTACTATGTTTTATGGAGTAATAAAAACACTGCGGTCTATAACGCAGATCATGCAGGTTCCGCCACTCGAGATTCTGCTAACTATACGACCCCATTAGACAGAAATACGTGTTCTCTAACATTTGCCGTTGTAATCATTTTACTGCCCCCCGTGTATAGTTACCACATATATTGTCTCTAACTATTACGAAATATAAAAACATAATATCTCCAATAGGATCGTCCCACCTATCAAAATTTGATAATTTTGAACAGTGTATATTATTCCTCATACATAAATAATGTAAACCAACTTTTTCGATCTTATAATATTGTTACAACATTGTTTTGTGAGTTGGCGGAATAAATATTTATTTACAATAATTAGAAATACATAACAATGAACGCAACAACTACTTATCTACAATAATTCGTAACAATTAACTATATACAATAATTCGTAACAATTAACTATATACAAGGACTATTTACATCACTGTATTTATATCAGATTTATTTCTAACGTTTATTTATGTCGGTCATTTACTCAGTTACTTCAGTACTATTTATTTATATCCACTCCACTATTTATATCACTGTACTGACTGATTGACTGATTAATATTTATATCCACTTGACGGCACGAGTCACCATTGACTGCCTAATATTTATATCAGACGCACTTGATTGCACGAGTAAACTGACTGACTTCCGTCGACTCGCTGCTTATATAGAGGCTGCGTGGCTTAAGCACAGCGCTTCTAGCGTTTTCCAGAACGTCTAGAATCTTCGCGCGGTTATTAGTTGTTCAGTAAGCAGACACCGCTTTCTCGGAACTGTTGCCTGTCGTTCATATACAGGGTGATCCGTAACAATATCATTCCTGAAATTAGGAGAGGAAGTCACTGTGGCAAAGGATCAAATGAATAGCAATACTGATGATTAAAATTACATTTCTTAGCTAACGTTTCGGTGTTCTTTACATCATCTTTAGAGCATCAATGCTGTCAAAAAATCAGTATATTGTACAGCATTGATGCTCTGAAGATGGTGTAAAGAGCACCGAAACGTTAGCTAACAATGCAATTTTAATTCATCAGTATTGCAATTTATTTGATCCTTTGCCACTGAGATTTCCTCTCCTAATTTCAATCATTATCTACGGATCACCATATCTCTATATCATAGAGTTTTTTAATATCATTCCTCTTAATTGCAAACAAGAATTAAGGAAATATATATTTTTCACAACGTCGCTATTGAAAATTCAATTTTCAGTACCTGTTTAGCGGGTTGAAACTGAGAGTTTTCATCCCTAGGGATAAAAATTTTCAGGTCGGTTCTCTCTGTTTTTTTAACGTTGTGAAGAGGGAGACAGAGCGATTGGATCCGCATATAATTTTCGAAAACGTCAAATTAAGAAGGAGATAGAGCGATATTGTATCCGCATATAATATTCATAAACGTCAAAATGACAGACATAGGAGGAATCGTTTTATCCCTGTCAGCGTTGATACATTAATTAAATTAATAAATTAAACGAAAAACATTGTTTAGTGCGGGGCAAACTAGACGAGGCGACGGATCACCGACGGATGTACAGTCGGTACAAAATGTGTGTGAAAATGTCCTGTTGACAGCCTGTCCCTTAATATTGGATGAACCTATCAACGTCGTTTTTTCCTTCTGTTCTTTAAAAATAAATTTGCACATACAAAAGCAGCGCAACCTAACACAGTGGGGTCCATTTTGTAACTAGCAAAAAGTTGTATTGTTTTGCATGAATGTACTCGACGGAAAAAAACGCTTTCTGTTTTGATAGCGGAAATCAAATCGCCAGAAACACGTCGCGGAAAATCCGCCCTTGTAGTTTCGCTCTAATAATATCGTACGTCATTTGAAGACGTAATTTCCCATCAGTACACGAAAAAAAAGGAAGAAAAGCCGGAAAACACATTTCCTCATGTATATTCTTTTCTTGTTGTACGTTTATATTAATAGACCGTTCGGATTTATGTGTGCGACGAAAAATGTCTTCATTCTTTTGTTATTCGGGCAGAAAAAAATGAGTCGCGTTTTGTTGTTGATAGCTTGTGGTTTCATATAAAAAAAGAGCGACCGTAATATCAGTAACATCGTCTATACGCCGGTAACATCGTCTATCCTCATGATATACGACCCAATAAGAAGCACATCCCATTCATACATTATGAATTTCTATACTGTCAGTTTATTGCTTTCTTGATCTAATAAATTCCAGTTTATTTAGTGGCTAAACCTTTAACACGCGTCTTAATTTGAAAATACATCTTCTGAATTAATTTTCAAAAATACAGTTCGATTTTTTTACGGTTCCGTACCCGTAGGGAGGGGATAAAGTGGGCCCGGAATCTCTCTAAAGTCTGAAGCATCCAAATTGTTTCTCGACACGTCCTAATTTTTGTATTTCATGCATTAATACAGTCAGCGGTATCATATGCAATTTTAATATGGGGTCATTCGCCACATGCAAATCGAGTGTTTGGTCTAAAAAGGAGAGCGCTACGTATAAATCATTCTCTAGCTTACAGACAGGACTGTAAAGAATATTTTGCAATCTCTAAAATTTTGACTGTGCCGTCTATTTACATTCTTCAATGCATTATGTACGTGAAATTAAACGTAGCTGAATTTAAAAATAACAATAATTTTCATTCACATAACACTAGATCCAACATGGACATACATATAGAGTTTCATCGTATCCAAAAAATAAAGACAGGTATAACCCACTATGGGCCAAAATTATTCAATGTTCTACCACAGTCTGTTAGAGATTTGCCAGTTAACCAGTTTAAGGACCAGATAAAAAACTACTTTACAAAAAATAGTTTTTATTTCATCGAGGAATTTTTGAATAAAAAATTTATATAAAATTTTTTTAAATGTTTTTAGAAGAAAAAATGTCATTTTATATTAAAGATTTTAATTAAGAGAGAACTTACTCAAAAATAATTTTGTAAAATTTTAAATGTATTTAATGTGACTTGTGTAAACTATATATAGTTTAAGCACCAAAAAATCATCTATCTATCTATCTATTACTATAACTTCCTGTAACTGTTATGAAATCGCATTCTATAAATTAATCGTCCGATAAGATGACGCAGCGTAAGATACTACATGGAATATGATTAAATTTGCGTTTTAGAGACTTATTTTTTCCAAAAATCCTCTGGAGGGGTCTCCCGGACCCCCTTAGGTTAGGGGATATTCTATATAGATACTCTTCAGACTCCCTGGATGTGTCTTATGTCTATCCATGGAAGGGGCTTAAAAATAGCCGAGCGTGTAGCACTGCTGTTATTTACATGGCGTTGCTATGGTTCCTCTAATACAAGTCTCCAGTTCCCGAGTTTTAGCCCGAGAGCTGGTAAAAGTGTCAATTGGATTTTCAATCTATTATTAAAAAAAAATAATGAATTGAAAATATGAACTGGTGCTAGGCCCAAATAACCTTAGCTGTTGGTGGTCTTTAAAACACATTATTTCTATCCAAGGAAAATATCCACGCTTTGCTACTGCAGCTCTTAAAATCTCCGGGATAAGCTCCACATGAGGTTGGCAACCCTACCTGCTACCTAAATATATTTTATTATTTATTGACCAAAAAGAGGCCCTTCAATAATTTTTGCCCCCGGGCCGCAGAATGAAAAAATAATAAATATAATACCTTAACGATAATATTAAGTTTTAGTGTAATCTGTTAGCGCACTGTGAACTACAAAATATATGTTTTAGTGTCATCTGTTAGCGCACTTGTGAACTACAAATGACCTTTTACTCGTATTAAGTTTTTAGTGTCATCTATTAGCGTACTTATGAACTACATCTATTAGCACACTTATGAACTACACACTATTACCAGCATATTGCAAATACGTGTTCGTGTTTGAGCCGAGTAGCCCCGATTGTCACCGTCGAGTGCGTTTCACATCACTGTTGTTAACAGGCAAAGCGCGCCTAAGGAAGTTTTCACTTCAAAAAAAACGGAATCCTTATAGGACTACTTTGTTATACATGTTGTGTTTTGTTTCACATGTCAACCACTTCCGACTATTTCCGTTTCATTTAATATTTCTATAAAAAACTTTTTAACAGAAAAAGAACCTCCTTCAAAAAGCCACTAAAAAGAGGAAAATTTAATAAAATATGAAGTCGGTTAAAAAGTATAGTATAGTGATTAATATCTTCTTTTTAACCAACTTCATATTTTATTAAATTGGCGCAGACCTCAAAATTTCATTATTTTCTTTTTTTTAGTGGATTTTTGAAGGAGGTTTTTTTTTGTTAAAATTTTTTTTATTTTTTACTTTTTAGTGTCAAAAAGTGACATTTACTTTAAAGGAATCACACGCCGTTACTCACTTTTATTAAACCGACTTTCTTACGCTGTCTGATGTGTCAAAAAGTGACATTTACCTTAAGGAATCACACGCCGTTACTAACTTTTATTAAAATCAGCCAAACTACTGAACCGATTTTGATGAAATTTCTATGGGACCAATCTGAAAGTATATCCTTTTAAACAAAAAAAAAAAAATTCAAATCGGTTTATAAATGACGGAGTTCTGAGGTAACAAACATTAAAAAAAAAAATTCAACCGAATTGAGAACCACCTCCTTTTTTTGAAGTCGGTTAAAAATGCCACCCCAGTACGAGACACTAGACTTTTATTCACGCCAAAATTGACATAAGTGTCCTTGTATCGTGGCCACACATAAATATAAAAAAACTCGGGTCGCAGTGCCAAACCCTGCCGACAATTAGTGTATTTGCTAATACAGGCACTGTGGCATTATTATGTGAACTTAAGTTTGTTTTTTGACAAAATAAAAAATTTAACCCCTTAATACATCCCTTAAAATAATTAATTTTTTCTAAATTTCAATATTAGACATGAATTTTATCAGTACACCGAATTAAATGGTGTATTTAATTCGGTGTACTGATAAGTAAATCCGTATCAACAAACTAGTGTTTTCATAAAATTTGAAAGTCCGGTCCTGTCGGGCCGATTTTATTAAAATTTTAGCACCACATTTTAATCTTTACTAAAGAGTTAAATTTCAATTTTGAAACGATTCTGATAAATTTTTCGGTATTTTTGGGCCCAAAAACTTTTTAGAACCCCTAAATACAACCCTGAAAATGGTCCGATCGGGCCCATTTTAAATAGGCTTCTTGCGGTGATGGGTTCCAATATGTGTACCAAATTTCGTTTCAATCGATTAAGTCTGTCGAGAGTTATCGTGTACACACACACACATATATATATATATATATATAGATAGATAGATAGATAGATATTTATTTTGTCAATAATTGAGATACAGATCTATTTGACACGTCAAAAAAAAAAAAAAAAAAGTTCACATTAAAAGAAATATAAAATTACTGGCAACATATAAATTCATCTACACTGTAAAATGCTCGCTCTAATAAGAATTTTTTTATATTTTCCTTAAAAACTGCGTAGGTATTATTTTTAAACTTTTCCGGTAGTTTATTGTAGATGTAGGCTGAATAATTTTCTGGGCAATGCTTGTATACATCTTTTGTTGCCAATGGTAGTTTTATGGCTTTTTTTCCACGAGTATCATAGCCATGTCCATCCTCTGCCAAGGCATAGCTTGCCATATTTTTGTTAGCGAAAAGTAATAAGTTGAAGAGGAAAATACATGGAACTGTCATAATTTTTTCTCGGGGAAAAACATCTCGACATGACTGTCTTCTATCCATTTTGAACATGGCGCGTATTATCGATTTTTGTTTAATGAAAACGCTTGCGAAAAAGGCACTATGACCCCAAGCTACAATACCATACCGTAGCAAAGGATAGACATGACCATAATATATCGTTTTCAAAATATCAATGCTGGATAAAACATTAGCCCTTCTCATGACATAAACGAATTTCGATAAGCTTTTACACATGCTAGAAATATGATTGTCCCATTTTAGGTTGCTTTGTATCTGAATGCCCAAAAATTTATTCACCTCAGTCTCACTAATTTTTATATTGTTGATGACTATATCGGTAGCAAAATTGATCCTGGATTGAACAGTCTTGAAGTACATTAATTTGGTTTTCTTTTCGTTTAAAATAAGTTTGTTACTTAAACACCATTCTCTTATTTCCTGTAAAGCTAATGTTGTTTTTAACTTCAGTTCTTCAACACTAGATGCTGTAATTAAAATGTTCGTATCGTCAGCATAAATTATTATTTCAGAGGCAGACTTAATAAGCTGTGGTAGGTCGTTTATATATAAAAGAAATAATATCGGCCCTAATACAGACCCTTGAGGTACACCGATATTAATTTGACGGGAATCCGAACAAAGGCCATTAACGCATACACGCTGAGATCTGTTTTTCAAAAATGATGCAATCCAGGAAAGACTGTTACCACGGATACCTTTTCTTTCTAATTTGCATAGCAGTAGTATATGATCAACAAGATCAAATGCCTTTGAGAAATCACAAAAAATTGCTGATACATATTTATTTTCATTTAAATTTTTAGATACTAAGTCTATGAATTTATATGTTGCCGTTTCTGTGGACTTAGACTGACAGAAACCATGTTGTGATTTATTAATTATATCATTACTGTCTAAAAACGATTTAATTCTGTGCAGAAAACAATATTCTAAAATTTTAGAAAATGTTGATAATACTGAAACAGGTCTGTAGTTAGAGATTTCTGATTTATCTCCACATTTAAAGAGCGGAGTAACTTTTGATTCTTTTAAAATATCAGGGAATTTACCACTAGAAAAAGACAAATTAATTAGATGAAGTAAGGGCGGTATAATTAAATAAGATGTTTTTTTAGTAACATACTGCTAATTTCATCTTGTCCACAAGAGGTTGAGTTTTTCATTTTCAAAATTATTGCATGCAGTTCATGCTCACTTATTGGCGTAAGGAACACTGTGCCCAATATATCCATAGTATTATTGTTGTTATTACTATTGTTATTAAAGTTGGTTAACATTGATATATTTTTTATAGAATCAACAAAGTAATTGTTGAACATATTACTCACTACATCTGGTTCATCTGTTTCAGTACCATCAACATTTATTGTCAATTTATTATTAAAAAATCTAGGTTTAAAATTGAATTCTGAGTTGACAACTTCCCATAAAGCTTTATTTTTATTATTGCTGCCATTAATTTTATTAATAAAATCAAGTTTTTTAGAATCACGCAATAATTGATTATAGAAACTTTTATATGACAAATAAGCGTCTTTGTAGGTATTATTAGCCTTATATAAATTAAATAACACCATCAATTGTTCTTTATGGTATATGACAATGTCAGTAATCCAACTAGGTTTTCTTTTTTGAATTTTGAACGCTCTAGTGGGAAAAGCAGAATTAAAATAAAACGTAAAAGTGTCTAAAAAAATATTGAAACTTTCATCAACGTCACTGGCTGCTAAAGTTTCAGCCCATAATTCCGATTGTAGTAAAAAGCAAAAATAGTCATTATTGTAATCAGAATATGATCTCTTAAAAATAACATTGGGTTTACGAGATGTATTTATTTTTTCAAAAGATAATTGAGTTGCAAAATGATCAGAAATGTTACATTTTAACACCTGTGCTTCATATCCTAACGAGTTAGTGATGATATTGTCAATACATGTACTAGAATTATTTGTTACTCTTGTAGGTTCAGCAATAGTGTAATTACAGTTATAAGAATAGAATAATTCAATTAACTTTTGAAAATTAGAACTCTCAGTCAAAAAGTCCACATTAAAATCACCTGCTATAAAAATCACCGTATTAGATACAAGTAACTTAGTTAAAACATTGTCTAACTTTTCCAAGAATATATTAAAATCGGAGACTGGGCTACGATATATACATAATAAAATAGTATTTTGATTTCCATTTTTAAAAGATAATCCACAAATTTCAAATAACATTTCTTCGCACATAGTATTTAACATAGTAATGTCTTTGGTGTTTATGCTAGAATCAACTAGTATCATTGTGCCGCCATGGATGTGTAAACTTCTACTATATGATGCACCGACAACAACATTTTTAAATTTTAAAATATCACATTCTTCCTTCTTAAGCCAATGTTCCGTCAAACAGAGGAAAGTAGGCTTTTTATCTTCAATAAAAACATTTATTTGGTCAAGCTTGTTCCGCAAACATTGAACATTTAAATTTATTATCTTAAATTGATAATTTACATAATTATATTTTTTTATATTACGAATTGAATTTTCCTCCGACATTACGAAAAAACGTAAATCTTTGTATAATTAATCCTTTTGGCCAATTTCTACCATTTTCCAATTCTTCTTTCAGTTCAAAATCACAGCCCACTTTGAAAGCCAAGCTTAAAGCATCATCACGTTTTGGTAATTTCTCAACACTAAAATAATGACCCGGAAACTTTCTTTTTAAGTAGTCCTCAATTTGAGCTGGCTCAGTCCCAATCGCAACTTTTCCTACACTAAACCATGCTCTACGAACGGCTGCAGAAAAATTTAAAGCTTGTCCAGGATTATTCTCATTAGATTCATCTGTGACTGCTTCTCCATAAATGCAATTTTTCTTATAACTCATTCTGCTTTTTCTGCGTCTAGTTCTTGCAACTTCCCATTTCTCTTCGTCTTCCTCATCACTTTCACAAGCTTCATTCTGCGTATTTAATTGGCTCAAAGCGGTTTCATTTCGGACATTTGCAATGCCACCCAATTTGTTTTTTTTTACATCCTGATTTACTTTTGATTGAACAAACTCCTTTTCTATCAATTCCTTCTTCTTACTACTATTTGAATTATCATTGATTTTTTTATTACTCTGATTTATTAAATTAATCTCTTCAGTTAAACAATCATTTGCACAATCATTAGTGCGGACTTGTGATCTTTTATTATTTTCAATGTCATAACGAAGGTCATGAATATAATTTCTTAATTTCTGATTAACCTCTTTTAAGGAATTAATTTCAATGATTAACGGTTGAATTGCTTCATTAATCGCGTTTTTTACTATCATACTTATTAGACTAACCTGTTCGTCTTCAATTTTTATGGTTTTTATAATTTCGTCGCAGGTTTTTCCATCACTTGTAACACTTTTTTTCTCGCGAGCTCGGGTAACAACACCACTATCAGACGCCATTTTTTAATATATATATATATTATAGGGGGCTAATTTTAGACGTATTTAGGGGGGCAATTAGCCCTCTGGCACATCCAGTAAATAGCGGCATTATTTAAAAAAAAAAATATTTGAAAATTTTATTCACGTAAAAAGTACCATATTATACGCGGGTACCGCTAGTAGAAAATATTATTTGAATAAATGAAATTAATAAATATTCAAAAAAAAGACACTCGATGTGTCGGAGAGAGCGCGAGACACCATGTAGGATGGATGCTGATGAGTCAGATAAGGCTACGGTCGTCGGTTGACAGAGGTGAGCGAACGTACGTACTTGTCGTTTTGATTTCGTCAGATATGGTATGACTTTGGCGATGTTATGACTCGCAAAAGAACGACAGACGAGGTCTGGCGATCGTGGCATACAGATCGTGCTGTTAAACAATAAAATTAAAAAGATTGATTATGCTGGCGAATAAAATACTTTTTATTTTGGGATTTTGGATTTGGATTAGTACCTTTCGTTTTGGAGCTGTATTTGTTTAGTCTTGGATTTTGGATTCGGCGTTGTTTCCTGCTTCGATTCCTGTATTGATCGACCTTCCTAGTTTTCCTAATTCCCGAAAATTGATTTATTTTCCGTATTTCCAGTGTTGGATTATTGTATTCGATTTAGTTAGCTTACCGTGCAACATTAACCATAAAGGAGCCAAGCGCTTCTCCTAGTAGGGATTATAAGTTGCTGCTTTTGGATTTCCGTGTGGTTGTGTTGATTCTGGAATACGGGAATAATTTAATTTATTCCAGAAATTTTGAAGATTGTGCAATTATTCCGAAATTTTTAATATTCGCTATCATAAATGACGACGCATAAAGTATCCCAGAATATTATCAAGTGTTTATCCCGGTGGGATAGATATGGTACTACAATATATCCCGAAAATATTAAAGGATCAAATCTAATATTTTATGAACATTTTACATTTCTGAATGTCGACCACTTTGCGTAGTACTGGGTAAATTTTAGATATTTACGTCAGAATTAAAATGATTAATGTTGCGTCGATTGTATTCCTGTAGGATTTCTTGCACTACATTGGGAATTTTATGGAATATTTTGAATCTTATTACGAATTAAGTTTGAATTCCACGTCGCTAGTCTCGCGATTTTAAAGTGTTTATGTCTCTCGTATGCTATGTATTTTCTTTTCAGGCTCCGGAATTTCTGTACAGGCCCGGATTAAGTGTGAAATAATTGTTAAAAATTAATTATGTGAAATTCGTTATCGTTCCGTATCGATTCATTATTTATGAAGAGTTTTTGTTGAGAATTTCGCTATTGTTAGGTTATCGTTTCACTATCGCTCGCTAACGTCACGCTACGTTTTGCGATTGAATAAGTAGGTTGTTATGAGGCTTCGAGGCCTATTGAATTAGGATTTTTGTCTCGATTGTTGGAAGTTCCGTGAGGCCTGTGATTACAGTGCCGCTTTTATTTTTTTGGTATCTCGAATACTGTGTGTCCCGATATTGTGTTCGGAATCTATCGTTTGTTAGTATTTTATGTTAACTTATCGTGTGGTTTTGGCCATAGAAATCACCTCTGATTTTTTTCTGTTTATCTTGCTAAAGAAGTAACAGCGTTAGGCCTGGGATTTAATATACTGTGATTATGGTTCTGGACTCTGTTCCGGAATATTTTTCGGATCTCTTTTGGCCAACGTGGTTATCCTTTTCGAATTATCCCTAACTGTGACCACTCTCGCGTCTCAGCTTGGACGACCTGAGACTTACGCAGTGTGGCCCTATAAGTTCTGGCGCCCTTTGATCTCTCGGTCGGTATCTGGCCCACTAAGTAATTTTCCAACGAGGTCCGTCTCTGGTTAGGTGATCCTGAGGTAGAGGTGACTTTAAATTAATTTGAATTATTGTGACGCACGATTTATTGTGTGCGTTCACATTCTGTGTTGTCCTAAGTGTCGAGTGGTAGGTGGTTGGGTTTTTTATTGCCCATTAAGGGCTTTTCCTGTATTTAAATTTTAGAGGCTGCTTCCCAAAACAAGTGCGATCGTAACTAGATAATAATTTTTGTTTTCCGACCCATGACCCCGCGCCGTCGGTAGCTAGCCGCGCAACCGATTCAATTCGGGTCTTTTGAAGTAAAAGCACTTGCTATAATATATATATATATATATATATAAACATTTTCAAAAATGGTGCCAAAGTGTTCAGGAGGCTATGAAACGTCGAGAAATTTTGGTCCGACCCCTAGGTCCCGCCATCCGACCGACGCCAATAGTGTATGTGCCATATTATGGCAAATACACTAAAAATTCAACCGAATTGAGAACTACCTCCTTTTTTTGAAGTCGGTTTAAAATGCCACCCCAGTACGAGACACTAGACTTTTATTCACGCCAAAATTGACATAAGCGTCCTTGTATCGTGGCCACACATAAATATAAAAAAAAAAACAACAGACGGATACTTGTATCATGACGTAATGATGTCGATTTTGAATGATATAGTATACTCCCTGGACGACGTTATTACAGTAATTTTATCAGCCCATTTGAATTTTACTACAGGGATTTAAATTTATGCGTTTTTTTTTATACATAACAAAAAAATGTTATATTTTTTCCTATGTAATGCATGGTCGTATACGGCATCAAATGTACCGTTCACAACGGCAAAGACAAACAGCCATTATCGAACACATGTTATTTTTCTGTTTATGCACTTTTTATTACCGAATTCTTTCTCATAACATAATTTAAATATCCTTTCAACTAGCCGTTACCCGCGACTTCACAGTAATGTATTGCTGTTAGAAATTTTACTGTGTATAGAAAATGGGAAATTGTAATAAATTCGCAATGAATGAATGAATGAATTGTAAATTATAGACGCCCGACAACTGAGGTCATTAGCGTCTAATAAATTCGCAATAAAACAAAAATATTTATTAATGAGTGAGTGAGAAATGAATAGCAAAACTTCAAGTTATTAAAAATTACCATAACGACACTAAATAAACCAATAATTGATGTAGTCATAGCTTATTCTGATCCATTCATTTTGTCCCAATGCTAAAAAATAACTTGGCCTGGGATACGCTGTATTGTGTTTTTAAAAACCACCAACAGCTAAGGTTATTTGGTCCTAGCACCAATTCATATTTTCAATTCATTATTTTTTTTTTTAATAATAAATTGAAAATCTAACTGACACTTTTACCAGTTCTCGGGTTAGAACCCGGGAACTGGGGACTTGTAATAGAGGAACCATAGCAACGCCATGTAAACAACAGCACTGCTACACGCTCGGCTATTCTCAAGCCAGGGATACGCTGTAAGATATTATGTACTACCATATATGGTATTTTTTGTCATACCCCCTATAAAATATCTGCTTTTCACTTTATTTTCAGAATTTTCAAAAATGTTGACAGAACCTGTAGTACTTTTCCGCATAAGTATGCGGAAACGTTACTTTCCCGCACACCTCCCTGTTAAAAGTATTTTATAGCGGAATTCACCCTTTGCACCCTTCATCTCAAATCCTTTCCCCTCGTCTATAAAACGGCTCCCGCTCTCTCGACGCTATTTTTAAAGCTAAAGGATTCGGGTAAACGCCAAATGAAGAACCGAGAATCACACTACAGATCCTACACAGGAATTTTTTGAAAAAAAGTTTTGGATACCAAATACGTGTGAAAGATTACGTATTTTTTAAAAAGTTGTAAGTTTTTCAGGATTTTTTTTTTTCAATTTTTCGCCTGTAGGATCTGTACTGTGATTATTGGTGCTTCTTTGGCGTCCTTTAGCTTTAAAAATAGCGTCGGGAGAGCGGGAACCGTTTTATAGGCGAGGGGATAGGATTTGAGATGAAGAGTACAGGGGGAACTTCTGCTATCGAATAGATATTCTTAAGTGACCCATTATTTTATAGGTTGTATGGCAAAAAATATAAAAAATTATTGTTTATTATATATTTTATTATTAAAACAAGATTTTCTCAAACTGTTACCAAACAAAAGAGAGTAGATTGAAGCTGAAACAAACGAAGCAAACATGATTTGACCACTCGTTTGAGATTGAATAAAACTTTTTGATGAGGTTTTCAACGGCGCATTTTGAATTCTTGATGTGAGGATTTAGCAGTTAACTTTGTTAGTTTATCAAATCACCCGTGAGAATAAACAATTTAAAACGAATAACTCGCGCAGCCAACAACTTCGTATTAACTTTATAGACGGAGAGCTGATGACGTTTTAACATTGGAAATGTTTATGTTCGTATATGGGGGCAGAGCTACGAATTTTCATTCAAGGCCAAAAGACAACGGTGTCGCGATCAAGTGAGGAGCAATCATGCAAAATTGAACAAGTGCAATTTTTTCGAAATGTGTTTTGTATCATGTCTAGTTAATTGAGAGGTATTTGCGACGATCTGCGGTGTTATTTTTGAGCAAATGTTAATAAATACTGTAGAAAAATCCATTTAAAAGTTAAGTAATCAAGCAAAAGTGAACGCGTATATAACAGAAGAATAATAGGGTTATTCCTGACAAAACTAAACAGTGCATTGATAAATATTGTGTGTATAATAAACAGTTAATTATGTTTCATATATGCTGTTATCATTTCCAATGTCTTCGATGGTTGCAAGGATTGCGAAATCTGTGAATTAAGACGTGTCTACGATAAGGCAAAATAATATTAACAATACCTGTATATCCGTGTTCCCCATTTAAGAATCTATAAGTTTGGCAGCCTTTCTCACTTGAGTTTTAGATGGCAGACAGAAATCAGATAAATTTTTCATGTAATAATGTTACACTATTTTTTAATTATTAACTTCCCATTGGAAGTTATTGTAATGGGTCCGAAAATCGAAATCAAAATGTATAACAAATGTTTATGTTTCAAGGCCACTACACTATTTTTAGAAAGATGTCTGTGTGTGTGTGTGTACGTACGTATGTGTCCATTTCTTTCTAAGACGAAATCTCGAGAATGAAAAATGATATCGACTACGTTAGGGTGCTAATCGACGCGTATTAACGTAAATATGATCTGAAAGAAATTTTTTCAAAATCGGTTCAGCCGTTTTTTTTTTTTTTTTTAATTATTGTTAAAAATAAATAATTATGTTTTAATGATTAAAATGATTACTTTTCTGTGTAATATCTAATTTAATTATTATTATTAATAATATTTATCAAACTGGGAAGTTCGTCGTGTGGACCTCAAGGGTCGCACTTTAGTCCTAATAAACGACCCGTCTCACGGCTTGTTTTTTTTAATTATTGTTAAAAATAAATAATAATTATGTTTTAATGATTAAAATGATTACTTTTCTGTGTAATATCTAATTTAATTATTGTTATTAAATATTTATCAAACTGGGAAGTTCGTCGTGTGAACCTCAAGGGTCCTAATAAACGACCCACCTCACGGCTTGTTAAATAATATTATTTTGTCTTACGTAGACACTTGAGAAAAAACGTCGCCAGCTCTCCGTCTATTTGTATTAACTTTAAATCAGTTGTTGACCTCATTGTGTGTATAAAATGTGCTTTCATGTGAAATATTTTTGCAGAGCTTTCAGAAGTCTATACAAAACAAAACCGTATAGTAAATACAAAGTATCCATTTTACGATTGCATTAAGTTAGAAAAGTAGTAAAATATATTCTCGTAAATTTGTTTCACGTCGCATTAAACAGTGTTGTTACAGGAACTAAACCAGTTTTAAAAAGTTACTGACATCTACAAGTGCATCTGTGAAATTTCAGTTTCAGCGTTGCGTTTATTTTTTGATGTGAAACATCTTATGTCGGGCTGTGAACAGCCGCGTGAGGGTAAATATATAACGAAATTTATGGTCCGCTCCTTTGCTGCTGTTCTCCCCACCACTGAGGCACTCTCTCTCTCTCTCTCTCTCTCTCTCTCGGCTTCCGCGCGCTCGGGCAACCGCGTGTGTTACAGTGCAGTATATAGGATTACGTCAGCATAACAGTTAGTTGCTGCTTTTGAAAAAATATATACTATTACATAGAGAATACCACCGAGTTCAATAACGTTTTCTTTGATGTTTCACATCTTTCGGGGGTCCCGAGACCCACACCTTTTTTTTAACCGACTTCAAAAAAAGAAGGTGGTTCTCAATTCGGTTGTATTTTTTTATGTTTGTTACCTCAGAACTCCGTCATTTATAAACCGATTTAGAAAATTATTTTTTTATTGGATAGGGCATACCACGAAGTTGGTCCCATATAAATTTTACTTAAATCGGTTCAGTAGTTCGGGTGATTTTAATAGAAGTGAGTAGCAGTGTGTGATTCCTTTAACTAAAAAATAAAAAGCTTTTTAACAAAAAAAACCTCCTTCAAAAAGTCACAAAAAAGAGAAAAATAATAAAACTTTGAGGTCTGCGCCATTTTAAAAAAATATGGAAGTCGGTTAAAAAATAGATATTAATTAAATTGGCACTGTTTAACCGACTTCATATTTTATTAAAATGGCGCAGACCTCAAAGTTTTATTATTTTCCTCTTTTTGTGGCTTTTTAAAGCAGGTTTTTATTTTATTGTAAATTATAGACGCGTCGACAACTTAAGTCATTAGCGTCTTGATTGCATTAAATAACAACGCACTTAAAACTAAATGACATCACAAAACATCCATGAGCTGAGGCGGGATCCGAACGCACGACAGTCTGATTCAGATGCCACGACGCTAACCACTGAACCACACTGTCATCTTGTATCATTTTATTTTATTTATTGTAGATTATGAACGCGTCGACAATTATTATTATTAATATTGTAGATTATAGACGCGTCGACAACTCAGGTCATTAGCGTCTTCAACACAACAATTAATAATCGATTTGTGTATTAGAATCTATACCAGCCGGCATACACAAACCGACTGGTACGAGCTCGTGCTCCTGGGAACGCCAATTCCCAAAGAACATTGGAATGCAATTGCGAGAACAACTACATTCCAATGTTCCCCCTGGGGGAACGCGTCGACAACTTAGATCATTAGCGTCTTCAGTCTTGATTACATTAAATAAAACACATTTAAAACTAAATGACATCACAAAACATCCATGAGCGGAGGCGGAATTTGAACGCACGACAGTCTGATCCAGATGCCGCGACGCTAACCACTGGACCACACTGTCCTCTTCAGTGTTGCACACCTCATTAAAAAAAAAACTTAAAAATATGTGAGACGAAAGGAGTTCACATGTTATATTCATATTGTCGCAAATCCCAAGATGTTACGCCACTGCCTCCAATTGAAACCAGTGGAAAGAAAGGTCACGGTAGTAAAGCGTGGAATGGTATCGAAGATACGAGTACCTGACGGAATGTTCTAGAGAACGCGAGAACGTACTAGGCTGGGCTGCGCGACCTATATAAGCGAAGTACGAGTGAGTCAGGCAATCAGTCGACGGTGTCACGCAATCGGTAATCAGTGAATAAATATTGATCAGTCAACGGGAATCAGTCAGTGTAGATTATACTGTGACAGTGTTGAACAGCGAAATAAATCTGATATAAATACAGTGACAGAAATAATTACAAATAAATAATCCTTGTGTATATAGTTAAGTGTTATTTAAGTGGCTCATTTAGTTCAATAATTACCGTTTAGGTTTTTTTATTGTTAGAATTGACTTTTCGTTGTTGCAATTATTGTATATAGTTAATTGTTACGAATTATTGTAAATAAATATTTATTCCGCCAACTCAGAAAACAGTTTTGTAACAATATTATATGAATTTTTTGTTAAGTTTTTCAAAGAATTCGTAAGAAAATGCATTTGGTGGAAAAACTTCCTTAAATATTTATCCACCAGTAAACAAAAGACAGCTTCGTTCATATCCACTGTTTATTTATATCGTACAGACTACAATCACGTGTAACCAAGATTTGCGAAGGAGAATTGAATGAACAAATGAACACTTGTTACTGCTCGTGCGAAATAGGTGTCCTAGTTCTTACGGTCGTTTTTCACGTTGATTCTTTCTGAAAAATAAATAAGAATTTGTTTGAATAATATACGAAAAAGAAAAACAAAACTTCCTTCTATGTCACTGACTAATTTCGATTGAGGTTTTAAAACAGAGAGATTGTGGCTTATAGACGCTCGGCAACTCATTAGAGTCTATTCTCTTTTAAAAACTAGCCAGATTTTTAGCGTTTCAGCAAACTTTAACAGTGCCTCAAGGTCAAGCCCTACATCCCGTTCTAAAGCAAATTAGCTACAGTTAACTGATAATCTATAGGTACTAATATATAGGGTATCCTCAAAGACACTAAACACACGCTTACCACATGTTCCTGAGACCAAAATAAGCCGATTTAAGCAAACTTACCTTCTTACAAAATTGCTTAGTTTGGGCGCTATACGGCCCTGAAGTTACAATTTTGAAATCGGTTTTTAACTTCCCATTGGAAGTTATTGTAATGGGTCCGAAAATCGAAATCAAAAAGGAAAAAAAATTTTTATGTTTCAAGGTCACTACACTATTTTTACACTACTTTTAGAATGATGTCTGTGTGTGTGTGTGCGTGTGTGTGTGTGTGTACGTATGTACGTACGTACGTATGTATGTGTCCATTTCTTTCTAAGACGAAATCTCGAGAACGAAAAATGATATCGACTACGTTGGGGTGCCAATCGACGCGTATTAACGTAAATATGATCTGAAAGGAATTTTTTTAAAATCGGTTCAGCCGTTCTTTTTTCTTAACCAAATAACCTCCAAAAAAGTAGATTTTACACAATATCTCGCGAATAAAAAATTATATCGACTTCGTAAGGGTGTCAATCGAGGCGTGTTAACGTCATTTTGATCCGACATAAATTTAATAAAAATCGGTTCAGCCGTTTTTTTTTTTTTTTTTTTTTAATTATTGATGTTTTAATGATTAAAATGATTACTTTTCTGTGTAATATCTAATTTAATTATTATTATTAAATATTTATCAAACTGGGAAGTTCGTCGTGTGGACTTCAAGGGTCGCACTTTAGTCCTAATAAACGACCCACCTCACGGCTTGTTTGTTATAAATTTAAAACGGCTTGTGCGATTTTGCTAAAATTTGGCACGTTGACATAGTTTTATGGAACAAAAAAAACCCATGTTAAAATTATGAATTCAATTGAAACGTTCAAATATTAAAAAACCCGCTTTTAGGCCTATGGATTAATATTAATCATAATTTTAACATGGGTTTTTTTTGTTCCATAAAACTATGTCAACGTGCCAAATTTTAGCAAAATCGCACAAGCCGTTTTAAATTTATAACAAAAAAACGATTTCAAAATTGTAACTTCAGGGCCGTATAGCGTCCAAAATAAGCAATTTTGTAAGAAGGTAAGTTTGCTTAAATTGGCTTATTTTGGTCTTAGGAACATGTGGTAGGCGTGTGTTTAGTGTCTTTGAGGACACCCTGTATTATATTTTAAAAAAGTAAAGTTTGTTTTTTTGTTTGTTTGTTCACGCTCTCAGAAACTAGTGAACCGATTTAAAAAAAAAAACATCTTTCACTGCATTCTCCCAATTCATCACGAAGAGGCGTATCTCAAAAAAATGACAAGGGGCACAGTAATTACGATTGTGCCTCAATCGAAGACGTAGAATTACTTCTATAGTTTTATAATGACGCCACATCTGTCAAAAAATATTAACATAACATAAGTACACGATACAAAACACAAACAAACTATGGCGCAACTATGGCAGTTCGTGTCACACATTTTTTTGTCAAACATTTTTTGTCACACATTTTTTGCTATACATTTTTTCTAACGCTTCGTCAATTATCCCTTAGTTATAGATCGCCGTGAAAGACGTAATTCTACGTCAAAAGAGTAAAATTCACTCTCATCATAACGCGCCAAAAGTAGTATAACTTCAAAACGAGCTTCAAAAATACCTATTTAAATAAATATCAAGTGGAACATTGTAATATTATTTTTGAAGTTATACTTCTTTTGGCGCGTTATGGAAAAATGATGAGAGTGAATTTTTACGATGCGCGCGCATCGCGTCATGCCACGCCACGAAAATTTATCACCATGAAGTTAGTCGTTAGTAATAACTAGTCATTATTTTATAATATAAATTGTTATCCAATGTATTTTCATTATTAAAAGCATATATAAATAAAAATATATGAGCACTGTGGTTGAAATAAAAACAAAAATAAAGATAGTTACTTCTTACCACAACAGTTTTATTGATGGATGTACATTTCGAAAGCTATGCTTTCATCTTCAGCAAACACTATACATGTATAGTGTTTGCTGAAGATTAAAGCATAGCAAATATATGAGCACTGTGGTTGAAATAAAAACAAAAATAAAGATAGTTACTTCTTACCACAACAGTTTTATTGATGGAAGTACATTTCGAAAGCTATGCTTTCATCTTCAGCAAACACTACACATGTATAGTGTTTGCTGAAGATTAAAGCATAGCTTTCGAAATGTACATCCATCAATAAAACTGTTGTGGTAAGAAATAACTATCTTTATTTTTGTTTTTATTTCAACCACAGTGCTCATATATTTGCTATGCTTTAATCTTCAGCAAACACTATACATGTATAGTGTTTGCTGAAGATGAAAGCATAGCTTTCGAAATGTACATCCATCAATAAAACTGTTGTGGTAAGAAGTAACTATCTTTATTTTTGTGTTTAAAAAAAAGTATACATTGTAAGCTGTCGGGATTCGAACCTGGGTTTGGCGTGTGTAAATCTGTTAGTAGACACCGGTTCTAACCATCCATCTACAGCGACATTTAGCTGAGCTGGCCATTAAACTGCTATACAAAGTAAAGTTTGTCTCCACTTTAGAACAGACGCTAATGACCCTTGTTGTCGAGCGTCTATAATTGACAATTCTTTCTTCCACTTTAGAAAAAACTGTCTTACGATGTCGTCTACAGACTAGTTGAAAAAGATACTTCGTGGTTGCTCGGAGCTCCTCTTTACTTGAACTCTAGACTCTTGTCTAAACTGCTCCTTTTTGCTCCCCTCTGGCGACGTCCATGGTCACAAACGATTAGAAAAAGTAACAAGTAGAAGAACACGTTTGTTTGACGTTCCAACATGACAGCAACTCATTTGTTTTTTTCCCCATGCCTTATTGCATAACGAATTCGTTTACAGTCATCAAGAGCACAATTTAAACGCCTGTCATAGCGAGTTGTTCATTGGACATGACACTTTATTATAATGCAACGTCACAACAAATATACCGACTGTTTTCTACAAGGTGTCCACGCGAAAACTTCCTACGCATTCATTCTTTTGCCCATGAATGAATTGTAAATTATAGACGCCCGACAACTGAGGTCATTAGCGTCTAAATTCTTTTGCCCATGGAGTAGGGATTCATCAAGTCAAGTAGCTTGAAGTACCTCCGTATGGAACCCTATTACCCTGCCTACGATGTATGTCCGTCCATTCGTCACAGGGCTTTATCTGGCAAACGGTAAGTAGCTATAGTTGAAATTTTCACAGATAGCGTGTAGTTGTGGCGTGAATCCTGGCAAATAATAATTAGAATTAAATAATCAATTAATTTTAATAAATTAATGTTTTTTAAATTGTGTGTGTTTTAAAAACCACCAACAGCTAAGGTTATTTGGGCCTAGCACCAATTCATATTTTCAATTCATTATTTTTTTTTTAATAATAAATTGAAAATCCAATTGACACTTTTACCAGCTCTCGGGCTAGAACCCGGGAACTGGTGACTTGTAATAGAGGAACCATAGCATGTAAACAACAGCATCGCTACACGCTCGGCTATTCTCAATAATAATAATAATAATAATTGTGTTTTAAAGACCACCAACAGCTAAGGTTATTTGAGCCTAACACCAATTCATATTTTCAATTCATTATTTTTTTTAATAATAAATTGAAAATCCAATTGACACTTTTATACCAGCTCTCGGGCTAGAACCCGGGAACTGGGGACTTGTAATAGAGGAACCACAGCAACGCCATGTAAACAACAGCATTGCTACACGCTCGGCTATTCTCAAGCTCTAATGTTTTATATAATGACAATAATGGAAGTGACGTCGTCGTACGCGATGATTATAAACTATAGTATTTATATTGGAATCAAACCATATAACTGTCAACCGTGAGGTCCGAGCTTACACTGTGCTTTTTAACATATAGTCACAATTTACACTAATTAAATTGTTGTAACGGTACGGAACCCTCGTAGCGCGAGTTCTGCTCGCACTTGACCAATTACCCGACTTGAAAATCAAACGCTTTTAACCCGAAATCGCCGAAAGTATATAAGTTTGTTTATGTGGTTTTGATCATGTAATTTGAACCCTGATCAGTATGGAGACGAACGTAAGAATTCATATTCTATCGTTGGTGGTCAATGGGTATTTTATGTGCTGCTCGACTGAATATTCGTACGATATTAGCTATGTAGACGTAGAAATAGTTATGAACATAACGTCGCTGCTTTTCGATTAGTACTGGTCTGATCGTCTACCGTCACACTCTAATGCAGTCGCAGTCCGCAGAATACAGTTAGAACATAACGTCGCTACGTTCGATAAGTACTGGTCTGGTCGACTACCATCACACTTGCGTATGCAGTCGCAGAATAGTTATGAACATAAACGTCGCTACATTTCGATGAGTACTGGTCTGGTCGACTAGCATCACACTTGTATGCAGTCGTAAAATATAGACATTTATGAACATAAACGTCGCTACTTTTCGATGAGTACTGGTCTGATCGTCTACCATCACACTCTAATGCAGTCGCAGTCCGCAGAGTACAGTTAGAACATAACGTCGCTACGTTCGATAAGTACTGGTCTGGTCGACTACCATCACACTTGCGTATGCAGTCGCAGAATAGTTATGAACATAAACGTCGCTACATTTCGATGAGTACTGGTCTGGTCGACTAGCATCACACTTGTATGCAGTCGTAAAATATAGACATTTATGAACATAAACGTCGCTACTTTTCGATGAGTACTGGTCTGGTCGACTACCATCACACTTGTATGCAGTCGTAAAATATAGACTGTTATGAACATAAACGTCGCTACTTTTCGATGAGTACTGGTCTGGTCGACTACCATCACACTTGCGTATGCAGTCGCAGAATAGTTATGAACATAAACGTCGCTACATTTCGATGAGTACTGGTCTGGTCGACTAGCATCACACTTGTATGCAGTCGTAAAATATAGACATTTATGAACATAAACGTCGCTACTTTTCGATGAGTACTGGTCTGGTCGACTACCATCACACTTGCGTATGCAGTCGCAGAATAGTTATGAACATAAACGTCGCTACATTTTGATGAGTACTGGTCTGGTCGACTACCATCACACTTGTATGCAGTCGTAAAATATAGACTGTTATGAACATAAACGTCGCTGCTTTTCGATGAGTACTGGTGTGATCGCCTACCATCACACTATGCAATCGCAGAATATAGTTATGAACATAACGTCGCTGCTTTTCGATTAGTACTGGTCTGGTCGATCGCGTCGATTGGACGTGACGTGACGTTAGACATGCGTAACCGAACGAAAAACTTTAAATGTCATTTTTATGCAACCGGGTAAAGAAGTTTCTTATTAAAAAATTTTAAATTATGAAGAACGTTTCTCATTTTAGATAGGTACCTACCTATACTTTAACTTATCTACTCTTTTGCTTCTTTTAAGTTTCCGATATTGCAATATAGTTTTCATGAGCTCTTATTATACTCCTTGTGGAACAAGGAATCAAATAAAATTCATAAAGCAGGTTACCTACGCGACACTCGTATTGAATGCACACAATATGTATACAGGATGTAGAAAAAATGAGTACTGTGTTATTTTTGACATATTAAATATGATTCATATACAGGGTGTCTCAAAATTGCTGGGACACAGAGCTACCACGTGTAGTAGAGGTCAAAATAAGTCGATGGGACCCAATTTATTTATATACCAAAATGTACCGTTTGCCCGTGAGAAGAGTTCAAAGTTTACATAAAATTTTGTATATAAAATTTTGTATTACAATTTTATTAAACTTGTACTAGGAATATCTGTTAGCATTATTTAAGAAAACATTTTTTTCCTTCGGAACTATGCGGAATACAAAATTTTTACAAGAGTAACAAAATGAAGATAATTAATCAGTCTTCTCGCTAAAAAAATTTGAGAACCGTATTACCACCCCTAAGAAAGTTCTGAAAAAAATGTCAGGGGGTGAGGGTGGTTTTAACCCTTCTACAATTTCTTTTGGGTTTCTTTGATTACTGAAAGGAGAGTAATCCTCTAAAATGCACTTTTGTCAAATTTCATTCAATTTGTTTCACTCATTTCTGAACAGCGTACAAAAATGTGTTTTTTTTATGTAAACATTGAACTCTTCTCACGGGCAAACAGTACATTTTGGTATATAAATAAATTGGCTCCAATCGACTTATTTTGACCTCTACTACACGTAGTAGCTCTGTGTCCCAGCAATTTTGGGACACCCTGTATACCCGACCGGCACCGGCACGTAACGGACCGACAAGTTGAACTCTAAATCACATCTAATCGACCAAAAACAGACAGTACAGCCAACTGCAGCAACCGGCTGCGCCGATAGTCTTGCTTTTGAAAATGTTTAGTCATTGGACAATTTGAAAAAAATTGTGTTTTAAAGACCACCAACAGCTAAGGTTATTTGGGCCTAGCACCAATTCATATTTTCAATTTAGTATTTTTTTTTTAAATAATAAATTGAAAATCCAATTGACACTTTTATCAGCTCTTGGTGTAGAACCCGGGAACTGGGGACTTATAATAGAGGTACCATAGCAACACCATGTAAACAACAGCAATGCTACACGCTCGGCTATTCTTAAGCCCTTTCCTTGGATAGACATTAGATACATCCAGGGAGTCTGAAGAGTATCTATATAGAATATCCCCTAACCTAAGGGGGTCCGGGAGACCCCTACAGAGGATTTTTGGAAAAATAAGTCTCTAAAACGCAAATTTAATCATATTCTATGTAGTATTTTACGTTGCGTCATCTTATCGGACGATTAATTTATAGAATGCGATTGCATAACAGTTACAGGAAGTTATAGTAATACAAGATGCTTCAGACTTTAGAGAAGATTGGGGACTTGTAATAGAGGTACCATAGCAACGCCATGTAAACAACAGCCTTGCTACACTCTCGGCTATTCTCAAGCCCTGGAAAATTTGGCCGTGATTGCAAGCAAGACAGGCCGTCGGCATACGTTTGTATTTTGAAAATAACAGTGTTCGGTCAACACCCGTTATACGTCAATACAAAATTACCTTGCGGTTAAGAAAGGTTAAGTCGGCAGCCATTTCTATATAATATGAAATGAAGTTTACATAAAGAAAACTCCGTTCTTCCTGTACACAACATTTCCCGGACGAGCCAACTCTGCGGCATGGAAATGGCGGATTTTCTTTAACTAATATTTATATTGAAATTGCGTCAAGTTACAGGGCCCCGTGATCTCCCACGGAGTTAGAATATCCGCTTTAATCAAATATAAATAACTTTTTCTCTTGGATTTGGAAAAATAAATACAGAAAAAGTATATTACGAATATTAGGGTAAATGCGGGAGAGATGCCGCACGTTTCGAAAAAATATCATAATTTCGTAAATATTGTATTTTATGATTTTATATTTTAACACAGCCTAATACAATCATTTAACCTTAATTATACACAAAAACAAAATAAAAATTCTGATAAAAATCATACTAAAATAATAATAATAATAATAAACAATGCAAAGCGGCGTCTCTCCTTCACTCTTAGGTGAGACGCCGCACCGAAAAAGGATAGATGCCGCAGTCCCTTTTATGCTGCTCCAGCATTTTTACAGATGTATATAAAACCACTAACAAAATTTCATCATAAAAATTTAGAGATACCTTCGAAAAACTTTAACTTAAATACGCACAAAATCATATTGAACACATGCGACGTATGTGTCAAGATAAGAAGAACGAACATACGTACTTGTAGCACCATCCATTGGTAAATAGGTAAGTTAATAGCCATGCGGCGTCTCTCCTACCGCGGCATCTCTCCCTCATTTACCCTATATTTTCACGTGTAAACCATCTTTACTGGCGCAATTTTGCTAGAGTTACTCTCGGTGAAATGTCACGCAAGGGTTGAATTCTATCCTCCTTGATCGGCTGTCAAATATTTTTGAAGCTATGCTTCTTGACGCACGTTTGGCATGGACACCTAAAATATAAAAAAAACGTCACGAACGCACGGCTTTGCAACGCGGCGATGCAACGCATTTCATTGGCTGGGCAGCGCGTATTTTTGCTATAGTTTCTATAACTTTTATATAAATTCAATTTTATATACAATGCGTAAGAAGCATAGCTTCTGTCAGATGTCCTACGACACCTCATGACTTTTTTCAGGTTATACGTAGCTGCACGGTTATTCTTATTTCAAGGTTGAATTTATTATTTTTGTCTAACTCATATAGTTTTTATAATAATTATAATGATAAAATTACATTTGCGTCAAATTCACATTTTACTTTTTATATGCGAAAAATTCATGCTTATAATGTTTTCGATTGAATAACAATACTGTTTTTTTTCGAATTCCAAATGAAAAGTTACAAAGAAAATCAAGTTTATAATATTTATTTTATAAATAACTAGTGTCGCCTGTGGTCAAAATTCGACCAATTGTGTCTGTAAAGTAACTAAACTCTAATTGAAATTTTAAACATCAACATAACTGTACCGACAACGAAGAAATTCGACAAAACGATACCCTCTACATATTGATAGTTCATTAAATCTCCGTGGTGTGTCACCAGAGGTCTCAAATAATTACACCAAACAGTGAGAGAAACAACGCTATCTATTTGTTTGCATGTAATATTCACCTGTACATGGAAACTTTATTTTACCTGCCTTAACGGCAACATACACACATGAATTTTTTTGTACACATCTATGGCACAGTACCTTTCAAATGATATAAGTTTCTTTACCCTCTTTTCATAATAAATAGTAGAAAAAACTCGGGTCGCAGTGCCAAACCCTGCCGACAATATAGTGTATTTGCTAATACAGGCCTTGTGGCTTTAATACGTGAACTTAAGTTTGTTTTTGGACAAAATAAAAAATTTAACCCCTTAATACATCCCTTAAAATAATATTTTTTTCTTAATTTCAATATTATTATCAATGCAACCTCTGTACCACATTAAATACACTCTTCCATAAGTAAATCCGTATCAACAAACCAGTGTTTTCATAAAATTTGAAAGTCCGGTCCTGTCGGGCCGATTTTATTAAAATTTTAGCAGCACGTTTTAATCTTTACTAAAGAGTTAAATTTCAATTTTGAAACGATTCTGACAAATTTTTCGGTATTTTTGGGCCCAAAAACTTTTTGAAACCCCTAAATACAACCCTGAAAATGGTCCGATCGGGCCCATTTTAAATAGGCTTCTTGCGGTGATGAGTTCCAATGTGTGTACCAAATTTCGTTTCAATCGATTAAGTCTGTCGAGAGTTATCGTGTACACACATATATATATATAAATATATATAAATATATATATATATATATATATATACATACATACATATATATATAAACATTTTCAAAAATGGTGCCAAATTGTTCAGGAGGCTATGAAACGTCGAGAAATTTTGGTCCGACCCCTAGGTCCCGCCATCCGACCGACGCCAATAGTGTATGTGCCATATTATGGCAAATACACTAAAAAGGTACCACAATTTTCGGTAATCACGTATTAATAATTCAATAGCAAATATCGATCACACTTCCACCACATTGTGGTGTGAGCAACGGGTTGTAATGCTATTTCTATACATTAATTATATAATATAAAATAGATATTGTATAGAAATAACATTACTACCCGCTGCTCACACCACAATGTGGTGGAAGTGTGATCGATATTTGCTATTAAAAAGTATTTAAGAACGTTACGCCTCAAAGCACGCATTGTGAAGTTAGACACAGTAATTTTTTTTTCGTCAAAATTAATTAATAGTAGATTGTATTTCTAATGTCGTAATGAGGTATATTACTGACGAGTGATGATAGTATGTCAAAACGAGAGCTAGCAAGTTTTAACAGTCGCACGAGTCATAATATCATTACGCACGAGAAATATACAGATTGTATCAAATTAAACCTGTGCATAGGGCATTCTGTGTGTAAGACAGAGATTGATACATAAAGCAACAAGCCGTGAGGTGGGTCGTTTATTAGGACTAAAGTGCGACCCTTGAGGTCCACACGACGAACTTCCCAGTTTGATAAATATTTAATAATAATAATTAAATTAGATATTACACAGAAAAGTAATCATTTCAATCATTAAAACATCAATAATTTAAAAAAAAAAAAAAAAAAAAAAAAAACGGCTGAACCGATTTTTATAAAATTTATGTCGGATCAAAATGACGTTAACACGCCTCGATTGACACCCTTACGAAGTCGATATAATTTTTTATTCGCGAGATATTGTGTAAAATCTACTTTTTTGGAGGTTATTTGGTTAAGAAAAAAGAACGGCTGAACCGATTTTGAAAAAATTTCTTTCAGATCATATTTACGTTAATACGCGTCGATTGGCACCCTAACATAGTCGATATCATTTTTCGTTCTCGAGATTTCGTCTTTGAAAGAAATGTACACATACGTACGTACGTACGTACGTACACACACACACACACACACACACACACAGACATCTTTCTAAAAGTAGTGTAAAAATAGTGTAGTGACCTTGAAACATAAAAATTTTTTTTCCTTTTTGATTTCGATTTTCGGACCCATTACAATAACTTCCAGTGGGAAGTTAATAAGTAAAAATGAGATAAATGATCGCTAATGGGATGTTACGTGGTTACTGTAAATTAAACTGATAAAAGATTTACATTTTTACAGCACAGAAGGAGCGAAAAAACAAAGATGACGCTATTAGGTTGTATAAATATTATTTATTTACAGTAACCACGTAACATCCTATTTCATTTACCTCATTCTTACTTATTGCTTTATGTATCGATCTCTGTCTTACACACAGAATGCTTTATGCACAGGTTTAATTTGATACAATCTGTATGATATTTTTTGCCATATCCACTATTTCTACATTGAACTATATCTGAAAATGTTTATTTTAACATTTTTGGAAAGGATTTCTTTTCAATAAACATTTTTCTTTAATATCTAGTATCTTCTACAACTCTGAATACCTATGATAGTATAATTTTGTTGTATTAATTAAGTTGTGCGTAATTAAGCGATCGACTAATTAGTGCTTATTTGTGGTTAGTCGGAATAATTGGTACGGATCGATTTAACCCTACCTGACCGCGTATTGATTTATGGGTACTCAGGTAAACTGGTAACTGCATTCCACATGTAGACATTACACTATGGAGGGCATGAAATGTCATCAAATACGTGCGATTGAAATAGTGAAATTAGGGGTAAAGTTGACTGTCGACTTTAAATTGTTACTAGACTGAATTTGTCGAAATTCGAGAGAGTGAGGACGTTTGAAGAAAAAAAAGTAAAAAATAAAAAACTTTTTAACCCTTTGACTGCTCCAGACGTATATACAGGGTGTCCAAGTTGACGTTGGCTAACATGGGTAACTTTGTTATTAGTGGAGATAGAAAGTCGGTTAAATGAGCAAAGTAGTGCAGAATTATGTGCTCATTAACGTCCCGTCGAAAAAACAATTGAATTTTGACACACTATGGATTTATTTAGAAAATAGTGAAAATTGCCGTTTTTGAAAACTGGCCATAACTTTTTTATTTATGAAGATATCTGAAAATTTCTTTAACCATTTTTTGATAACTTTTTATGATCTTTTCAGTGGCGTAGGTTTAATTTATTTATATCCACTACATAATGAGATATTGACATGAACTTTGGTTTTTCTTATGGACGCCATTTTGGATTTTTAGATATTCGAATTCTGCTTATTTTTCTGATTAATTTGGTGTATACATTTAAAAAAAATGCAATTAATGTCCCATATTAGAGGCACTATAAAAACAACTGACAGTCAAATTATATTTCAGTTCTGCCAAACTACGATTTATTATTAATTTTACACTTAAAATGTTCGCACTACTTAATTATAACTTGATTGTCAGTTGTTTTTAATGTCTCTTATATGGGACGTTCATTGCAAATTTTTTAAATGTGGCATGTGATACACCAAATTAATCAGAAAAATAATCAGAATTTGAATATCTAAAAATCCAAAATAGCGTCCATAAGAAAAACCAAAGTTCATGTAAATATCTCATTATGTAGTGGATACAAAAAAATTAAACCTACGCCACTGAAAAGATCATAAAAAGTTATCAAAAAATGGTTAAAGAAATTTTCAGATATCTTCATAAATAAAAAAGTTATGGCCAGTTTTCAAAAACGGCAATTTTCACTATTTTCTAAATAAATCCATAGTGTGTCAAAATTAAATTGTTTTTTCGACGGGACGTTAATGAGCACATAATTCTGCACTACTTTGCCCATTTAACCGACTTTCTATCTCCACTAATAACAAAGTTACCCATGTTAGCCAACGTCAACTTGGACACCCTGTTATACGATTACCTGGGTAAGGCTGAGGCTACATTGGCGCCGTTTCAGACCAGATCAGATCCGTATTGTCGGATGTGAACAAACACCAGTAACCTTATGAAGTGGCTACAGTGTTCACTCCAGACCGCGCCAGAATATGTCAGATTACAACAGACACGTTCCGACCGTCGGATGATATCAAACGTGTTTGAAATTTTCGTCAGACTACGGCCGTACATTTGACAGTTTTCAACAAACAGTGTTGTGTATGCTAGCTATTATTACCAGATTGTCTTATTGTATTGTATTATTTTTTAAAAACGTGTTTGAATATCAATTGTGAGTATGGACAAATCACTTTTAATTGATCTTGAACGTGAAAAGCCTCCTATTTGGGACCAAAGAGACAAAAGATACCACAACAGAGACGTGAAAGGTCTTTTGTGGAGAGATATTGGCGAAAAAATGAATCTTTCAGGTATGATTTGAAAATATAATTTATTTATTAATTAATCTATGAGTAGTCCATAAAATGAAAGTAAATTAACTCTGATCGGTTTCAACGCATTGTTGAAGTTTGTTTGTTTTGTTTGTTGTTTATAATAGGGCTCGGTATTTTTCAAATTAAAGTATTCGAATATTCATTTAAACTTCTATTCGAATAGTTAAAATTATTTAAAATTTAGCTGTTTTTTGGATTTTTGACAAAGATCCTGAAGTCTGTCGAGTCACGGCCCTCACAAGTTTCCCAACAATAAAATTTAAATCTAACAATACTGGGCAGTCATAACAGATAGCATAACTGTTAAATGATTAAAAAAAATTACATTATATTTCTGAAAAAATTGTTATCTCTATCGCTAATCTATAAAATCATAAATCGCATATTGAAATCAAAACGTAAACACAGCAATGAGTAATAATTGGCGACAGCCGATACTCATGACAGGGGTCAGGACTCAGGGACGCCAAAAACAAAGAACAGCTGTTGTATAAATGTATAATAAATGTTATTGTTGAACAACGATAAAAAATAATAAAAGCAGTGCATTTTGATTTTCATTTGAATCCGGAAAGAAGCTAACTACAGTCTATGACAAATATTTAAATATCCAAATATTCGAAATTTGCACATCAAAAATTATTATTGTTCAACAAAGAAAAACTGTTTCGGTTATTTAGAGCTTATATAAAAAACGAGTATTCAAATATGTATTTGAATATTTAAAATTCGAATATTCTAATATTGAATAAATCTGTTTGAAAGTATTCGACCATTCGAATATTCATTTATTCGAATAAATTCGGAGCCCTGGTTTATAATATGTACAATACATCTGCACATATTTCATTTTAATTAATAATTTTACAAAGGTGATAAACAGTTTATCATTTTACTTTTAAACCCGTCGGATATTATCCACTCCCTATGTAGCCACTTCGTCTGAAGTGTCTGATTTGGTCTGGTCTGGTCTGGTCTGATCTGATCGGATCTGGTCTGACACGGATCTAGTGTAGCCTCAGACTTACTGCTCCAGCCGTATATTTACGTTCGGGCTGGAAAAAATACTTACAGCGATAAACTGCTACCGTCGTATATATACGAGCAACGCCTACCAGATCATACTGGCCAATCCGGAAATTTTTTGCGATTTGCCGCAGAATTTTTTTACAGCGATAAACTGCTACTGCCGTATATATACGCACATCGCCTATTAGAACACCAATTCTGAACTTTGTTGTGGTTTTTTTCTTTTAAAGTCAATGCGTATGTACACGTGTTTTACACGTGTATACATGCACTGACTGTAATGTTTTTGATAAAAATATATGTAACAATAAAAAATGGTGGAACCTTTGATGTAAAGATACGAAATGTTACAATTACCACAAAACACCAAACCATAACAAACACTCTCGACGTACGTTTCGTCAACCAAGTTGACATCATCAGGAGATGATTAATCATCTCCTGATGATGCCAACTTGGTTGGCGAAACGTACGTCGAGAGTGTTTGTTATGGTTTGGTGTTTTGTGGTAATTGTAACATTTCGGAAAAATATATGTTTTTAAAAAAAAGGCAAAAAAACCATTTGATATGATTTGACGGGATTTAGCTTCATTATTTTACCCCACTGATAACAACAGTGGACTGCTCCAGACGTATCTATACGGAACGGCCGAAAAAATTGCGCACACAGCATGCACTCTCGTAAAAAAAATGCGCAGTGAAAAGGTTAACAAAAAAAAAAAAACCTCCTACAAAAATCCACAAAAAAGAGGAAAATTGTAGGAAATGTAATCCTCTTTAAAACATTACATAATGAAAGAATTGCTTAAGTCGACCGTTTCTGAGAGATTTCGAAAAAAGCAAAAAAGGTGGTAAAATTTCGTGGTTTTTCGGCTCCCCCCACGTTAGCACAGGGTCCTCGAGGTCGAAAACTCAGATTCTACTCTACAGAGTACCCGCAAACAACACACCAAAATATCATTTACTTCGGAATACTTTCCAGGTAACCCCCTTCATTTATTATCTGCCGCTTGGACTATTAAGGTTTTCCGTAACAACGAGGTAAACAAACCTTGCCTATGTTGCGTCTTAAGTGAATTTCACTGTAGATTCAGAACGCCTTTACCCAAATCGGTAATCATAATATGTATATGCTCCGGTTCACTGAGTTAAAAGGTATAGAGGCGCTATACCGTATACAACTGCTTATACAAAGTTGAAGCCAGGTATGACGTAACAAACATGGCGACCAAACACGGGATGGATCGAGAATATTATTCTCTTCGTCTTCTTACATATATAAAAAACTTTTTAAGAAAAAAAAAACCTCCTTCAAAAAGGCACTAAAAAGAGGAAAATAATGACATTTTGAGGTCTGTGCCAATTAAAATATGAAGTTGTTTAAAAAGAAGATATTAATCACTATACTATACTTTTTAACCGACTTAATATTTTATTTGGCACAGACCTCAAAATTTCATTATTTTCCTCTTTTTAGTGGCTTTTTGAAGAAGGTTTTTTTTTGTTAAAAAGTTTTTTATTTTTTACTTTTTAGTGTCAAAAAGTAACATTTACCTTAAAGAATCACACGCCGTTACTTACTTTTATTAAAATCAGCCGAACTACTGAACCGATTTTGATGAAATTTCTATGGGACCAATCTAAAAGTATATCCTTTCAAATAAAAAAAAAATTTTCAAAATCGGTTCATAAACGACGAAGTTATCCGCGAACACACATAAACATGGTGTCCACTTTTGTCTCAAGACCAAATTCCCTGACTTTCCCTGACCGAATCTGATTTTTTTCCCTGACTTTTTTGAAAATTTTTTCTTATTTCATATGTCTATTGTACACAAACACATAAAGGTATATTTTTAAATTTAAAAAAGGTACAATTATTATACGGCACAAACTCATTGTTTATGCAACTTTCAGCATCAAAAATTACAAAAGTGTTAAAAGTCTGCTCTGTTGAAATTTTTCCCTGACCACTTTTCAAATTCCCTGACTTTCCCTGACCCAAAAAAAATTTCCTGACATTCCCTGACTTTCCAGAATTCCCTGACCTGTGGACATAAAACATAAAACATAAAAAAATATATACGGTCGAATTGAGAAACCTCCTTTTTTTGAAGTCGGTTAAAAATGAGAACTGAATAAATATGGCAACTGGCTTCACTTTGAAATGCTTGTAGCGTCTCTATTACCTTTTAACAGTGCTTCGGTTATACGAACTTCGTTGTAACCGCCTACATTTACCATTCGCAATACGTGCTCTGCTAACAAATAAGACCAGGACGAAGTAAAGTGACAAACTCGTTTTTTCTTTTTACTTGGAAAAATGTCATACGTAGTGTGTAAAGTGTATAAACGGTTCAGATTACTTCTTTTTCAAAACGAAACTGAAAATATTGTGTTACTTTCATTTAAAGAAATATTACAGTAGAATGTAGGTTGTAGAACTCATTTAAAAAGACCTGAACGGCAAATAAACGTGCAACAAAGCCAGCTACAACTTTTAATAAATTAATTAATTGTAGATTATAGACGCGACGACAACTCAGGTCATTAGCGTCTTCAATACAACAAATCATTTTTTTTTTTATTTATTTATTTATATTTTTGATTACATGAAATTGAAAACAATATGACGTGTTAGTTTATTTTGAATATAATATAATGTTTCCTGCCCAACTTGACAATGCCAGTGCCAGGGCAGGACCCAACATATTTTAACCGATGTACAGAGTTACAGACTAGGGTATTAGAATCCGCCAGCCGGCATACACAAACCGACTGGTACGAGCTCGGGTCCCTGGGAGCGCTAATTCCCAAAGAACATTGCAATTTGCGATAGCAACTACATTCCAATGTCCCCTCTGGGGGGGGGCTACAACTTTTAATCATCGTAGGCAAATACCAAATAAACAAGAAAAAAATTAAAATAGAGATAGGTATTTCTTACCACAACAGAAAAATTGATGGATGTACATTTCGAAAGTTATGCTTTCATCTTCAGCAAATACTATACATGTATAGTGTTTGCTTAAGATGAAAGCATAGCTTTCGAAATGTACATCCATAATAAAACTATTGCGGTAAGAAGTAACTATCTTTATTTTTGTTTTTATTCCAACCACAGTGCTCATATATTTTTATTATGAAAAAAATTGTACGATTCTCCTCTTTTTAGTGGCTTTTTTGAAGGAGGTTTTTTTTTGTTACAAAGTTTTTTATTTTTCACTTTTTAGTTAAAGGAATCACACGCCGTTACTCATTTTTATTAAACCGATTTCAGACGCTGTATGTGTTGTGTCAAAAAGTGACATTTACCTTAAAGGAATCACACGCCGCTACTCACTTCTATTAAAATCAGTCGAACTACTGAACCGATTTAAGTAAAATTTATATGGGACCAACTTCGAGGTATGCCCTATCCAATAAAAAAAGAATTTTCCAAATCGGTTTATAAATTACGGAGTTCTGAGGTAACAAACATAAAAAAAATAAATAAAAATATAACCGAATTGAGAACCACCTCCTTTTTTGATTTATTTATTTATTTATTTATTGTAGATTATAGACGCGTCGACATCTCAGGTCATTAGCGTCTTTCAACTACACTAAATAACAACTAACCTAAAACTATATAACATCACAAAACATCCATGAGCGCAGTTGAGATTCGAACCCACGGCAGTCCAATCCAGAGGCTGCGGCACTAATCACGCTAACCACTATGCTATACTGCCCTCTCCTAGTCAGTTAAAAACCGTATATGGTATTGGCAATGCCGTTGACAGGGATTTTTCGTTAGATCAAATTTTGCTGTAGGTATATATATAGGGGAGGGTATATAAAAGCCATTAACTTCGTTCCCACGTCACCCTATGCATATACCGCATGTCTCCGGATTTGAATTTTCAAAAGGGAATAATATTAGAATTTTCAAAAAAATGTTAAGGGAATAAAAATGTTTGCTTTTACTTGAGAGAAACGATTTTGTAATAAGGGTTAAAACATTGGTTAATTTTGACAGAAAGGACCGTTAAAAGATGAGAAATTTAAATCAGCAGCTACAGATATACAGTCAGTGAAAAAAACAAAGGCATCATAGACAGAGACAGCAAATACATAAATATACAGTCAGTGAAACAAACAAAGATATCAAAGACATAGACATCAAATATATAAATATATAGTCACTGAAACAAACAAAAGAACCAACTGTCCAAATATCAAGTTTCTAGCTTCAGCGATTTGGCTTGGCGTTGATTAGTCAAAAAAACCCTACATCCCCGTTTGAACCCCTTAGGGGTTGAATTTATTTCTAAAAACGAATGTATTGTCATCGGGAATACATATGTGTACAAAATTTCAAATCGATCGGATACGTGGAAGTCGTTCTAAATTGACTTGCAAGTTTTGACCTAAACAAACACACAAACTAACATACATTGCAAGTTAAATAAAAGCTTGTAAAAAGAATTATTCTTTATGTTTATTTATTTAAGTAGATTACAGATTGAAATATTTACAGACCTCCTGTGCCAAAACTCCGTTTCTACACCCTGTATATAAATACGGCATAACGCGGCATAATGGCGAAGTAATGAAACGACACGATATTTGCACTGGTGAATAGAGTGAGAGGTCAGACAGTATTATGTGATATATGAAACAAGGGTATCGTCCGGAGACACCGGGATTCGATAACATTGAGTCTGTATATACAGACTGTTCCAAAAATAGCTACCCAAACTTTAGAAGCGATTTTAACTTGCGAAATTACGTCGATAACCAAATGACAAAATTAACAGACCATTCTGTAGGCCGCGGACGTATACACACAATTGTTTCCACGACTAAACAGTTTAGTCGAGTTGCGTACGTGTCGCGATTTCGACTCGACTAAACTGTTTAGTTGTTAGAGGTGCACATAGAATCAATCAGTTGTGCCATAATTTCACTATTAAACTAATGGGTCGGCGAACAACTATTTAGTCGAGCGTATGCTAGCGTCAATACACAGCTGTGGACATAAGCTGCCGACGATAGTTGTTCGACAGAAAAGTCAAAAGACAATCGATGCGGTTTTATGATTTTTTAGTCGTACAACTACAGTGTCGATAGTATGCGCAGTCCCATCTGATCCCATAGCCTTTTGACAAACAACTAAATAGTTGAGCGGTTAAAAAATTGATTGTATGCGCCAGGCCTTAGGGCCTGCGCATACATACAACTTTTAATCGCACAACTGTTTAGTTGTTTGTCAAAAGGCTATTGGATCAGAAGGAACTGCGCATACTATCGACACTGTAGTTGTACGACAAAAAATCAAAAGACCGCATCGATCGTCCTTTGACTTTTCTGTAGAACAACTATCGTCGGCAGCTTATTTCCACAGCTGTGTATTGACACTAGCTAACGCTCGACCGAATAGTTGTTCGGCGACCGATTAGTTTAATAGTGAAGTTATGGCACAACTGGTTGATTGTATGCGCCCCTCTAACAACTAAACAGTTTAGTCGAGTTGAAATCGCGACACGTACACAACTCGACTAAACCGTTTAGTCGTGGAAACAATTGTGTGTATGCGCCCGGCGTTAGGCTGCGCTCTGGCGGTAAAATGTCACACTCGTTCGCAATGGCCAACTTTCCACTCTATAGTTGCACAATGTATTTCAAGATTTCGTTGATGACTTTTTTGCAAGACAAGAAAAAGTTTCCTTGCCGATTATCTGGTGACGGATCGATTATTATTTTAGAGACAGCCTCTATTATTGCACTACTGGCGTCTGGGGATCTTTGGTATTTCGTCACTTTAAAACGCCATTGAAATATATACATATACAAATACGAGTGCTGTATCATGCGATAAACAAAATCGAAACGATTGACTTTGTCGCGTTTCGGATTTTTATTATAGCTTTACATGGAAATGTTTCACTTGATTTATAGTTGGAATGCAAATAATTCTGTCTGAACGAAAGAGATCTTAGTTTTGATTCACTTTAAAAAAAAGTAGGTGTGTGCTTATGACCACACGACAGAAGTGAAAACATATATATTAAAATTAGAAAATAAGAAGTTTTCACTTCTGTCGTGTGGTCATAAGCACACACCTACTTTTTTTGGTGTCATCTATAAGCACATTTAAGAACTAAAAATAATTTATTACTAAAATTACATTTTTCAATTAATTCCACCTTGGTTTCAAAAAAAATTATAATAATTATTGTCAAAGAAAGAATATAACAAAAATTAAAAAATGTATAATAAACAAATATCATGTAGAATTTAGAAAAAAAAACGTCAAAAATGTTACGGTGCCATCAGGTTTCGAACCGAGATTCCTATGCATACAACGCAAAGACGCTGCTTACTACGCTATCGGTGCAAAGCCGCTGAAAATTCTCGAACAAAAAAAAGAAGGTAGGTACTGTGTGTGTCGTTACACACGGCAGAAGTTCTTACACCAAATTAGTTGAATAACGTAGAAGAATAAAAGTGCAAGAACATTGATCTTGCGTGGCATTGCGTTGCACTAACTGGTACAGCGGGCAGAACTCCCCGTACCCCGCGTCTACTTTTCATGGAAAGTAATAGGATGCGCGAGTCATCGTTTAACGCGTCTGGAATCGCATAAAAAATATTAACCTCAAAAACGCCTTGTGAATTTTGAATAAATGTACGGCGGACAGAACTCCCCGTACCCCGAGTCTACTTTCATGGAAAGTAATAGGACGCGCGAGTCATCGTTTAACGCGTCTGGAATCGCATAAAAATATTAACTTCAAAAACGCATTGTGCATTTTAAATAAATAGATAGATTTAACTTTAAACCGATTGAACTGCCCTAGTATGTAATATACTTTGGCGTCGTCGTCGGACTTCCTTTAAGAAAGCGTCGTCGTTCGAAAGATGCGTCGGAGTGTGACATACGTGTTTAGAAATATTCAGTGCAGCGCTTTTCACGTATCTACGTGTAAAATACATACAAAAAAACACATAAACTAACTAGTTTTTGCCCGCGGCTTCGTTCGCATGAACGTCTTATTTTATCGTTAATGTCTTATTTTGACGGGAACCTTATCTTAACCGGAGCGTGTCGGTATAAAAAGTACCTACCCTGTATATCTACTTTAAGTTTAGATATCCCGCTGTTCAAAAATGAGTGAAACAAATTGAATGAAATTTGACAAAAGTGCATTTTAGAGGATTACTCTCCTTTGGGTAATCAAAGAAACCCAAAAGAAATTGTAGAAGGGTTAAAACCACCCTCACCCCCTGACATTTTTTTCACAACTTTCTTAAGGGTGGTAAATGGTAATACGGTTCTCAAATTTTTTTAGCGAGAAGACTGATTAATTATCTTCATTTTGTTACTCTTGTAAAAATTTCGTATTCCGCATAGTTCCAAAGGAAAAAATTGTTTTCTTAAATAATGCTAACAGATATTCCTAGTAGGTACAAGTTTAATAAAATTGTAATACAAAATTTTATGTAAACTTTGAACTCTTCTCACGGGCAAACGGTACATTTTGGTATATAAATAAATTGGGTCCAATCGACTTATTTTGACCTCTACTACACGTGGTAGCTCTGTGTCCCAGCTATTTTGGAACACCCTGTATATATTTTTTAAATAAAACAAGGCTTTTATATTTAACGATTGTAGGGAACACTCATAGCGCGAGATCCGACTCCGCATTTGACAGCTTTTCTACGTTTGGAATTATTATCACGTTTCTACTAAAGACCGACACAAACGCAAGCAAAGCCGCGGGTAAAAACTAGTACGTACTTTTGAATACAATTCATTATTTCTACAGCTCATATTATTTTACCGTTTAGGAAACAAACTAGGTACAATTTTTGTGAAATTTCCGTCTTCTGTGCATCAATTTGCTTTTAAATATTTTCCGGTATATTTTTTTTCAACACTGAAAATCTATACCAAACTAGGTTATTCGTTTGTTTATCGACCACTGATATGTATATATGGATAGCCGACGCCTCTCTACTCTCGCCTAGTCACTTAGAACTAATCGTACGTCATATCTTGTTGGGATCATTTCCCGAACATGCGCGCCGTTGAAAATTTCAAAAATGCGAGGTTATTAAATGTTTAACCGACTTTAAAAAAAAGGTTGTTTTTTTTTGTTGACATAAAATCTGTCACTACAGTGACCCACGTGATTGAACGCCTGTAATACGGTGGAGCCGAAGCTTCCACAATAGTGTAGCAAACCCCAAGATGTTACGCCACTGCCTACAATAGAAGCGTCGAGAAGGAAAGGTTACAGTGGTGAGGCGTGGAATGGTATCGAAGATACGCGTAACTGCCGGAATGTTCTGGAGAGCGCGAACGCGTGCTGGGCCAGGTTGCTCGACCTATATAAGCGAAGTACGAGTAAGTCAGTGGTCAGTCAGTCGTGAGTCAGTGTCGTGTTGAACTGCGAATATAAATACAGTACTCCTGGTATATAAATATAGTTATTTGTTCAGTGTTATTTATGTGTTTCACTTTGTTTAAGAATTACTGTTTCGTTATTATTATTGTGTTGATTGTTAGAATTGACATATAGTTGTTGCGTTTATTGTTATCAAATAGTTAATTATATTAAATAAATATTTATTCCACCAACTCGGAAAAACAGTTTTGTTACAATAGGAAAGCTTGTTTTCAACTAAATGGAGATCTCTATTAATTGAAAACAATTGATATTCCTCTTAAACCTCGATTTAAAGCTGAAAGTCGTATCAGAAAGCCAGTATCACACTTGAAAAAGCTCTACGTATACAATTTTGTTTAAATTTCCTCAACGATCGTTTCGGGTTATTAATTCATCATCAGAAGCACAAATACTTAAAGAAGCAGAAATATTTGAGGGCTTGAGAATAGCCGAGCGTGTAGCAGTGCTGTTGTTTACATGGCGTTGCTATGGTTCCTCTATTACAAGTCCTCAGTTCCCGGGTTCTAGCCAGAGAGCTGGTAAAAGTTTCATTTGGATTTTCAATTTATTATTAAAAAAAAAAAAAATAATGAAATGAAAATATGAATTGATGTTAGGCCCTAATAACCTTAGCTGTCTTTAAAACACAATTCTCAATTTAACAGATATTTGAACACCCCGTACTTGTTGTATATTTTATTATCGAACTTAACATCATTTATCAACCAGCTGTTGCTTGACACAAGTTTCGCTTATCGAGTTTAGAAAAGCGGTGGCTATTTGTACTTGTAGATTGCCAAGAAAAAAAGTACAAAAAAACAACAAACAAGTTATGACAGCTTGGCTCATTCCCATAACTCTTATTTTAAATATCATATAAAATCTTGAATTTAATATTTCAATGTAGGTAACTAGTCCGGCTTCGCCCGGGTGCACTCGCTTCGTTCGACATTAGAATTTATATTTAATTAATAGGTACATTAATTCGCTTCGTTCGTTTGCCCGAATTTATAATTAATTAATACGTTAATAAATCGCTTCCCTCGTTCCCTAGAATTTAAAATAAAACATAAAAACATTATAAAAACTAAAACGCGACTACGTAAAAGAAGAAAACATGCTAATCATGCTAATCAAAACGTATTAGCCGAGAGCTAGTGACAATTTTTTGGTGTTATTTATTCAAGGCCTTATTTTTGTGAAGATGTTGAGGGAGGCATATTAAAGTATCCTGAGTAAGGGATTCTGCTAGATAGCGGTCTGGGAGGGTTGCAGACCGCCCCCAACAGGTAACAAAAAAAAATTGTCACAATTATTATTGCTTCAAAGCTGAAATAATTGTATAACTTGTCGGTGACCCAATAATGCCATTATAATATTTACAGATCGATTGGTCAGTATTAAAGCGGTGGCAGATCACCCTAAACGTGTCATGTACCCGACGAAATTTATATTATTAGGTCAAGGTTCAAATTTTAATATGTTGTTATACGGCGATTATTTTAAGCATATATTTAAATTTGCAGAACAAAATGTCGGTATTAACCCCCTTGCAGAACGATATAAACACCTAGGCGAGCAAGTTTTCCTCTAAGAGAGGGGTTTAATACCGACATTTTGTTCTGCAAATTGAAATAAATGCTTAAAACAGTCACATTAACAACATTTTAAAATTTGAATCTTGAACTAATAATATAAATTTCGTCGGGTACATGACACGTTTAGGGTGATCTGCCACCCCTTTGATACTGACCAATCGATCTACAATTATTATAATAGCATTATTGGATCAATACCAATAGAAGTTTTACTTCGGTCGTGTGCGCCGCGACACATGCCTTTTTTATAATAATGATCTTTTAAACAGAATACTTATCACAGAACAATATTTTTTAATTGCGCTTTTTTACCTTTTATCTTACTTTACTAATTAACACGATTTCTGTGTTTACAATTATTCTGTTTTTGTTAAAATTGCATTAAATCAATTTTGAACAAATACGTAATAATTATGGATTAAACAAACATGAAAATCTGAAAGCATTTTGTAAATTTCCTTAGTGAAAAAGTATAATACGCCAAACACAGAAGATCTGATTGCATTATATTTTGAAATAGGTATTAGAGAAAAGCTTTATGCAATTGAAAAGTTTAAAACTGTGTTGATTCGATTTCACGTTAATTATTCCTGTATTCAAATTGCTTCAACTTTCTAAATGACTAAAAGCATTTAAAGCAGTAAATTAAACTATTTTACAGAATTTAAGCTTTGTTTACACTTCAACTGATATTAGACCGGCGTTGCCACTTTCTGACTATAAAAATATTTAATATTATATTATACCAAAATAAATTATAGGTACCTATATATTTTCTAATTTTCAGATGTAAGTAAGAAACTAATTACATTTTGTTCTGCAAATTGAAATATATGCTTAAAACATTCGCCGTAACAACATATTAAAATTTGAACCTTGAACTAATAATATAAATTTCGTCGGGTACATGACATGTTTATGGTGATCTGCCACCCCTTTAATACTGACCAATCGATCTGCAAATATTATAATGGCATTACTGGGTCACCGACAAGCTATACAAACAATTTCAGCTTTGAAGCAATAATAAATTATTGTGACCATTTTTTTTGGCTACATGTTGGGGGCGGTCTGCATCCCTCCCATACCGCTATCTAGCGAAATCCCTTACTCAGGGCACTTTAATATTCCTCCCTCAACATCTTCACATAAATAAGGCCTTGAATAAATAACACCAAAAAATTGTCACTAGCTCTCGGTCTATAACATGCTGTTAAATTTTTACAGATAAAACATACGAAATAAACATAGACATAACCGCCCGTGTAGTTTCACTCTTATCTACAACATCTCTCTTTCTCTCTCTTGACCGGCGTTTTTTCGTTGGTCAAACTATACTGTAGTAAATTTTGAATTTATATCAGCCGACGTTTCGTGAAACATATTCCCAGCCTCAGAGCTCAAACGACGAACTATATTAACGCCGTCTGGCAAACAGTGATTCCAGTCAGCGATCTAGAACGCAAGTTTGTAAGTAGACAAAGTTATACAGTTCGGCCCGCGGCGGCCAAAGTGTATGAACATCGTCCGACAAACAGTGATTCTAGTCGTCGGTCTGAAACGCAAGATTGTTTAAGTGGGCAAAGTTATATAGTTCGGCCCGCGACGGCCAACGTGTATGAACACCATCTGACAAACAGTGATTCTAGTTATCGATCTGAAACGCAAGATTGTTTAAGTGAGCAAAGTTATACAGTTCGGCCCTCCCCGAAACCAAATTCTAGATATGACAGAGGTCGGCAACCTGCGGCTCTCATGATGTCAAGATGCGGCTCTCGAGTTCCATGCGCAAATATTAATAATTATATTATTTTATTTTCAAAACTCATAAAAAATATTATACTGCAAAAAAAACTTTAAACAGGATAAAAACACTCAACAGAGAACAGTGAGAATAGGTGGAGTAGAGAGTATACGGACAGCTGACATTTTTTAAATGTGGCAACACTGTTCTGTTTGTTTAGTTATAATCCTAATCAAATTCCATAATATTGAAATAAAAATGTTAGCGGCTCTTTAAAAACTGGTAAATTTTGTAAATTGTAACTTTTGGCTCTTCCGTCTCAAAAGGTTGCCGATCCCTGGTCTATGATATACCTACGTGAAGTGTAAACGCCCCTTTAGGTGACACGTGCGTGTGTACTGTATTAATTGCACGACTTTGAGAGCGAAACGCACACAATGTTGTTTTTCACCGTCAAACGCCACCGTTTACAAGTTACCATGGCAACGGTCGTTTGCCAAACACACGGCCGACGAGCGACAATCACTTGCGGTTTTGATCACTTCTCTAGCTCACTTGATTTCACAACATTTATGTAGAAATGCCATATCCACAGTTGAGCTTATAATACACTAGCGACCCCGTCCGGCTTCGCCCGGGTGCTACGAAAACCCGGGTGCATACACTACTCACTCGCTTCGCTCGTTCGCTTGATTATTATAAATACACTACTCACTCACTTCGCTCGTTCGCTTGAATATTATAAATACACTACTCACTCGCTTTGCTCGTTCGCTTTTATATATAATTTTTAGTTTTAAAAAAATTATAATTATTGTCAAAGAAACAATATAACAAAAATAAAAAAATATATAAATAAATATCATGTAGAATTTAGAAAAAAAAACCAAAAATTCTACGATGCCCATCAGTTTCCGCACCCGGGTCCCTGTGCATAGAGTGCTGCGACGAGTGGAACAGTTATGTACGGTCGTTTTTATGATATAGGAAGTATGTTGCGAATTCTTACGGTCGGGTTTCGAATGTAATAAATTAATTATTATTATTTATTAATTATGCTGTATATATAAATATTCCGTGAAAAATTATCTTACTGATGGTGAAAACCGCATCAAAATCCGTTGCGTCGTTTGGAAGGAGTTAGCGGTTAAACAGACAGACAGATAGACGCGAAAAGCGACTTCAATTTATACTATGTAGAGATAATATAGATGTAGTTGCAGCTACGCATTTGATTTAAACTGTTATATCAAGCACAGTCAATCGTCAATCGTTGTGGCGTACACATCTAGTGTTTTCAGTGAAAAAAAAATTAATTTTTAGGGTTCTGTACCTTATAAGGAAAAACGGAACCATTATAAGATCACTCTTGCGTCCGTCTGTCTGTCTGTCTATGTCACAGACGTTTTTTTATAAAACTGCGTGACGTAGGAATTTGAAATTTGGCATGATGTTATAATTCGCACATAATTCGATAATCAAGGTTATGAAATATTTTTGTAAATATTTTTATTGAGGGTAAGTTTGGCTTCCTAAAAAAACGTTGAATTTATTGTATTGTGTGGAATATCGTTGAAAAAAGCTACTTTTGTGGATTCCAAACATATTTTTTTCAAATTTTTTGGTGACTGTTATAAAGATATAGCTTAAAATTACCATTCCCCCTGATTTTTTTTGTACCTATTCTTGTGGGTTATCGTTGAAAAGGGCCTTGTGAGTATAGATAATGAATATGTTTTTATTTTATCAAAATTGTAGGTTTTAGCAAGGGGGGGGGCAAACATTTTTTTGTACCTATTCTTGTGGGGTATCGTTGAAAAGGGCCTTTTGAGTAGATAACGAATATGTTTTTATTTTATCAAAATTGTAGGTTTTAGCAAAGGGGAGGGCAAACATTTTTTTTTGTACCTATTCTTGTAGGGCCTCGTTGAAAAGGGCCTTTTGAATAGATTATGAATGTGTTTGTATTTTATTTATTTTATCAAAATTGTAGGTTTTACCAAACGGGGGACAAAAAAATTTTTTTTTGTACCTATTCTTGTAGGGTATCGTTGAAAAGGGTCTTTTGAGTAGATTATGAAAGTGTTTTTACTTAGTTTATTTTATCAAAATTATAGGTTAAGCATAACTTACATAGAATAACGGAACCCTACTCTTTGCGTGGCTCAACAAGCAGTTGGACGTTTTTATATAAATTAGTAGGAATTTTAATTTTATATTGTTGAAAACTCAATATGAATTTTAATTGAATTTTTATTTATTTTATCGTCTTTTATCTGTTTTTTTCTGTCTTTTCAAATAATGTCATCAATTCTAACGAAATAAAATACTTACAGGGAAAAAAACTTTTAATTAGCATTTTTTTAATTTTCGTTGTAGAATGTTGACGATTTAAGTGTTTACGATTTTCAAATTGACTCTTAATTAACTTTTAGCTAATTGAAATAGAAATTGACTTTTAATTTTCTCACCGTTCAAAGCTTTTCCAATAAAATTTCATTTGCATCGAGTGTATTTGATTATATAATATATTGAAATCAGGCGACTATGCATTCAAAACGCTTTTTGACATGAATAACGACTAATGTCTTATACTGGGGTGGCATTTCAGAAATATTAGATGTAACCAATATTGTTGCCGTCTAGATCTAGACTTGACTCTTGTCTTGTTTAGATTTTCAAGACAAGAGTTGCAAAAGTCTTGTCTAGAAATTTTCAAGACAAGACAAGACTTGCTTTATCTAGATCAAGACTCTTGCCAAAACTCTAAACAATTTTCAAGAGTCTAGATAAACTAAGTAGTAGTATGTAAAGGTTTACTTTACCTACTACTACTAATCTAGATTCTTGAAAATAATCTAGAGTCTTAATATTAGACAAGACAAGAGTTTGTTAATCTAGACTTAGACTTAGTGAAGTCTTGTCTTGATATTTCAAGACAAGATAAGACTTTGAAAGTCTTGTCTTGTCTTGTCTAGACGGCAACACTAGTAACGAAAATAGTCTGAATTGTGGTTGACATGTGAAATAAAACACGGTATGTATATCTACATATATAACCATCTCAAACACAGTAAGCCAGGTGGTCGTGTGAAAAAGCACGAGTCTGCCTACGGGTATACAAACGCCAAGCCCAGGTTCGAATCCCGAAGGCTTTTATTATTTTATTTTTTTCTTTAATAATGAAAATAATATATAGGTATTGAATAACAATTTAAAATATGAAAATAAAAAATTACAATTATTTTATTTTTATGTATTTTACGAGCATTTGATTTTATAAGATAAATTAAAGCGACACTTTTGCTCTAGCCGTTCCTGAGAAAAGGGTCTTGACGGACAGACAAGACAGATAGGCGAACAACAAAGTGATCCTATAAGGGTTCCGTTTTTTCATTCTGAGGTACGGAACCCTAAATAAACGGTTTTATTTTAAATCATCAAGTGTACCAAAAACTAGAAAATAATTAGGACACAAACCAAGGGGTACTTTGTGTCGCTGCATCAGCGGAATAAGTAATAAAAACTTGGGGCGCATAAAAATCTGTAGAACGACTGTATAATATTATTAAATAAGAACGGCTTGTCTAGAAAAATGTGTTTCCAAGCCCACCAACAGAAATATATTTCAAATGCGCCCCGCGTTTTTATTACTTATTCCGCTGACGCAGCGACACAAAGTGCCCCTTGGTTTGTGTCCTAATTATTTTCTAGTTTTTGGTACAGCTGATGATTTAAAATAAAACCGTTTAACTTAAAAGTTTTATTACCTATTTTTATTTTCTACTTTTTAGTTTGATTTCTGGCCCGTAAATCATTATGCAAACTCCTCATCCTTTCAACTGTCCACCTCCTGATTCCATCATCAGACCCTCGTTACCAAGTCGAAATTATCATAATATTATATTGTCACGGGAACTCAATGTGTGTGCAAAGTTTCATAAGAATCGGTTAAGTAGAAGTAGTTGAAAAAACTGTCGCAAGATATGAAACAAAGATAGTAACAAACAAATATACGGGGTCAAGCTAAATAAAACCGTTTAAAAACAAAGCATGACCCCAGTAAGAACTTCACGGTTTTCGAGATATTTAAACTTTTTTTACCGTTTGTGAGACAGAGCCTTGTGACAGACGGACGGACAGGCATCGAATGCTCAGTAATACGGTTCCATTCGGAGGTACGGAACCATTAGAGGACAGAGTTGTGTAACGGTTAGCGTAGCGGCCTTTGGATCACGCTGTCGTGGGTTCGAATTCCACCTCCGCTCATGGATGTTTTGTGATGTCATTTAGTTTTAAGAGAATTGTTATTTAAAGTATTTAAGTATTTAAGACGCTAATGACCTAAGTTGGCGACGCGTCTATAATCTACAATAAAATAAAATAAACGGAACCATTAAAATTCGGCATGAGCGACTTTGCCTTGCGGCCACAGACATAAATATAATATATTCTGACCAAAGACGAAACTTTTTCAATTTATTAAAAGAAAAAGTTACGTTAGTGCTTCTTTATACTATTTTTAGGTTGCTTTCGATGAAAATTTCAATGGAAGGGATTAAATATACAAATAATATAAAGGGTGTTTTAGAATCTTGTCTGGAAAAGTTGCTGACGTTATCAAGATTCTTCATTGACTGTATCTTTGCATATCATCTGGTATACTTACAAGAAAAGTTTAACTTTTTGCTTGGAATATAAATGGCTTGAAGCTACTAAAAATGGAAGCTCACCAAACTTTTGACTGAACTTGCGTTAAAGGTTAGCATTTGCGTCTACTAACTTTAAAAGTTTTATAAACTTCGAAAATATATAGTTAACTCGCAGACTTGTAGAATATAGACGCTCGATAACTGTGGTCATTAACGTAATTAACTCTAACTCTACTATTTCACACCAAAATTGTAAAAAAAGGAACCCTCATGCTGGATTGCAGAAAGCTTTGTTCGTTTTTTCATTCTGAACTCTATTATTATTGTAGATTATAGACGCGTCGACAACTCAGGTCATTAGCGTCATCAACACAAAAATAAATAATCCATTTGTGTAATTGAATCTGCTAGCCGGCATACACAAACCGACTGGTACGAGTTCGAACTCCTGGGAACGCCAATTCCCAAAGAACATTGGAATGCAATTGCGAGAACAAATACATTCCAGTGTTCCCCTGGGGGCACGGAACCCTATAAAAAGAGTAAAAAACAATAGAACATCATGTTCACAGACCGCATCTGATGGCCTTGTAGGAAACACTCGAATCAAACCAATCGACTAAGTGAAGATAGGGGAAGTATTCTTATACAACTAAATGACCAAAACATCGATCCGGGAAAATCCACATGCCGACTATTACACAAAGGCTGCAAAGCTCAATTGTCATTTTAACACCAATGGGGGTGATTTTTCCAATAGCTTTATTTCCACAAAATTGCTTTTTTTCGGACAATTTTAAGACATTCATACAGTTGAAACTTTCTCCAATATTATTTCTTTACACATCATAGACCGAGAGTCAGTGATAATTTTTTGGTGTTATTTATTCAAGGCCTTATTTTTGTGAAGATGTTGAGGGAGGCATATGAAAGTGATTTTGCTAGTTAGCGGTATGGGAGGGATGCAGACCGTCCCCAACATGTAACAAAAAAAAATGGTCACAATTATTATTGCTTCAAGGCTGAATTATTTGTATAGCTAGTCGGTGACCCAAAAATGCCATTATAATATTTGCAGATCGATTGGTCAGTTTTCAAGGGGTGGCAGATCACCCTGAACCTGTCATGTAACCCACGAAATTTATATTATTAGTTCAAGGTTCAAATTTTAATATGTTGTTACGGGGACTGTTTTAAGCATATATTTAAATTTGCAGAACAAAATGTCGGTATTAACCCCCTTGCAGAACGATATAAACACCTAGGCAAGCAAGTTTCCCTCTAAGAGAGGGGGTTAATACCGACATTTTGTTCTGCAAATTCAAATATATGCTTAAAAAAGTCGCCGTAAAAATATATTAAAATTTGAACCTTGAACTAATAATATAAATTTCGTCGGGTACATGACACGTTAAGGGTGATCTGCCACCCCTTTAATACTGACCAATCGATCTGCAAATATTATAATAGCATTATTGGGTCACCGACAAGCTATACAAACAATTTCAGCCTTGAAGCAATAATAATTGTGACAATTTTTTTTGTTACATGTTGGGGGCGGTCTGCATCCCTCCCATACCGCTATCTAGCAAAATCCCTTAGACAGAGCACTTCAATATGGCTCCATCACAAAAATAAGGCCTTGAATAAATAACACCAAAAAATTGTCACTAGCTCTCGGTCTATCAGGGTTGATATAAAATATAGCAACAAATAAAAATACATTTTTGAAGTAAAACCACGACTTGTAAATAAAATCATGTTTGAATTATATTATTTTCTATACAGGGAATTTTCTTAGCTATAGTATTGAAATTTTCCCGGCGAACGTAAAATTATTTATTGAAAAAGAAGAAATAAAAATATGTACCTACTCGCTGATAAATCTGTTAGGACCGTATTAATATTTTTTAACAAAGAACTCGTAAAAGTATCTATCACTTGAATTTTCAATTTATTACCCGACTGCGCAACAGCAAACGCAGGGTTATGTTTTTCGCGCTATCTATGTATAAAAGTATGTATGTGGGATTCTTTATTCCCTCATAGCATCCAAACGGCTGGATGGATTTTAATAAATGTGGTGTCATTAGATTCGTCTTAATCACGAGAGTGGCATAGAGTATACGACGTCACCGAAAATTTAATATGGCGGACTCTAGACGCCATTTTGTCAGTATGTAAAACTAGGTAATTTTCCTTCTAAATACATCGACATGGGTATCAAAAGAAAGGTCTCGTTGAGACGATTTCAAAAAACTAAAAAGACGTAAATGAAAAATTAAATTATAAAATCAAAAAACCCGACTGCGTCAAAAGCGAACTAAACGATGGAAACAAGATCAAATGAAAACATATGCAGTCGGAGGCATACATGTTGATCAGAAATATCCGAATGCCTTCCACTGCATGTTGTCATTTGAAAAAAAATTGTGTTTTAAAGACCACCAACAGCTAAGGTTATTTGGGCCTAGCACCAATTCATATTTTCAATTCATTATTGACTTTTTAATAATAAATTGAAAATCCAATTGACGCTTTTACCAGCTCTCGGGCTAGAACCCGGGAACTGGGGACTTGTAATATAGGAACCATAGCAACGCCATGTAAACAACAGCACTGCTACACGCTCGGCTATTCTCAAGCCCTGTTGTCATTTGACCTTGTTTCCATCTTTTTAGTTCGCTTTTGACGCAGCCGGGTTTTTTGATGTTTAATTTTTTTATTAAAAAAGTAACAAATTGAAAAACATGACTTGGTAGGTACTAGACTCAAATAACCTCAACTGTTGGTGGTCTTAAAAAACTCATACATTTAATTAAAATTAACAAGACTGGGAGGAACGGCTAATCTTAAATTAAAATAATTTTCATTTTCTCAAATAAATTGTGAAGTCAACAACCTTTTATTTTTTTATGCTTATGACTGTGAAGTCGCCATTAATTTTATCTTTGAATATGACACGCATAAAAAACCGGTCAAGTGCGAGTAGAACTCGCGCCACGAGGGTTCCGTACCGTCACAACAAATTTTAATAAGTGTATAAAACTGTGTCTATGTTAAAAAGCAAAGTGTGTAAACTCGGACCTCACGGTTGACAGTTATAAATAATAATATAGTTTATGATCATCGCGTACGACGACGCCACTTTGACAGTTATATTTATTTTATTTATTGTAGATTATAGACGCGTCGACATCTAAGGTCATTAGCGTCTTTTCAACTACACTAAATAACAACTAACTTAAAACTAAATAACATCACAAAACATCCATGAGCGTAGGTGGGATTCGAACCCACGACAGTCCAGTCTAGAGGTTGCAGCGCCAAGCACGCTACCATCTAGGCTATACTGCCCTCTTGACAGTTATATATTATGTTTTAATTCCAATATAAATAATATAGTTTATAATCATCGCGTACGATGACGCCACTTTGACAGTTATATAATATGGTTTTAATTCCAATATAAATAATATAGTTTATAATCATCGCGTACGATGACGCCACTTTGACAGTTATATATGGTTTGAGTCCAATATAAATAATATAGTTTATAATCATCGTGGACGATGACGCTACTTCCACTTGTCAGTATAAAAAACATTAGGTAGGTACTTTATTAAAATTAATTGGTTAATTAATTCTAATTATTATTTGCCAGCATTCATGTCACAACACACAATCTGTGGGGCTTGAGAATAGCCGAGCGTGTAGCAGTGCTGTTGTTTACATGGCGTTGCTATGGTTCCTCTATTACAAGTCCCCTCCAGTTCCCGGGTTCTAGCCCGATAGCTGGTAAAAGTGTCAATTGGATTTTCGATTTATTATTAAAAAAAAAAATAATGAATCGAAAATATGAATTCGTGCTAGGCCCAAATAACCTTAGCTGTTGGTGGACTTTAAAACACACACACAATCTGTGAAAATTTCAACTATAGCTACCTCTTACCGTTTGTGAGATTGAGCCTTGTGACAGACGGACGGACGGACGGACGGACAGACATCGTAAGCAGGGTAAAATAGGGTTCCATACGGAAGTACGGAACCCTAAAAACGTATTTTGTATTTTTTAAGAGGAGATATTATCATTTTTATTAACAAGATGTTTTTTTACAAGAATTAAAGCTTATCTGCGAAATTTATGAAACACGCAAAGTGTGGAAAATGATCTCCGGAAAATTGTAATGAAACACACCAATTATGTCAACAAAAGAATGTCGTTAACTCCATTTTATGACACGGCACTGCTTGAAGGGGAACTACAATGAGATTGCCTGTCATCGGTGAAGCCTATTCAGGACTCCGTAGTCCATACGTCAAATTATTCAGGATCGCACTTCGACTAAGAATAAATAATCCGGGGTCACATATTTACCGGTCAGATAGTTACCGTAATATTGTATTGTTATGGGAACTACACAAGTGTGCAAAATTTCAACTCAATCGGTTAATGGGAAGTGAATGAAAACCGAGTTGCAAGATTTTAACATTGGAAATGTTTATGTTCGTATATGGGAGCAGAGTTACGAGTTTTCGTTCAAGGCCAAAAGACAACGGTGTCGCGATCAAGTGAGGAGCAATCATGCAAAATTGAACAAGTGCAATTTTTTCGAAATGTGTGTTTTATATCATGTCTAGTTAATTGAGAGGTATTTGCGACGAAGACAACGGTGTCGCGATCAAGTGAGGAGCAATCATGCAAAATTGAACAAGTGCAATTTTTTCGAAATGTGTTTTATATCATGTCTAGTTAATTGAGAGGTATTTGCGACGAAGACAACGGTGTCGCGATCAAGTGAGGAGCAATCATGCAAAATTGAACAAGTGCAATTTTTTCGAAATGTGTTTTATATCATGTCTAGTTAATTGAGAGGTATTTGCGACGAAGACAACGGTGTCGCGATCAAGTGAGGAGCAATCATGCAAAATTGAACAAGTGCAATTTTTTCGAAATGTGTGTTTATATCATGTCTAGTTAATTGAGAGGTATTTGCGACGAAGACAACGGTGTCGCAATCAAGTGAGGAGCAATCATGCAAAATTGAACAAGTGCAATTTTTTCGAAATGTGTTTTATATCATGTCTAGTTAGTTGAGAGGTATTTGCGACGATCTGCGGTGTTATTTTTGAGCAAATGTTAATAAATACTGTAGAAAAATCCATTTAAAAGTTAAGTAATCAAGCAAAAGTGAACGCGTATATAACAGAAGAATAATAGGGTTATTCCTGACAAAACTAAACAGTGCATTGATAAATATTGTGTGTATAATAAACAGTTAATTATGTTTCATATATGCTGTTATCATTTCCAATGTCCTCGATGGTTGCAAGGATTGCGAAATCTGTGAATTTTTTCCGTACAATTGTATCCATACAACGTTTTAATAATTTAGTTTTAAGACCTTTCTTTTATTCCGTTTAAGATCATTGTCTGACGAAATTCTTAATAATTGTAAATAATTTAAAATATTGTGTTTTAATTGATTTAAAAATGTATAACATTAAAATTTACTTGAAGAAACCGCCATAGGTATATTTATTAATAATTTATTTTTTGTTACAGAAACAAAATCGCTCGGAAGAAATTCTCGGTATGTATTTCATTTAATATTTTCGAAAATTATTGGATAACTCTAAAATATAATTACCTACCTACATATTATTTTCGTTACAGGAATTATGTTAAATAAATAGAGGATTGTTTTTTTGTTGAAAAAAACGAGCTTTTATTAAAATGTATTAAAAGGAAAAAGTAATATTTAATTTAGGTTCATAATTATTATAAAAGCGTGGAATGTAAACTCGGACAGCACGACCTACGCTTTTATAATAATTATGAAACTAAATTAAATATTATTTTTTCAGCTGTTTCGTTCTTTTTAATCAACAAAGCTTATTTAAAAAAAGATATCATCTATTTTATTTTTAAATTTTTAGTCATAAAACATATTATTATAATATAATAAAACAGGCTAGTAAAAACAAAAAACGACTAGAAACACATACTCCCACCACGAATACCGGGACTTCCACCACATTTTATTTTTTCCATTTTTAAATAAACGTTATAATTCAATTTATTAATTTAATTAGAAATTGAAAATTCAATTAATATTTTTACCAGTTCTCGGATTAGAACCCGGGAACTGGGGACTTGTAATCGAGGAGCTACAGAAACGCCATATAAACAACGGAAGCGCTACACGCTCGGTTATTCTCAAATCTTTGTCCTTTAAGGTACGTGCAGTATGGAGCTGGGATTCTAGATGGTAGCGTAGATCATAGCAGGGCTTGCTTAAATTAATGCATTGTTATATAATATGCGAGCGTACACAACGAAGCAGTGAGTGTAGCAGGTATAAGCGCTGTTACAAGAGCTGCTTACAAGAATGTATCTCACCATTCTTTCAGCGCGCTGACTACTACAATCAACGTGTAACAACTGTCAAATGGCCGTTACAAGTCTCGCAATGAGGACTAGTTTAATGAGTGAAATTTTGCCAGTTTTTATTTAATTTGGTTTCTAAGACGTATTTAAAAGTGTTAGGTTCCATACGTAAATATTCAAAAGACCGGTTTGGGTAAAATTTTAATTCTTGGTATAAACGATGAAATTTGCCATGTTTAGATCGTTTTCTATTAATAGGGTGGACATGATAGCTCCTACCCAAATTTGTATTTAAAATATACCACTTTGTAGCAGAAGAACACAAATATTCGTCTTCGCTATCTGACATTTCAAACGCGACTTAAGCTTGTATCAATGCTAGTATCAAAGCTTCGTTGTGCAAACCTATAAGCGCTTATAATTTCAGCCACCATCTACCATACACACTACCATCTAGAATCCCAGCTCCGTACTGCACGTATCTTTACTTTCGAATTTGTCGTGTCGCGCTTTCTGAACTAACTGTCAAAAAAACTGTGGTAAACCTTTTTGTTATGTAGAATATATTAACTTAAGACTGTATTCACAGAAAAACAACTGTTCTGCATACAAAAATACCATTTTTAAAGCTAACTTTTGATCAAAGTGCATAGACAAATGTTATGTCTGTACCGCGGGGACATACAGATGACGTGAATACCGTTAAACACAAATAATTGTATTCGTTGTCATGAAAAGAAATACATCAACTTTTATTTATCTTATAAAATCAAATGTTCGTAAAATATAATACATCAAATAAATATTGTAATTTCACGTTTTTATTTTTTAAATTGTTGTTCAATAGCTCTATATTTTTTCATTATTGAAGAAAAAAATAAAATAATAAAAGTCGTCGGGATTCGAACTTGGGCTTAGCGTTTGTATCTGTAGTACTTTTCCTCACGGCCACCTGGCTTAGTTAGACATAGTGACGTAAAAATACGGTATTAAATTTTTTTTATGTATTAAACCCATGGTATAATACCGTATTTTTTCAGTATAAAACGGTTTTTTACTTTTTCACACTACAGTTACGGTGCATTATTCAGTATTGCCAACTGCAAAATAGGAAAAGTTCCTGTTCTCATTTTGGTATTAAACCGTTTTAAACGTTGTTAAACGTTTTATACGTGCTGTATAAAATAGTAAAATGTGCAGTATTTATATCTAGTATAAAACTGGGGTATATTATTTTTTTTACATACCGTATAATACCCTTTTATACAAACGTTTTATACCAGAGTATTATATGCATTTTTACAACGCCTGCTCTGGAAGTTGACTTTTCGAGCGCTGTATGTCATCTCCGAAATACACAATAATCGCATACTTGACTATATGTGTTTCATAAACGCACATGTTCGGTTAAATATCACATAACTGCACGGATTCCGGCTAAACTATACTACTATAGAAATATAACCTCACGAACACAATCTGTACTAACTCACTCTATCTTTTTCACTTTACTAGAGACTACTGAAACGCCATCTAATGTCGCGATAATAATTTACTTTTTATCGTTCATGTATAGTAATTAAATTATAGGTGTAAAAAAATGAAAATTCAATAAAAAATCATTTTAATATTGCAATTTTTTATAAATTAACTCAAATTTAAACTGTCCAAAAACGGTGCGAAGGTGGCCAAAAATGGTACTTCTACCCTATTTCTCTCAAAGTCAACTCCCAGAGCAGTAGTTGTAAAAAGTATTGTATGCTACAGGTGGGATAAGTAGCAAATATGACAGTCGTGATTACGACATTCGCTGTAAGGTTTATGAGTCTTCATACGAATGCCCCATAAACCTTACGCTCATGTCGCAAAACACGACTGTCAGATTATTTGCTACTTATCCCACATGTAGCATAAATTACTATAACATCACTAGTTAGACATGCTGCGTTTTGTTCCTCCCCACGATCCATCAACCACTTACGATTATTTCCGTTACATCTAATATTTCTAAAATGCCACCTCAGTTATTCACGTCAAAAGACACATTTCAAATTTCAATATATAAAAATATCGAATGAAATACGGACCTGCAGAGCATAATACAACCAAACGAATATCTCGTCGTGAGCTTTTCTTTATTTTCCTTGATGACAATTTTCCATTGAACTCTTTACAACTTGTAACTGGCTTCCACCTTTTATAAGAGGATATTAGATTTTACTTTAATAAAAAAAACTGTTTATAAAATGTCCGTTTTGTGATTGGAAGAAAACTTTTTATAGTCACTAAATACAATATTGTTATTACTTTGAAAAGAAATTTAATATTTCTGATATTTCCTCAAGAATTCTTTACAAATAAGTGTTTAATTTATATGACCGTTAGCACATAGACGCTCATGACCTCTATTGTTGAACGTCTATAATTACAATACCATAGGCCAGGGGTCGGCAACCTGCGGCTCGCGAGCCGCATGCGGCTCTTATGATGTCCAGATGCGGCTCTCCAGTTCCATGCGCAAATATTAATAATTATATTATTATTATATATATTATAATTATACAAGGTGATTCTGTAATGAGTACCATAAATGATACAGGATGTACCTACTGTGAAAATAATACGAAAACCAAGAATAACTTTTTTCCAAAAGTGCTTCCCTAACAAGATACAGGGTGTTAAAGAGTCGATTTGGAGAACACTTATTTGATCGTATCTTTTAACTGGGTTGAACAATTTAATTCATTTTTGGTAGACATCTACTACATAATAAGTACCGTAAACGGACAAAATTTTGTTGCATTTGAACAACCCAATGGTGTAGAATTGGGGGTCATGTGACACTTTTTCCCCCCAAAAAAAGTTGCTGTTGGGTTTTTTCCATTTTTCTTTGTTTTTTTAGTATTATTGGTTCAAATACAATAAAAAAGGTACACTTGTTTCATTTGCCCAGAAGCGTCCGTTTTCGAGATATTCTGACTTGCGTGTCACTGTGTGAAATATCAGGCTGCAAAGTTATCACAGAAAAAGTTTTATTAACAAACAAATAAAATACTTAAAGTCGAATACATCTAGTTAATAAAGTTTAATTAACAAAAAAATAAAAATTAGTAAAAATAAAATTAAAGTAAGTTTTCAAAGTGTCCTCCATTGGAACATGACCCCCAATTCTATTTTATTTTTACTAATTTTTATTTTTTTGTTAATTAAACTTTATTACCTCGATGTATTCGACTTTAAGTATTTTATTTGTTTGTTAATAAAACTTTTTCTGTGATAACTTTGCAGCCTGGTATTTCACATAGTGACACGCAAGTCAGAATATCTCGGAAACGGACGCTTCTGGGCAAATGAAACAAGTGCACCTTTTTTGTTGTATTTGAACCAATAATACTAAAAAAACAAAGAAAAATTGAAAAAACCCAAAAGCAAACTTTTTTTGGGGGGAAAAAGTGTCACATGACCCCCAATTCTACACCATTGGGTTGTTCAAATGCAACAAAATTTTGTCCGTTTACGGTACTTATTATGTAGTAGATGTCTACCAAAAATGAATTAAATTGTTCAACCCAGTTAAAAGATACGATCAAATAAGTGTTCTCCAAATCGACCCTTTAACACCCTGTATCTTGTTAGGGAAGCACTTTTGGAAAAAAAGTTATTCTTGGTTTTCATATTATTTTGACAGTAGGTACATCCTGTATCATTTATGGTACACTCAACAGAGAACAGTGAGAATAGGTGGAGTAGAGAGCTTATACGGACAGCTGACATTTTTTAAATGTGGCAACACTGTTCTGTTTGTTTAGTTATTGGTGCACTGTGTCGTCAACGGTCCTAATTCTAATCAAATACCATAATATTGAAATAAAAATGTTGGTGGCTCTTTAAAAACTGGGAAATTTTGTAAATTGTAACTTTTGGCTCTTCCGTCTCAAAAGGTTGCCGACCCCTACCATAGGCTGTTAGTGGTCTTAAAAAATTGCGTGTGTCGCAACACTCGGAGGAAGTGTAACTACACAGTAAAATTTAGTTTACTTAATATAAGACCGTGTAGTTTGCATAACATACTACAATTAATTAATAGTAGATTATAGACGCGTCGACAACTCAGGTCATTAGCGTCTTCAACACAACAAATAATCCATTTGTGTATTGGAATCCGCCAGCCGGCATACACAAACCAACTGGTACGAGCTCGGGTCCCTGGGAGCGCTAATTCCCAAAGAACATTGGAATGCAATTTGCGATAGCAACCATATTCCAATATCCCCCCTGGGGGGTAACATACTACAGAATTGAAACTTACTTGCGCAAAATCTAAATATGTTAAAGAAAAGTTGGAAGACATGCTACAAGATGGGGAGATGATTTTGCCAAATTCGACGGACCTCTTTGGTCAAGGAAAACCAAGGACCGATCCGAATGGAAGAAGTTGGAGGAGGCCTTTTCCCTGTAGTCGGAATTTTGATGCTTATATTATTTTTATATTCCAATACAGTAATATTTTTGGTCCTTCGATCCCGATCGAAAAGTTGGAAGACAAGCTACAAGATGGGCGGATGATCTTACCAAATTCACAGAACCTCTTTGATTAAGACTTAATATATTATTATATAAGTGAATCCGTTACGTAAGAAAGGGACTATTATTCTTAACATGACTTAGTATTATAATCCAACACATACGGCTAGGCGCATACACACAATTGTTTCCACGACTAAACAATTTAGTCGAGTTGTGTACGTGTCGCGATTTCAACTCGACTAAACTGTTTAGTTGTTAGATGTGCGCATACAAAATCAATCAGTTGTGCCATAATTTCACTATTAAACTAATGGGTCGCCGAACAATTATTTAGTCGGGCGTATGCTAGCGTCAATCCACAGCTGTGCAGGACATAAGCTGCCGACGATAGTTGTTCAACAGAAAAGTCAAAAGACGATCGATGCGGTCTTTTGATTTTTTACAAGCTTTTATTTATAACTTGCAAGGTTTGTATGTTAGTTTGTTTGTTTAGGTCAAATCTTGCAAGTCAATTTTGAACGACTTCCACGTATCCGATCGATTTAAAATTTGGTACACATATATGCATTCCCGACGACAATACATGAATCAATCGTTTTTAGAATTAAATTCAATCCCTAAGGGGGTCAAACGAGGGAGTAGGGTTTTTTGACTATTCAACACCTAGGCCAAACCGCTAAAGCTAGAAACTTGAAATTTGGACAGTAGGTTTCTTTTGTGACGTAAGCACCCACTATATGAAGAAATATTTCGAAATTCAATTCCTAAGGGAGTCAAAAGGGGATACACTTTTGAACGACTAAACGGAACAAAATAAAATATTAGTAAAAAAAACTTTTTAAAGGCACGCTTTTATTTAAATGTGCAAAAAAGGAAAAAAATAAATTTTAATAAATTAGGTTTATAATTATAAAAGCGTGGGTCGTTACTAATAAAATATCGTAGGGTTTACAACCCACGCTTTTATAATTATGAAACTAAATTATTAAAACTTATTTTTTCCTTTTTGCTACATTTAAATAAAAGCGTGTCTTTTTTAGTCTTTTTACTAATATTATGATGCTAAGCACTGTGTATTATGTCGTGGTTTAAGTACTGATTTAAATTTCGAGATTTTATGATTTATATAGTAGGTAGACTATATAAATCTTAAAATCTCGAAATTTAAATCAGTACTTCACAAACCACGGCATAATACACAGTGCTTAGCATCATAATATTATATAGTGTTACGAATACTCAATGTGTGTTTTTTAAAAATAATTAACCACACCTGAAGATGGCAACTCGTTGCTGAAACACGTCGCTTCTGATCTCATAGCCTTTTGACAAACAACTAAACAGTTGTGCGATTAAAAATTGAGAGGGCAGTATAGCCTAGATGGTAGCGTGCTTGGCGCCGCAACCTCTAGACTGGACTGCCGTGGGTTCGAATCCCACCTGCGCTCATGGATGTTTTGTGATGTTATTTAGTTTTAAGTTAGTTGTTATTTAGTGTAGTTGAAAGACGCTAATGACCTTAGATGTCGACACGTCTATAATCTACAATAAATAAATAAATAGATTAAAAATTGATTGTATGCGCCAGGCCTAAAATTTCTGGTCCTTCGAGCCGGATCGATTTGTCTGTCCGTTGACAATTTTTCCTCGAGGACCGGTATTAACACAGTACACTGAGCATGTTCAATCATTTGCAACATTATTTAATGCATTTAAATACGTCATTCAAACGGAGCATTAATAACCGGCAGCTTTGTATATTCACACCTGATTGGTTATTAGATTTGTTTGCATTTATGCAATCACTTCAACTGTTAATAATTTGTGCTGCCTTAAACAGGACGTTCTAAAATAAACTTCCTCTAATATCCGTCGGCGGCGAAGCCAAACAGGAAGCGCCTGAACTGCTGGAACGATTTTAATAATTATTTTGATGCCAAACAATCCGTCTCAATGCCACGAGTACAGGGTCCGTCATATGATTTGTTCTTAAATCATTGCGAATTAAGTTGCTGATTTTTTTACCCAACTAATGATTTACTTTCTTTATTGTAGATTATAGACGCGTCGACATCTAAGGTCATTAGCGTCTTTGCAACTACACTAGATAACAACTAACTTAAAACTAAAATAACATCACAAAACATCCATGAGCGCAGATGGGATTCGAACCCACGGCAGTCCAGTCTAGAGGTTGCGGCACCAAGCATGCTAACCACTAGGCTATACTGTCCTCCCCAGACTAATGATATTTCCTTATAAGTAAGTGTGTTTTTCAGGACCATTCAAACCAATATACTAGCTATTAATATAGATAAATAAAATAGAAGTATCTGTCTGTGATTTTCGAATTTTTAAAAAAAATCAAAAAAAAATTCTTTTTTGTCACACCCACTATAAAATAGCTGCTTTAAATGGATGCATGTATGCATGTCAAGTGATCTTTTGACAGGCCGGTGGTTTACATGGCGTTGCGTATGCCGTTCCTCTATTACAAGTCCCCAGTGTCGTCGGGTTCTAGCCCGACCGAGCCTGGTAAAGAGTGTCAATTGAATTTTCAGGAGTGTTACATATTAAAGAAAAAAAGAAGATAATGAATTGAAAATAGTCGAATTGCGTGCTAGGCCCACAATAACCTTAGCTGTTGGTGGTCTTTAAAACACAATTACCGACAGGCCGGTGTACGGGAACGTATTTTTCCCATACTACTGTGGGAAAGCAAGCCATTTCCATAGTGATTTATGTTTATTCGCCTGATCCGCCGACTCCTGCTGCTGTGCCTCGGCATATATATCTATATATAGGAGTGAAGTTGGCGACACAAGTGAACTGTCAAATTTTTTTGGAAATACTGAAAATGAAGTGAAAAAGCAGCTATTTTATAGTGGGTATACAGCCAAAAAATATCTATACCATATACTTCTCGTGCGTAACGATATTATGACTCGTGTGACTGTTAAAACTTGTTATCACTCGTTTTAACATATTGTCGCTACTCGTCAGTAATATGCCTCATTAAGCAACTACATATACAATCTACTATTGGCATCTTCACAGTGAGTCGACTTCCACCGCGAGGGCAGTGTAGCCTAGTGGATAGCGTACTTGGTACCAGCCTCTGAGACTAGACTGTCGTGGGTTCGAATCCCACCTGCGCTCATGGATGTTTTGTGATGATATTTAGTTTTAACTTAGTTGTTATTTAATGTAATCTAAGACGCGAATGACCTAAGTTGTCGACGCGTCTATAATCTACAATAAATAAACAAAGACTTCCACCGATAAATATTTTTTTTTATTAATTTTTCACTATCAATTTTTTGAAACGTCTGTAAACGAGACGGGTACCGTACTCCTTGTAGTGTATACTGATTTTATTTAGTAAATAGCCCAGGAAAATATGTTTAAATCAGCAATATTAATGCAACAAACTTCAGGTGTCATGTCTGTCTGTCTAGAGGTGATTACTCTAGACTCTATTCTCTAGAGAAATAAAAGTAGCGAGTTATACATACTACATAGGTATAAATCGCAACCTGCTGTGTTCGTCATTTGTCAAACAGCTTACAGGTAGTATTCATTCATTTTATTTTTACTTCCGACCTCTACTATGGTAGGGAAGAAATGGATTTAGTCCGAAAAAAATATTTCGAGATTTTAATAAATCTTCACGTTTTGAGACCCTAGCAATCGTTTAAGATCATTTTCTGACTGATGTCTGTATGTGTATGTGTGTGTGTATGTGGTCAATTTTTCGCCTTCGATATCGTAAAAACGTAACAGCATACGGCCATGCCGATTGTTCTATTGTGTTTATCAGCCTTTAACTTAGATCTGATTAGATTTTGAGTCAAATCGGTTCAGTGGATCTTGAGATATTAAAAAAAACGTTCTCAGTGTCACGTATTAACATAGAGTAAAAAAAATATAAATGAATTCTAGATGTTATAATATGAAAAAAATGTAAATATTTTTTTCTCTAAAATGTATAGTTTTCGAGAAAAAAAATATTTTACTAAGAAAAAGAAAAATTGTACGTAAATCAAGGTAACCATGATTTTTGCTATATTATTAGCCATCAGTAGATCACCAAACAAAAAAGAGGGCCATGCTTTTTTTCAAAGAATAAAAAAGAGTGTTTATTTTTTGCAAATATTTACTAGGTGGGAAGTATAGGACTGGTCATCAGTCGAATTTTTGTTATATAAAATAGCTAGCTTCTCGGCCCGGTTTCGCCCGGGTAGATTTAGGTAACTTTACTGCGTATCCCTAAGTGGTTTAACCGGCGATTATTTATAGCTCGGAGATCCTCAAGTCTTGCTTTACATTTTCGTGTATAAAAGTATTTATTAAATAAAAGATACTTTCCTATCTAAGATTCTCTCTAAACGGTGTAAGATCTTTTTCAAATCGGTTAAGTAGTTTCTAGGACAGGGATGGCGAACCTATGGCACGTGTGCCATAGGTGGCACGCGACAGAATATTGTTGGTCCGGCGTTGATTGATGTACACAATCGAAATACTTAAAAATATCGCCCTCATCTCACGTTAAAATGATACATTTTTAGAGTGTTGGGTCTCCAAGTCACTATATGAATATTATGAAGTATTAGAAATACCTTGTATTATGTCCGTCTTGTGACTTCTTGTGAATTTAACACGACGCGTTTCAGCAACGAGTTGCCATCTTCAGGTGTGGTTAATTATTTTTTTAAAAACACACATTGAATATTCGTAACACTATATAATATAATGATGCCAAGCACTGTGTATTGTGTCGTGGTTGTGAAGTACTGATTTAAATTTCGAGATGTTTATATAGTAGATAGACGGATTGGAAATGTATGTGTACAGTCCATTCCGGCTAGCTACTATATAAATCATAAAATCTCGAAATTTAAATCAGTATTTCACAAACCACGACATAATACACAGTGCTTAGCATCATAATATTATATAGTGTTATACGAATACTTAATGTGTGTTTTTTAAAATAATTAACCACACCTGAAGAATGGCAACTCGTTGCTGAAACGTGTCGTATTAAATCACAAGACGGACATAATACAAGGTATTTCTAATACTTCATAAAATTCATGTTAAAAGACGTATATCTGCCATTTTCACCACCAAAGTTACTCCACTTCGTGAGAAGAAAGTCAGGCTTAAAGGTGGTTGTTCGGTGGCGTATCTCACTTTTTCAATTTTTCTTAGTTACGTCTTTACGTGAGATGAGGGACGATTTGTTAGATGTTGTCGAAAAAATTTGCCAATCATTCGAATAACAAATATGAGATCGACACTACTTAGTAATTTTTAATCGACTTCAAAAAAGGAGGTAGTTCTCAATTCGGTTGTATTTTTTTATGTTTGTTACCTCAGAACTTCATTTATAAACCGATTTGGAAAATACCTCGAAGTTGGTCCCATATAAATTTTACTTAAATCGGTTCAGTAGTTTGGCTGATTTTAATAAAAGTGTGTAGCGGCGTCTGATTCCTTTAAGGTAAATGTCATTTTTTAACACATCACACAGCGTAAGAAACCGGTTTAATAAAAGTGAGTAACAGCGTATGATTCCTTTAACTAAAAAGTAAAAATTAAAAAACTTTTTAACAAAAAAAACTCCTTCAACAAGCCACTAAAAAGAGGAAAATAATAACATTTTGAGAACGGCGCCAATTTAATAAAATATGAAGTCGGTTAAAAATAGATATTAATTAAATCGGCACTTTTTTAACCGACTTCATATTTTATCAAATTGGCGCCTCTTTTTAATGACTTTTTTGAAGGAGATTTTTTTTGTAAAATTTTTTTGATTCATTTTTTTGTCCATTACATTTCATTGGTTGCTTGTTGGCACGTCATGGCCACATTAAATATTTTCTTAAAACATTTGGCACATAGATGTGAAAAGGTTCGCCATCCCTGTTCTAGCATATAATAAATTTGATCTCTTTATAATATAGCATAGATTTTTATCACAATTACACATACTAAGTTTATGAATTCCCATTTTAATGCAAATCAATTGCAATAAACAATAATTACTAAAGAAATGAAACTCGAACAAAACATCCGCCATTTTGTTTCCTCGTGGAACTTAATAAGGTTTTGAATCTTTGACGTCAAAATTGAATAGTGCAGCACCGATAACTGGAACCAAACAAAGCACCACATCCGGCGCAGTGTTTTGTTTAGCTCCAGATCCAATCAGCTCCAACGTTCTACAAACGGGGCTTTAAAGTTAGAACAAAACAAGTGCATGTATATGTCGCAGAGTGTTTTGTTCCGTCGAACCAATCAGAGTACATTAAAATCAGGATCTAATTCTCGACATATTAATTACGTATTATAACCTGTATACCTAGTCAAGCTCCAAAATTTAAGATAGTGGGTCATGCGCTTATATCTACTTAATTATTTATATAAACGACGCAGTTTTTATGCATAGAACGAAACTGCTTACATTGCTTCATTGCTTTTCCGCTATGCATGACTATGCTAGAGTCACTATCTTAAATTTTAGAACTTGACTATAGACTTGAAAAAACTTTTTAACAAAAAAAAACTTCCTTCAAAAAAGCCACTGAAAAGAGGAAAATAAATAAATTTTGAGGTCGATGCCATATAATAAAATATGAAGTCGGTTAAAAAGTAGATATTAATTAAATTGGTGCCGACCTCAAAATTTATTTATTTTCCTCTTTTCAGTGGCTTTTTTGAAGGTTTTTTTTTTGTTAAAAAGTTTTTTATTTTTTACTTTTTAGTGGCTTTACAAGACGTAGTTTGCACGCTATTAACCGACGTCTGTCTTGATATTTGATTACTAAATAACTAAAAAAAAGTGACTTTTGTCAGGTCGGTGTGTGGGAACGTATCTTTCCCACACTAGTGTGGGAAAGAAAACCATGTCCATGGTGATTTATATTTATTCGGCCTAATCCGGCCGCCATTATACCTATTAACAGCTACTCTCGGCGTACTACAGAAGTGAAGTTGGCGACGCAAAATAACTTCTCAAATTTTTTTGAAAATACTGAAAATGAAGTGAAAAGTGGCTATTTTATAGTGGGTATGGCAAAAAATACCATATATATATAATGCGTAAAATATACACTGTAAGAAATGAGAAGGCCGATTACATAGATTATCGATAGTCCATTTGTAGCCAGCGATTAATCTGGTAATAGACACACAAAGAGACAATGGCGTCGCAAGCAGGTATCGCCTGCACATCGCGTAGATTCTATAAAAACACATTGCGCTTGCGTGGTTACTAATTTTACATTAATTTGTTTTGTATTCATCCATTTTATATTATATGTAACTATACATTTTATTTTGTAATTTTTACACACTTTATTGGAATATCACACTATAAATTACGTAATTTTAATTTACTTTATGTAAAAATCACAAATTTGTTTAACTTTACAGTAAAAGTCCAAGTTTTTATGAAGTTTTCTGTGTAAAAATAAATAACAATGTAAAATCACTTAGAAAATCGACCGAATTCTACCTTAACTTTCAAAGTATTTTTACATCCATTTTTTACAGTGTATATTGTCACTACTCGTCAGTAATATACCTCATTACGCCACTAGAACAATCTACTATAACCAAATCAAAAATGAGGACCTTCGCTCAAAAAACGTGTCTATGCTAGCTTTAAGATCCACTTTTAAGCACGGTTTTATTTCAATATTTATGACACGTGTCGATATTTTGTATCGTTATGTAATATTGTCCCATGTCCATAGGAATTGTCGATTTACATAATAATTACAAACGTCCCAGAAGGCGTCCAACAGCCAGCCGAGAGAACCGACGTGGTACGGGTCTCTCTCTCTCTCTCTCTCTCCCTCCCACCGTGTGTGTGTGTGGGGGGGGAAGAGGGTTTGTTCGTCGGCGCTGTGCGTTAATTTACTAATAATTTTAAACAAAGCACGCGCTTCAAAACCACATTACATAAATTAAATGTGGTTATTCAACATCGCGAAATACAAAAAGTGGAATATTCTACATTAATTATTGAAAACAGAAAAGTCATTATCACAGAGACCACGTTTATCATTTTTTTTTTTTTTTGATGTTCAAATATTATGTCGCTGTACATCGTACTTCAATTTAAAATAGGCAATTTTTGAAATTATACTTCTTTAGTGAGGGAATATAATAGAATAGAATAAGTTTTTATAACTCCTGCTTCTAAAGTTCAACATTCGAGCACTGTGAGGCGGGCGTAAAGAGGCGTATTTTAGTCACCGTGCGTGAAAGTCCAAAGCGTGCGTAAAAGTACAATCTCTACATCTTATAAATTCGAAATTTCCGCACTTTGTACAATACAAGCACTTACTGGCTAGCGATCGATGTGTTCCTATATATAGTATCGCACATGCAAAGTCCACATCATGAGAGAGTCATGTTTTTAATGATTTATACAGAAGTTAATAACTTCAATAAAAATAAACTAAATCGTAACTTAGTCTGTAATTGTAAAATTCTAAGGACTAGAAGAGCGAATTTTCCGTTTTCATAATTTTTTTTCTCTCTATTAAACTTTAGAAGCAGTCATTATAAAAAATTATGTTCGATACGTCCGCTTAAAGTTAGATATCTAGTAGGTTTAAATTGAGGCACTCGCTAAAGGGACTGACGCATACACAACCAGATCGAGTGCGCTGTATACCTCCACGAGCCGTTAGGCGAGTGGGGGTAAGCGCACGAGATCTCGTTGTGTATGCGTCAGTCCCTTTAGCGAATACCTCACTTTACGCAAACGTATCGAAAATAACTATTATTGTCATTCATATAAGTATATCATACATGGTGACAGTCAAGAAATTCATGTACACTATAGAAACATTTTTCAATCAACATTTTTTTTTACAGTTCTTTTAAAATGTTTAGTATCTAAATCTCTATTTTCATTGGGCAATTTATTAAAGAATTTTATACCATAGTAATTTGGTCCGTGCGTGGTTTTTGCATTACCGATTACCTGATTTCTTTCCCGACTTTCTTTCAGATGCTAATGACCTCAGTTGTCGAGCGTCTATAATTTACAATTCATTCATTCTCGACTTTCTTATCACCTTATTATGCTGTATGATGTGTCAAAAAGTGACATTTACACGCCGATACTCACTTTTATTAAAAATCTGGCGAACTACTGAACCGATTTAAGTAAAATTTATATGGGGCAGCTTCAAGGTATACCCTAACTCGCATTAAACATAAGAATTTTCCAAGATCGGTATAAAAAATGTACGGAGTACTGAGGTTTACAGACAACAGCATAAAGATAAATAAATCACAAACCGAAATAATGAGAACTCGCCGCCTATTTTGGAAGTCGGTTACCACAATACCATACAAATATTAAGATCACAAATATATAATTTTAGCGACAGTCGTGAAACTTTCTCGTAAGGCATCAAGTATAGCATACACACTGGCGTAATTGGAATAATCATGTATCATATATAATCCCAAAATTGAACAAGGTCATCTATGTTATAAGAACATTGAAATATACCAAATGTCTGGATAATAAAGTATTATTAAGAGGCCTATTACGCATACTTCCAGTCACTATTAAACTTTGGCATAATATTTTGGGGAAACTCTACTAATGTACAAAAAATATTAATTCTACAACAAGAAGTGTATTCGTATTATGGCAAATCTGGGTCCCAGAGAGAGCTGCCGCCAACATTTTAAGAACTTGAGATTCTAACAGTTTTCGATCTGTATAGATTAGAATGTGCTGTATTTGTGCACAATAACACCAACCTCTTTAACATTAATAATTACAACCACAAATATACAACTCGCAACAAAGAAAAATTAAAACCAGAGGCATCCCCACTCACTGTTGTACAAAAGGGGCTCAGAAATGCCATGATACGAATATACAATGAGATACCAGACGATCTAAAAAAACTCCCCAAATTAAGAAATAAGTTCAAAGGCATCTTGCTTCAGCAAGCAAACTATGCTTAGCTGATACTATTATACTGACGCAATTTATGCATGTAAATGTTTTTAAAAAATAAAGGTTATTATTATTATTATTATTATTATTATCCATTAAAAAAAGAATATCCTTTCAAATAAAAAAAAATTTCAAAATCGGTTCATAAACGACGAAGTTATCCGCGAACACACATAAAACATAAAACATAAAAAATATATACGGTCGAATTGAGAAACCTCCTTTTTTTGAAGTCGGTTAATAAAATTCGTGATATTATTTATAGTAATTGTATCAACATAATTTGTTGTTACTATAAAAAGTAATTTGTTGATGTTATAAATTCGTATAGAACTGTTGCAATTTTGAGAAGTACTGCTCTAGAACTTTAACATGAAACGATGATGCTCTGAGCTAGAGTTGGGTGTATCTGAACATGACGCCGGTTGACGCCTCTGACATGACGTCGACGTCTAACATGACGTCTGCGTGTGTGCGATGACACCGCTTAACATACACTGAACACAAGATAATTGCACATGTTACAGCCGTATCTATGATCATACACCGATATTTCGATAAACCGAACAAATAAATATACCAAAATGCGTCTCATTTCACAAGCTTTTTTACCCGACTACGGTCCGTATTCACCAAACACTGTTAAAGATAGAAATTACTAATCTTAGAATAAATTTATTCCTTGGAATAAAATTAACTTTCAATTCACCAAGCGGCAAGCAGTTCATTCGATAGAATAGTGACTAAGGCGTTCACGGGTTTTTAATGCAGTAATCGGTCAATGAGTCATTTAAGAAGAAAAAACCGTGGATTTTTTGAAATTCAACCCCTACGGCTGTCAAAGGGGAGTAAAATTTTGAAAGATTAAAATGAAAAAAAAAAATATTAGTAAAAAAACTTTTTAGAGACAAGCTTTTATTTAAATGCACTAAAAAGGAAAAAATAATTTTTAATAATTTAGGTTCCTAATTATAAAAGCGTGGGTCGTGACTAATAAACTATCATAGAGTTTACGACCCACGCTTTTATAATTATGAACCTAAATTATTAAAAATTATTTTTTCCTTTTTACTGTACTTATTTAAATAAAAGCTTGTCTCTAAAAAGTTTTTTATTAATATTTATTACAAATGATGTGTTGATAGATTTGTCATAACCTCACGAGGGACACTGGGTACGTAACGTCGCGTAAAATTCAATATGGCGAACGCTGGAGGCAATATTGTCAACACGCAAAAATCAAACGTTTTCTGTTTATTTAAATCGCAATTCTTCTGGGATCATCAGTGAAAGAATGCCACACTCACAATAAAAAAAACGACCAAGTGCGAGTCACATTCGCGCACCGAGGGTTCCTCACAACAATAAAAATAAGGAGTTAGGTAGGGGTAAAAAATTAACAGATTTTTTTATTTAAGCTTGTTTTTTAAACGTTTTTTTTACCTACTTATATTTTATTTTTTTTCTTTAATAATATATTACCTAATAGAATATTTGATAAATAAAAAAAACAAAAATATTGCGATCCGAACCCCGGGGGAATCGAACCAGGTACCTTTAGTTTTCAGTCGTTCTGCCAACTAAACCAACCAAACGATGATAGATGCTCTATGAGTCTATAGTACAGTATAGCATTACGGTTACTCCAACCGTACTGCTATATATACTGTATTATAGACTCACATACTAATTTATTAGAATTAATTGATTATTTAATTGTAATTATTATTTGCCAGGATTCAGCCACAACACACAATCTGAAAATTTCAATTATCGTTTGTGAGATAGAGCCTTGTGACAGAGCGGACAGACATCGTGGGTCAGAGCATAAAATAACATATAAAGTAGGCGACACTAGTGCCGCCTAGTGACGAGTTTGTGTACGCCTAGTGACAGTCGGTTGTGCCGGTGGCACAAGAATTAGAATTTTAATTTTTCGGCATATATATTGTATCTGCAGTCTACACACTACAGTATGAGTGGTAGACCGGTTAAGATGCAAAAGACACTACTTATACCATAATTTTTAGTTTTTTAATTTTTACTTCTCACCTCTACTATGGTAGGGAAGTAATGGATTTAGTCCGAAAAAAATATTTCGAGATTTTAACAGATCTTCACGTTTTGAGACCCTAGCAATCGTTTAAGATCATTTTCTGACTGATGTCTGTATGTGTGCGTGTGTGTATGTGGTCAATTTTTCGTCTTCGATATCGTAAAAACGGAACAACATAAGGCCATACCGATTGTTCTATTGTGTTTATCAGCCTTTAACTTAGATCTGATTAGATTTTGAGTCAAATCGGTTCAGTGGATCCTGAGATATTAAAAAAACGTTCTCAATGTCACGTATTAACATAGGTAAAAAAAAATATAAATGAATTCTAGATGTTACAATATGAAAAAAAAGTAAATATTTTTTTTCTCTAAGATGTATAGTTTTCGAGAAAAAAAATATTTTACTAAAAAAAGAAAATTGTACGTAAATCAAGGTAACCATGATTTTTGCTATATTACTAGCCATCAGTAGATCACCAAACAAAAAAGAGGACCATGCTTTTTTTCAAAGAATAAAAAAAGAGTGTTTATTTTTTGCAAATATTTACTAGGTGGGAAGTATACGACTGGTCATCAGTCGACTTTTTTATTTATCTTTGTCGCTTTGCAACATTTGATTAGTAAACCTAACTTTCAATTTCTCAAACTCTAGTGGCGCCCAGTGAAAATTGCTTAAAATATACTGTTGTGGGTTCAGTAATAGGGTTCCGGAACCCTAAAAAACAAAACAAAAATAAATGATTTGATAAACGAATGGACGTGCGAAATTGAATATTAGACATTTAAAAAGGAATTTCATGTACTTTGGTATTTAATTATATGGCTTCAAAGAGAGAACGTTTCAGTAGGTTGGACTCAACGGGCAGAAACTGGGGACATATTATGTAGATATCCATCGTATGTGAAATATTTGAAATTTACAAACCGTATTCAGGGTGTCCAATGAAACAAGCGTACTAATACTTCAGAGAAAGATAACCTCGTTATCTCCAGGTTTATAGGTTATGGAATTTCATGCTGGGTTGCAGGCAACCAAATAAAATCATAATAGTTTTTTTAACATTGGAAATGTTTATGTTCGTATATGGGGGCAGAGTTACGAGTTTTCGTTCAAGGCCAAAAGACAACGGTGTCGCGATCAAGTGAGGAGCAATCATGCAAAATTGAACAAGTGCATTTTTTTCGAAATGTGTTTTATATCATGACTAGTTAATTGAGAGTTATTTGCGACGATCTGCGGTGTTATTTTTGAGCAATTGTTAATAAATACTGTAGAAAAATCCATTTAAAAGTTAAGTAATCAAGCAAAAGTGAACGCGTATATAACAGAAGAATAATAGGGTTATTCCTGACAAAACTAAACAGTGCATTGATAAATATTGTGTGTATAATAAACAGTTAATTATGTTTCATATATGCTGTTATCATTTCCAATGTCCTCGATGGTTGCAAGGATTGCGAAATCTGTGAATTTTTTTTTATACGGCTGTATGCAAGTGAAAGATTTTTTCGTTGGAGAGCAGCCAATTATATAATTGTTTCGAAACATATAGGAAAAAATCATTTTACCAACCAGTGATCACAGTCAGGATTCTAACCTGAACCTTTCCAATTTCGCGTTGAAATGAGCTTACAATACTCAACTGTGACATGATTGCTAAATTAATATTCTCCTTATATGCTTCAGAATCAATAGATTTTCACTACATGCGAGTGTCAATTCATATCTGCTAATTCAATAGCTATGATATGAAGTGAATCCTCGCACCAGCGAGAGCCCAACATGAAAGTGAAAATTATTTCGAATCCCCTTTAATGGGAAATATTAATAAATACATACCTAGATATATCAATGTTATAAAATGTTATAAAAGTATTGTAAGCTCATTCCGACGCGAAATTGGAAAGGTTCAGGTTAGAATCCTGACTGTGACCACTGGTTGGTAAAATGATTTTTTCCTACATGTTTCGAAACAATTATATAATTGGCTGCTCTCCAACGAAACAATCTTTCAAATAAAATCATTTGCTGCACAAAACGCAAGGTGGATTTCCTCTCGTGACTGAACTATATAATATGATAAATAGCAATATATGAGTTAGGTAATTGTGGACAACAATATAATAATTATTAATTAATTCAACAATGAATTTTTAATCCACACGGCATTCACTAGGTAGTGAATAGTACCTATTTCTTAACTTATCAGTCAGCATATTATGCCATCATGATTGTTAAACGTCCAACGATTGTTATAAGGTATATAAGGAAAAAATCAGAATCCCGACAGTGGCTTCTGATTTTTTTCCTTATATACCTTATAACAATCGTTGGACGTTTAACAATCATGATGGCATAATATGCTGACTGATAAGTTAAGAAATAGGTACTATTCACTACCTAGTGAATGCCGTGTGGATTAAAAATTCATTGTTGAATTAATTAATAATTATTATATAATATGATATTGTATGATGTGTTTTTCGTTTCCATGGTTATACTGTTAGCGTAAATATTTAATGCAAGCGTTCAACGGTCTGAAGTTACATTTCAAAATTCAAAAGTTTAAAAAACAACATGCTGAAGCGAATGGACTTATTAGAGAACCATTTTTATGAAAGTGTGTTAACTGAACGACATCAAAATATCTTAAAAAGTAGATATCTATTATTTAAAAAATCCCCTACCAGGAGGGCCGGTTGCAATAAGATACAAGCTATTACATTTTTGATAACAATTTTTGAAAATGTGTACACCTTTGACTATAAATATAGATATATAATATTATGTAGCTATATATAGTCAAAGGTGTACGCAGAAAAGAACAGCAAGGATCTTATTTTGGATGGGGTCTGGCCAACGCATTTTACAAAATATTATTTTAATTAAAACTATATAACGTCAAAAATAACAAAATCACTTTATTTTTTTGTCAATGCCTACTATTTAAAGTAATTTTAAATTTTCTTTCGTGTCAGTCATATCTTCGTTTATAATCATTTTTTTCCCTAAAAAAGAAATGAATTTAGGTGAAAGCAAATATAATCAGAAATAAAGTTTATAAAAATGAGAAAATTAAATACTTACAAAATTAATAATTCTTGGTTATTAATTTAACTCGGAAAACACGAAACTAAACTTATAAACCGAAGTCAATAATAAAATTATCGACAAACCGATCAAATTTCAAATTGTCAATATATTACATTAAATTTCATTTCAGCTTACAATCTAACATGCATAGCCCTGCGCCCCCAGGAGTTGCAACTAGGCAACTGTAACCTGGGAGAGAAATAATTACCACCACCAAAAAATACAAATACATAATATTATAATAGTCGGGATCATTGCAAAGAAATGTGGGCATGGGCTACGAACGATTAACGAATGAACTACTTAATATTAATCAACGGATTTCGAAATAAAAAAAATTCAAAAAATCTACAATTATTTTTTAAAGTTAATTTTAACCTGTCAAAAAGCAAATTGCAAATATTTAAAAAACAATAACCAAATTATCGTTACTTTTTTTAAAAAACAAGCTAATAAAAAAAACATTTTTAAAAATTGAAAGTTTATTTACTGTTTAACAAAATAATTTAGACTTTAGAAAAAATGATTTAAGAGGGGGGGGGGGTTGTTGTCAGTTTTCTCCATCGTTGGGCAGGTCTAATCTGCCATCGTTGGACGTTGTTTCCGCGTCTTTAAACCAAAAACATAAAACTTATGCACCATAACTTGGTGTATAATTGTATAAATGAATTAAGTACCTATAATAACTGAAGGAATTACCCATTGAAAATAACTTCTCTTTAAAAAATTGCTTATTTAACCGAAACGTAATAAATATTCATGTGTTGAGTCGCATCCATGTTGATTTAATATTAATAATAATAAATTCTCGGGAAAAAATAAGTTGATGCTAAATTTTCAAAATTTGCAACGTTTCGTTGGTTTATTTTCCAACTTCTTCAGGCAATCTACAAAAATACAATTAATTAAATGACAGTTGCATTACATAAAACACGTTGTTCATTAAATAATTTTTTATTTATTCATTATTATTGAAAATTATTCGACAAGCTATTGGGAAAGATATCTTTACATGTAATAATTTATCTGGTCTTATATTATTTTCAAAGACTTGGTAGTAGTATGAACCAAAATATTTCAACGAGGATGCTAACCTCAAATGTAAATATAGTAATTTTATTTAACTTTTTATGTTATAATTTATGATATTTATCGTTTTATGTAATGCAACTGTCATTTAATTAATTGTATTTTTGTAGATTGCCTGAAGAAGTTGGAAAATAAACCAACGAAACGTTGCAAATTTTGAAAATTTAGCATCAACTTATTTTTATCCAAGTTCCCGAGAATTTATTATTATTAATAGTAAAAAAACTCGGGTCGCAGTGCCAAACCCTGCCGACAATATAGTGTATTTGCTAATACAGGCCTTGTGGCTTTAATACGTGAACTTAAGTTTGTTTTTGGACAAAATAAAAAATTTAACCCCTTAATACATCCCTTAAAATAATATTTTTTTCTTAATTTCAATATTATTATCAATGCAACCTCTGTACCACATTAAATACACCCTTCCATAAGTAAATCCGTATCAACAAAAGTGTTTTCATAAAATTTGAAAGTCCGGTCCTGTCGGGCCGATTTTATTAAAATTTTAACAGCACATTTTAATCTTTACTAAAGAATTAAATTTCAATTTTGAAACGATTCTGACAATTTTTTCGGTATTTTTGGGCCCAAAAACTTTTTTCAACCCCTAAAAACTACCCTTAAAATAGTCCGATTGGGCCCATTTTAAATAGGTTCCGTGCGGTGATAGATTCCAACGTGTGTACCAAATTTCGTTCAAATCAATTAAGTCTTTCGAGAGTTATGCCGCGAACACATATATATATATATATATATATATATATATATAAACATTTCCAAAAATGGTGCCAAAGTGTTCAGGAGGCTATGAAACGTCGAGAAATTTTGGTCCGACCCCTAGGTCCCGCCATCCGACCGACGCCAATAGTGTATGTGCCATATGGCAAATACACTAAT
>CM077527.1:4745733-5033032 GCA_039654895.1 Mongoloraphidia duomilia | reverse complement strand
AAAAGGAATAATTTTTCCCGTTTTTGCAACATTTTTCATTGATGCTCCGCTCCTATTGGTCGTAGCGTGATATTATACACGGTGTTTCGTAATATATCAGGACTTCAGGGTGTGATAGCTCGTCCAAAAATATGAAAAAAAGTTTCTATTAACTTACACTCTAAAATGCACCATTTTAGAGATACAGGGTGTTGAAATTGAAAAAAAAAAATTCGTTTTTTGCGAATATCTCCGGAACCGTTTATCGTACAGAAAACAGCTTTTGTAAGCATTTTCTACTCATAATAAGCTATGTTTTGTGTGGATTTTTTTTTTTTTAAGTCATAATTGGTGTTCGCTCACGGATTGTCTGATGTTTTGGGCAAAGGGGATATATTTTTTTGTAAATTTGGGCTATTTGCAATTTCAGATAATTACAGCTTTAATGGAAACGCCCTGCTTTGACTGCTGACAAAGACATAACATGGATCCAGCAGTAGCAGCTTCTGACTAAAATCAGAGTTCCAAGGGCCATGTGCTGCATTTCTCCAATCTTCAGTCCCGGGGAACAACGTGGAGCCGTCGTGGAAGCCAACGGTTTTTTTCAAGGTTTTAATTTCGGTTAAAGTCTATTTGTTGTTAATTTTGATTTCTTTTATTTTTGGAATTTAAAGTCAGTTTTTTGAGATGCTGCACTTTTGATGATTAAAATAATTCATCATTGTAATAATTAATTTTCTGAAAGGATCTGCAAACATCTTTATAAAATTCAAGTCTTTGTATTTTTATCTATATAACAGGGATGGGTTTAAATTTTTACAGATAATTTACTAAAATTTACTATGGGTTTATTTACTATTGTGGACTAAAAGCTTCAAAATTCAATTAATTCGTTTCTATAAAAGCTAGAGTAGGTAAATTTTTTTTTGAAATTTTATCGAACTTCATTTCTATATTATACATTTTACAAATGAATGACTGCGTCGGCAAATTAAAGTAAGATGTCAACAAGTATTTCTATAGCAGATTAATACTATAAGTGATCTAAGACTAGATAAAACATTCCCAACGGAACTTTGCGGACTATTTTCTAGACGCCCGTTTCGCTAATAATGTTAGCATCATCAGGAGATTCGTTGATTATATTTTCATATTTTAGCAGACTCAATTCCTGAGTACAAATAATTATTAATAAAAATAATAATCATTACTTATATATTTACTAATTGCTTTATCTTTTTGCAGATATTTGGACACCCAGTTCAACAATTTGTTGTCCGTCAATTTAATGTTGTATGATATGGCATTTTGATGAGGGAAGTGTCACCCTGGCCCACGTGATGCTTCTTTACTCAATTGTCGATTTTGTATTTTTGTTATGTGTGTGCGTGCGTGCATGTGTGCGTGTGTGTGTGAGAGAGAAAGAAAGAGAGAGCTTGTAGATTATAGACGTTAGACAACTGAAATCATCAGCGTTAATGGCAACCTTGGGACTGGACCACGATTTTCTACTGTGAACTTAATTCATAGAGTGATGTGAAATGATCTGCAAATATTTTTATTTTTTGAAAATAATGTTTTAAACAAAATCTTGATCTTTGTACGTCTGTTTATAGTCAGTTTATATATATAGTCAGGGCGGGTATATTTTTTTTAGAGCTAATGTAATTTTTCAAAATTTAAATGTGGGTTAACTTTAAAGATAGAAAATTAATTAATCATACATTTTACGAATGAATGGCTGGCTGCGTCGGCAATTTAAAATAGGATGTCAACAAGTATTTCTATAGCAGATTATGGTATAAATGATCTAAGACTAGATAAAACATTCCCAACGGAACTTTGCGGCGCTTCATAGGGTGGAAGGGTTCGTTCAGCGGGGCAGGCATCCGAATCAGTTTGAGGTCGGGTTCTCTTCCTCGTCCCTGAATTGCTTCATTGTTTGTACTGTTGGGCGTCTGACAGTGTTCCGAAAGGTTTTGAAGGGTCGCCTTAAGCGGCGCCTCTTCCCGAATCCTGCATGCCACTTTAGTGGGGTGCGTATCTGGCGTACCGCAATGAGGTGTTCATTGGGTGTGGTTTTGGGACAGTGGAGGTCGTTGATAGCCGATCCGACACTTCCTTTTGGACTCATTTTCGGATACTCTACATTGAAGGGTGTTCACTTGCGTCCTGTGGATTACCTCGCTGAGGAACGTTGTGGAATAGAGTTCTGTTGCAATATTAGAACAGGTTGGGGCGTCCTTGGGTGTTGCATTTGATAATGTTAATATTACGATTTATTATTATACTTCGAGGTGTGACATCTCAGATGTGTATTAATAATATTATATATGCAATAGTGTATATAATATGGTTATTGTTTTATTAATATTATTTAGAGTTACTATCGTGCTACCGGTGCAGTGCCTGAGAAGTCATTTAATAAGCTGGCGTATTGCGATCACAAAATTTATACCCCTTCTACTTGGAGATACTTACAGAGATATAAATTTAAAGTTGCCTCCGGCGGGAGCAAAGCCATTCTTTGTCAAATGAATGTTGCGGTGTGGCTTCAAATCCCCCATAAAATTTTCTATTAATAAAATGTTTAACCGACAACTAGAATCAAGTTAAAAAGTAAAATAACTGACCAGTTTAGAGTTTTTTCTAGCTTTTCTCAAAGTTTTTCAGACAAATAATTAATAATTCTGGGTTTAGGTTGAAAAATGACTAAAAGTTTCCAAAATTTAAAATCGTAAAGTAAAATTAATTACATTTCGACAATCAGTTGTTTCTTCTCAGACGAATCCCTCAAATGACAAATTTTAGTTTTTTGCGTAGACAGGCATTTGAGGAGTATTTCTTTTTTCCTTTTGGCTAATTTAACACTTTCCTGGTGAGGCAAGGGGTGGTGATTCATATTCACCAAAACGGAGGTCGGTAACAAGGGTTCACTTCACTTTGAAATGTTCTCAAATTCAAAGTAATGTTGTGTTAAAAAATCAAAATTGCTAAATTAAAATCACGTCGAAAATATTTGCAGATCACATCGAATTTATTTTATGTACCTAATACTAGAATATTCTCGTTTTTCGCTTTTTGAGTCGGTAGTGCGTGGCGTCGGTTACTGGCTCTCGCGTTTACAGGAAGTGCGGGAGTGTCATCGTTTTCGGTCGAGCCGAGACGGTGTTGTCTTGGGGAGGAATACTTTGATTCAAACATCGTGGAAACACGAATGCGTTGGTATTGACCAAATTTTATACACATATATCTGTTTCTTCCAAGACGACGCTGCAGATGGAATCGTCCCCGGCTCCGCGATCGCGCGAGTAAGTGCTTAAATAAAATTTAAATGAATAAATCGAAGCTCCTTTCTTCTGATGCCATCATGTCCAGGACAACGACAGAATAGGATCAACCAAACCAAAAGGATCAGAACTGGACCAGTGCAGTAAAAGTGTTAAAAATGTTATTTAAAGAAGTGATCGCGAAATTAAACTCGTATTTATCAAAAATAATTTATTAAAACGATCTTCCAGTGCAGTGTTTTAAATAATTAATAAAATAACAGTCAGTAGGTAGTTCGCGAATTTTACCTCTCGTTTTCAGGGCTGGACCAAGAATGGACTTCGGGCGCTACAGAGATTTCGTCTCAAGTATGTATTTTTCGTTTTTTCACTTAGTTTTGTTTTCCTTTAATTTTTAATTAAAGGAATTTTTGTCATTTTTATGCTAATTATGTTTTTTTGTTTGTTGCAGGTGCTGACGAAACTGTACTGCAGAATTTTGGTGAGTGAGTTGTTTTTATTTATTTATCCTGTTACAGTGAGCTGGAGTCAACAAAAGCCCTCCGTATTTATTGTTATGTACTCGAAAATGTTGGCTCTTTTAGGGGTTTTGGGAATCTAGAACTTGTTAGAAGCTCACGTGACAAATACAGTGATCACTGATAGAAGTTTTATGTTTTCATGAAAACTATTTTATTGAAATAGAAATTAATGATAATGATTCGAAAGTTCAAAAAAGAATAAATAATAATAATAAAGTTATATTTACATTGCTTCATACAAAGATACAAATTGTCAAAGTTGAAAGTCCAAAATTATTTCGCAATAAATCTGACATACTATCGGGTAAAAGCTCTATTAAGTATTTTTTTTAGTTGTATTTTAAATTTTTTGATGGTTGATGCACATTTCAACTGTTCAGACAGTTTGTGCAATATTTTGTGTAAATAGGGCTCTTTTCAAAAAATGATATATGTTTTTTATAAACTTCAGTTTCCAGTTATCACTTGTAACATATTTTACATATCATAATCGGGATCACACTTTCGCGATCGCGTTTTAATTTTCTTATTAAGTTTAGATAAAATTAAAATCGCCCATTTTTTTGCCTTTTAGGGTCGCCTTTCTCAAGATTTTGCTGTAAATGTAAAACACGACGTTTCTAATTTTGAAATTGTAAAATTACACTCAATTTAAAACGTTGTGAGTTGCATTTTTTATTTATTTGATTATTTCAGGTTTCCTGTTTTGTGTCGCATTTAAGTCTAAATTTTTTGGAAAACTTTGAATCTTTTTTTTTAATTTGAATTTCAACGAACGGAATTTGTATTAATTAATGAATTTTGAAATGCGGTACAAAATGGGCGACTTCATTATACAGTGGCCGCTTTCACCAATAGCTGCAATTCAGACTACGGTAAAAATACATTTAATCCCACCTTGCTCATGGATGTTTTGTGATGTCGTTTAGTTTAAATTGATAATTTTATCTGATGTAATTAAGACGATAATGACCTAAGTTGTCGGACGTCTTTAATATACAATAAATAAATTAATTTCAAATAGGATCTGTCTCACGAAAATATAATTTTTTTGTTTAGATCATTTTTAAATACCTCAGAATAAGTTTAATTTTGGAATGTAAAAAATCCAAGTTTCCAAATATTTGCGATTATTCTTATAAACTGGTTAAGCGCTATTGGTGCAAGTGGCTTTAACACAATCATACATAATTTTTCGTTTATCGTTAGCTTTAGGGTTATAGCAGCAGTTTAACTGTATTAACTTGTAGACTTCGATGTAATACGTAGGGAGGGCCTTTTGATTGTTTGCACTGCTGTGTTTAGGGTTTCTTTCCACAGAGGTTCCAATTCAATATGGGACGTTAGATGTTAGGGTATAGTTGTAGGGCGCCGTTCGGCCAACTTTGTCCTTACGCGTGCGGTTCGGAAAGGACAGCGCGGTTAGTGACCACCTGCGATGGTGTCCGCCCTTAAAATCTTAGGTCTTGGCTCGGTCGAGACTGCCTTAGCTTCCAAGCGAAAGTCAATAGCTGTATCGTCCACAGTGAAAATCGTGTTAACTGTGTTTTCAAAAATGAAAATCTCACTTGTCGTGTTTTCTACGAAAATCGAAGTGTTGTATTTTCCGTAGCGAAAATCGGCTGTGTTTTCCAAAAGCTATGGTCGCTGTGCTTTCTGTGGGTTAAGGTCTAGCCTCCATCGCGCTAGGAGCGTAAAGGTGGTCAAATTTCCCCAGTGGATTTCTGCATATCGCGAGTTTAGGGACACACATAACACTTGTATAATTTGTTATCGGATTTCAGTGTACTGCGTGCTGTTTGTCTTCGCATACGATGTTGCGAAGGCATCAGGTACGTCGTGCAACTATTGTTAATCTTTAGCTAGCTGCGTATTCCGCGGTCTCTAGGAACCGAGAGGACATCCGCGTTGGACCGCACCTAGGGATCTAGATCTTGGGGCGACTCGTTTCGTAACGCTACTTAGCCTTACGAAAAAAGTTGTCCCACAGCCTCGTTCGAACAGCGGGCTTACGTCCTGTCGCAACGGCTGTAAGTCTACATTCACATCAATAAATGCACAGCCGTTGAGACCGGAGCGAGGACCGACGTCTGCTGTGAAGGGCGATGGTTGTTTGTTCTTCTTGACTCCGTGTAGGATTTTGTGGATTTAGGCTTTTCACAGACAAAGAGTCTAACTAATTCTCACCTCGCTCTGGTGAACCAGAATATTTTAATTTCAGATTTTTGACGTTGATTTCCTGTCTTTTTCCTTTTTAAAATTTTCTCAGACGTGTTTTTTTTCTGAAAGTTTTCCTTTAAAATAATTGTTTAAATTATAATAAACAATTTTTCGTGAACCACTGTGGGCCAGGTGGTTCTTTCAATACTAATTATCAAATTTGTGGGGCTAAATTTTTTAAAGAGGAAATAGTGTAGTTATTTTCAATGGGTAATTCCTTCAGTCATACCCAATTCATTTATACACCAAGTTATGGTGCATAAGTTTTTTGTTTTTGGGTTAAAGACGCGGAAACAACGTCCAACGATGGCAGATTAGACCTGCCCAACGATGGAGAAAACTGACAACAACCCCCCCCCTCTTAAATCACTTTTTCTAAAGTCTAAATTATTTTGTTAAACAGTAAATAAACTTCCAATTTTTAAAAATGTTTTTTTTATTAGCTTGTTTTTTAAAGAAAGTAACGATAATTTGGTTATTGTTTTTTAAACATTTGCAATTTGCTTTTTGACAGGTTAAAATTAACTTAAAAAATTATTGTAGATTTTTTGAATTTTTTTTGATTTCGAAATCCGTTGAATAATATTAAGTACTTCATTCGTTCGTAGCCCATGCCCACATTTCTTTGCGATGATCCCGACTATTATAATATTATATTGTATTTGTATTTTTTTGGTGGTGGTAATTATTTCTCTCCCAGGTTACTTGCCTAGTGGTAACTCCTGGGGGCGCAGGGCTATGCATGTTAGACTGTAAGCTGGATATAAATTTAATTATTTGAAATAATATTATTTATTTAATATAATATTGTCGGTTTGAAATTTGATCGGTTAGTCAATTTTATTATTGACTTCGGTTTATAAAATCAGTTTCGTGTTTTCCAAGTTAATTTTTTAATAACCAAGAATGATTGATTTTGTAAGTATTTAATTTTCTTTTTCATAAAACGTATTTCTGTTATATTTTCTTTTACTTAAATTAATTTTTTTTTTAGGAAAACAAATTATTAAAGAGAATTATTGCTACGTCGCTACGACCGATATGAAAGAAAATCAAAAATTATTGTAAATATTAACGACAAATATAAGGTAATTTTATTATTTTATAGTTTTTATGAAAATAATGTTTTTTTTTGTTTTATAAAAATGCGTTGGCCAGACCCCATCCAAAATAAGATCCTTGCTGTTCTTTTCTGCGTACACCTTTGACTATATGGCTACATAATATTATTGATTTATAGTCAAAGGTGTACACATTTTCAATATTGTTATCAAAAATGTAATAGCTTGTATCTTATTGCAACCGGCCCTCCTGGTAGGGGATTTTTTTTATACTTTTTAACATTTGTTGTCGTTTAGTTCACACAGCTAGGGAATGCAATCTCGATCTCGCGAGATCTCGAGCCATTTTTCGAGATTTAATCTCGTGGGCAGACAATCTCGTTTTTGAAATCTCGTTAGAGATCTCGTTCGAGATCTCGATATGGTCGAGATCTCGAACGAGATTTCAAGAACGAACGCGCTTGAAAAAAAAACTTATAACTTATACGTAATAGTTTTTGACAGTCGCGCTAATTGATTCTGTTTGTTTCTCTGCATATTTTGTTTTAATTATTGTTTTCTTGAGTGAAATTGACAGTTATTTAACTTATAATAAGCATCAGATGGCTAACAAATTACAAAGTTAAGTGAATATTGAATATGTCTAAGAACAATTCAAACCAAATGTTCGTGAACATTACTAATAGTATAACTTACCCTATGCTTCATAACTTCTAAGAAGTTATTTCCAAAATAATTAATTGGCATATAGTGTGCTGTGTGAGTTCGGGTATTGCTGTTATATTTTGAAAATAAAACAAAATTGAATCTTGAAACAAAAAAATCAACGTTTATTTAAGGACAGTAATGAATAATAATCATCTGCACAGTGCACTACGCAATAAATCACACATAATTCCTTCAGTATTTTCATAATTACTATAATTCAGCATCTCAACTACATTATTTGAACGGTGCAAAAGCTTAACAATAGCATTATATATGTTGAAGATAAGTATATAATTCTTTGTATTTTAATTATTTCTCTCCCAGGTCACAGTTGCCTGGTTGTAACTCCTGGGGGCGCAGGGCTATGCATATTAGACTGTAAGCTGGATATAAATTTAATTATTTGAAATAATATTAATTATTTGAAATAATATTATTTATTTAATATAATATTGTCGGTTTGAAATTTGATCGGTTAGTCAATTTTATTTTTGACTTCGGTTTATAAGTTCAGTTTCGTGTTTTCCAAGTTAATTTTTTAATAACCAAAATGATTGATTTTGTAAGTATTTATTTTTCTCGTTTTCATAAAACGTATTTCTGTTATATTTTATTTTACTTAAGTTCATTTCTTTTTTAGGAAAACAAATTATTAAAGAGAATTATTGCTACGTCGCTACGACCGATATGAAAGAAACAAAAATTATTGTAAATATTAACGACAAATATAAGGTAATTTTATTATTTTATAATTTTTATGAAAATAATTTTTTTTTGTTTTATAAAAATGCGTTGGCCAGACCCCATCCAAAATAAGATCCTTGCTGTTCTTTTCTGCGTACACCTTTGACTATACCTATAGCTACATAATATTATTTATCTATATTTATAGTCAAAGGTGTACACATTTTCAATATTGTTACCAAAAATGTAATAGCTTGTATCTTATTGCAACCGGCCCTCCTGGTAGGGGATTTTTTTTTAATACTTTTTAACGTTTGATGTCGTTTAGTTCACACATGACACAACGTCATAAAACCGGTCTAATACTGAAATATTAAAAAAAAATATCAGGCAGAGAATAATTTATAACTAAGAAGCAATCATTTCATGATTCCTTCAATACTTTCATAATTACTATAATTCAGCATCTCAGCTACATTATTTGAATGGTACAAAAGCCTAACAATAGTATTATAAATGTTGAAGATATATATTTCTTTGTATTTTAATTATTTCTCTCCGAGATTACTAGTTGTAACTCCTCGAGGCGCAGAGCTATGCAGTATGCATGTTAGACTGTAAGCTGAAATTAAATTTAATGTACCTATATTTGATATATTGACAATTTGAAATAATATTGTTTATTAGTATTAGACCGAGAGCTAGTGACATTTTTTTGGTGTTATTTATTCAAGGCCTTATTTTTTGTGAAGATGTTGAGGGAGGCATATTAAAGTGCTCTTAGTAAGGGATTTTGCTAGATAGCGGTATAGGAGGGATGCAGACCGCCCACAAGATGTAACAAAAATGATGGTCACAATTATTATTGCTTCAAGGCTGAAATTGTTTGTATAGCTTATCGGTGACCCAATAATGCCATTATAATATTTGCAGATCGATTGGTCACTATTAAAGGGGTGGCAGATCACCCTAAACGCGTCATGTACTCGACGAAATTTATATTATTAGTTCAAGGTTCAAATTTTACGGCGACTGTTTTAAGCATATATTTCAATTTGCAGATCAAAATGTCGGTAAGAGAGGCCAGAGGGGTTTAATACCGACATTTTGTTCATATTTTGTGTCACATACAACTGCAGTGGGGTCCATTTTGTAACTAGCAAAAAGTTGTATTGTTTTACGTGAATGTACTCGACGGAAAAAACGCTTTCTGTTTTGATGCGTAAAATTCAGCAGGAATCTCGTCGCGGGTGACACGCCGCGGAAAATCCGCCCGTGTAGTTTCGTTCTAAGAAAGTTGCGGACTTTCCATAAATAAATAAAATAATTCTTTATTTAGGGAAAATAAGGTCGACTACGGCCCAGGCTACGCTGAAAAATTCGCAGAAAGGGACGGCTGGTACTGAATGGCCCAGGGCGGCCAAGAATGTTAACAGTCCGCCTCGAGGGCAGTGTAAATGAATGAATTGTAAGTTATAGACAACTGAGGTCATTAGCGTCTATCGAGGGCAGTGTAGCCTAATGGATAGCGTATTTGGTTCCGCAGCCTCTAGACTAGACTGTCTTGAGCTCGAATCCTACCCGCGCTCATGGATGTTTTGTGATGTTATTTAGTTTTAAATTGTGTGTGTTTTAAAGACCAAAGACCACCAATAGCTAAGGTTATTTGGGCCTAGCACCAATTCATATTTTCAATTCAATATTTTTTTTTTTAATAATAAATTGAAAATCCAATTGACACTTTTACCAGCTCTCAGGCTAGAACCCGGGAACTTGTAATAGATGAACCATAGAAATATTTAGTTTTAAGAAAGTTGTTATTTAGTGTAGTTGAAAGACGTTAATGACCTGAGATGTCGACGCATCTATAATCTACAATAAATAAAATAAACAGTCCGCGTCTATACTATAAGGACTCCGTTTTTTACCATTTTGCATGTACGGAACCCTTATTATTAAAATTTGTATTTTGTCTATAAATTAAAGGATTATACAGATTGTATCAAATTAAACCTGTGCATAGGACATTCTGTGTGTAAGACAGAGATCGATACATAAAGCAATAAGTAAGAATGAGATAAATGATCGCTAATAGGATGTTACGTGGTTACTGTAAATAAATAATATTTATATAACCTAATAGCGTCATCTTTGTTTTTTCGCTCCTTCTATGCTGTAAAAATGTAAATCTTTTATCAGTTTAATTTACAGTAACATCTTATTAGCGATCATTTATCTCATTCTTACTTATTGCTTTATGTATCAATCTCTGTCTTACACATAGAATGCCCTATGCACAGGTTTAATTTGATACAATCTGTATAGGTAGGATGTCCAGTGGATAATTAAAGTTACCAATTTTTTTTTTTTTATATCTATTACTTATTAATATTTTTAAATTTACTAATTGTACTATACTTACTCAGATAAAATTACTTACATTAAAAATACTGTTTAAACTTAAAAATAAGTTCTTATGAGCATGAAAATAAATAAATATATTTGAGATTGCAAATTCTGCTTACCAATAGAATAGGGTCGTCCCGCGTATCAAATATTTGATAATTTTTATAACAGTGATATTATTCCCAAAACATAAACAAATAATGTAACCTAACTTTTTTGTTCAAACGCTGAGCATAAACCGCCATGTTTTTGCTCGTTTTTAGGTTATGTAAAAAAAACTTTTTAACAAAAAAAAACCTCCTTTAAAAAGCCACTAAAAAGAGGAAAATTTTGAGGTCTGCGCCAATTTAATAAAATATGAAGTCCGTTAAAAAGAAGACATTAATTACCTACTATAGGTAGGTACTATACTTTTTAACCGACTTCATATTTTATTAAATTGGCGCAGACCTCAAAATTTCATTATTTTCCTCTTTTTAGTGGCTTTTTTAAGGAGGTTTATTTTTTTTTAAAAAGTTTATTATTTTTTACTTTTTAATGTCAAAAAGTGACATTTACCTTAAAGGAATCACATGCCGTTACTCACTTTTATTAAACCGACTTTCTTACGCTGTCTGATGTGTCAAAAAGTGACATTTACCTTAAGGAATCACACACCGTTACTCACTTTTATTAAAATCAGTCGAACTACTGAACCGATTTTGATGAAATTTCTATGAGACTAATCTGAAAGTATATCCTTTCAAATAAAAAAAGAATTTTCCAAATCAGTTTATAAATGGCGGAATTCTAAGGTAACAAACATAAAAAAAATACAACCGAATTGAGAACCACCTCCTTTTTTGGAAGTCGGTTAAAAATAGAGAAATACCAATATATTTAATTATTATGCCTGTATTAGACTATGCACGTAAGATTGTAGTATATACGACGCTAATGACCACAGCTGTCGAGCGTCTATAATCTGCAATATCTATCTGTAGTATATACCATTGTATTAGTATAGACACAATACTATAAGAATAACACCGAGAAGTCATCACTCGACAACGGCTATCGTCCCGGTCTCCACTCATGGGTGGAGACCGGAACACGGTCTATGGTAAAAACCAGAGGATAACGGTTGCCAAACAGACAGTCCGTTGCTAAGTGAGGGTGCTTTGCCACCAATAGGCTGATGACGACACTGTGTCATTCTAGAAATAATCGGGCTCTAAAAACAATTAGAGAGCGGCAGAAAGGGTAACGGTTGTTAAGCAGACAGTCCGTTGCTAAGTGAGGGCGGTGCTTTGCCGCCAATAGGCTGATGACGTCACTGTGTCATTCTAAAAGTAATCGGGTTCTATATTATTATAGGTTATATTATTATAGTATGGTCACTTAGTATCACGTGGTGACGTAGGCATGTCGATTCGGTTTCGGCAGCAGGCAGAGGGCGTTGTGAACCGGCATTGCGACGAAACCGGCGATTGTGGTGCCCATTGAATCGAAAAAACTTGCCGCGCTCAACGAGAACAGTTTTTCTGACGACGCGACCTGATAAAAATAATTTACATAATTTTACAATATTACACTATTTTGAAACGTTTTTAAAATTATAAAATCTATATAAGAAAACGATTTTTTCCTGGGATTAGACGAAGCTAGATCGATTTTTTGCCCCCCAAAACCACTTTTCAGCAGGGCCGGCCCGTCCAATAGGCGAATAAGGCGACGGCCTCAAATTTAAGGGGCGGCGAGCCCACGGTTGCGGCGAGTCAAGTGCGATGCGACCGACAAACAAGCCCACCCAAATATGTGTATACAGTATACACGCTGAATCTGGCCGAACTATGCCGGCCCAAATATGTGTAAAGCAAGCTTCCCTTATGGTATATGTGACGCGGCTCGTTCTGTCTATGATCGTGGCGCTTTTTTTTATTTTGTTGCGAAAATTTTTATTTAAAGGGGTGCCATTAAAATCATTCGCCTAGGGCGTCAAGTTTGCTTGGGCCGGCGCTGCTTTTCAGTAAATTTCACTCAAATAGTTAGAGCCATTTTATCCCTGTCAGCGTTACATTAATTTTTGAGTCGGTATTTTTTGACTCGAAGTCATTTTTTAATTCACTACCCTCGCTAAATAAGTGTTTGACTGACCTCTCTTGATATCCTGTTATATGTGTTCACGTAAGTTGAGCCACCGATTAGTCCTTCCCAGAAGGATAATGCAAACACAATCCATATACTTGGAATGAAATATCGTAGCACTTCTGTTGTAAAAAGGGCTACGTTTAACATCTGTAAAATTAAGATAAATCAATTCAAAATTAAATTATGACTGAAAATATGGATATGCAATTATTTAATTTAATAATTATTAATTAATTCAACAATGAATTTTTTAATCCACAAGGCATCCACTAGGTAGTGAATAGTATTTCTTAACATATTAGTCAGCATATTATGCCATCATGATTGTTAAACGTCAAACGATTGTTATAAGATATACAAGAAAAAAAAATCAGAAGCCACTGTCGGGACAGAGTTATATATCTTATAACAATCGTTTGACGTTTAACAATCATGATGGCATAATATGCTGACTGATATGTTAAGAAATACTATTCACTACCTAGTGGTTGCCTTGTGGATTAAAAAATTCATTGTTGAATTAATTAATAATTATTATATTGTTGACCACAATTACCTAACTCATATATTGTTATTTATTTAATTTAAGTAACGGGGTGGGTAAAAGAATAACAAAAGAATAACAATCGTTGGAGGACAGTGTGGTTCAGTGGTTAGCGTCGCGGCCTCTGGATCAGACTGTCGTGGGTTCGAATCTCGCCTCCGCTCACGGATGTTTTGTGATGTCTTTTAGTTTTAAGTGCGAGTTGTTATTTAATGTATTCAAGACGCTAATGACCTAAGTTGTCGACGCGTCTATAATTTACTATATGAATAAAAAACAATCGTTGGTAAAACCAATAGCTCACTCCATGAGCGGAGGTGGGATACGAGCCCACGACAGTGTGATCCAAAGGTCCGCTACGCTAACCGTTACACCACACTGTTCTCGATTCATATAGCAATCGCTTCATAATTATTACCTGTAGAAATAGAAGTACCCATAATTGTTTGATTTGTATAAATCTGACAGCAGACTGCGACAGGAATGTACCGATTCTGTAGGCAACTTGAAGCCATCTGTACTGAGAGCTGTGGTCCATCCAAACGATGTCGAACTCAACAAGTTCCGTCTTTAAAAAATAAAGATTATTCTTAATCACGTTATTTGGTCCATAAAATTGCCCTTAAAGTAATAATAATAATAATAAAAATGTGTTTAACGTCCGTTTCTCGACATTATGTCATAATAGACGCCATTCGCACCATTAGAGTTCCCGCGGTGAGAGATAAAGCCAGGCATGTCATCAATAATATGCTAGTGAACGCCTGCTTGCCCGCAGACAGTGCCGTGTGCACAAAACTGCACATTGGGTTTTATGACGTTCGGTACAATTTTGACAAACTGCTATTGGATCTCCAAAACAGCCAATAGCAAGCTAGAAGGCGGGCGCAATGCATTCACGTTACTATGACGCGGTGGCTTCATCTTTCGCCGCGCGAGGTCTACTATTTTCCATTTTACCACTTCCCGTTGTTTTCTACATTTTTAAACTTCAACTTTTATTTTTATTAATGACAATGTGCGAATGGAGGAATTATAGGAAATTAGGATAAGGTAGGCAATTTTGGGAGCATAGGAGTTTGACAGGTAATCGGCCATGGTCTTGAATAAGGAACCATCTCGATATTCATCTGGAATTATTGAGGGAAACCATGGAAAACCTCAAACAAGATGGCCGGTACAGGAATTACCGTTTCTCGGCGTGAGGCAGTAGGAAAAAGTCCTAGCCAGATCTGCCCCCGTCGGGATTCGAACCTAGTACCTTCCCAATGCGAAGTCTATAACTGCTGTACCACTAAGCTACAACGTTGGGTAAATTGTCTTAAAGTAGTTAGCGATTATTTTATAATAGCCTTTTTAACCGACTTCAAAAAAAGGAGGTTTCTCAATTCGACCGTATATATTTTTTATGTTTTATGTTTTATGTATGTTCGCGGATAACTTCGTCGTTTATGAACCGATTTTGAAATTTTTTTTTATTTGAAAGGATATACTTTCAGATTGGTCCCATAGAAATTTCATTAAAATCGGTTCAGTAGTTCGGCTGATTTTTTAATAAAAGTAAGTAACACTAAAAAGTAAAAAATAGAAAACTTTTTAACAAAAAAAAAACCTCCTTCAAAAAGGCACTAAAAAGAGGAAAATAATGAAATTTTGAGGTCTGTGCCAATTAAAATATGAAGTCGGATAAAAAGTATAGTATAGTGATTAATATCTTCTTTTTTTTAACCAACTTTATATTTTAATTGGCACAGACCTCAAAATTTCATTATTTTCCTCTTTTTAGTGCCTTTTTGAAGGAGGTTTTTTTTTTTGTTAAAAAGTTTTTTTTGCAACACATGCATCAAAAGTACAATTTAAAAGTCCTGTGTTCCGTTTGTTAAGTGATTCTTAATATGGATGTTTTTGTTCAGTTGATGTTGCATTTTAAGGGAAACGATTTTCTCTATTGCTTTAATGTTTTCCATAACTACCAGGTATAAACAAAACTCGACTATATGTTGCGTCTTAGTGAAATTCACTGGTATATGGTAGAATAATTAATTGACATTTTGATTGGCAATTAAATCGATTAAACTCAATTTTTCTTCATGACAAATTAATATGAAACGGAAAATACTAAGCAATTATTCAATTAATAGTGTTTACTGACAATCAAAATTAAACATGTAGAATAATTAAAAGATTATTGACAATTTAAATACTGAATAACAATTATCAGATCACCTTGTTTTTAACTATTTTCCATACAAACTTCAACACCTAAGAAATGAGAAGGCCGATTACATAGATTATCGATGGTCCATTTGTAGCCAGCGATTAATCTGGTAATAGGCACACAAAGAGACAATGGCGTCGCAAACAGGCATCGCCTGCACATCGAGTAGATTCCATAAAAATACATTGCGCATACGTGGTTACTAATTTTATATTAATTTGTTTTGTATTCATCCATTTTATATATGTAACTATACATTTTATTTTGTAATTTTTACATACTTTATTGAAATATTACAGAAATTATGTAATTTCAATTTACTTTATGTAAAAATCACAAATTTGTTTAACTTTACAGTAAAAGTTCAAGTTTTTATGAAGTTTTCTGTGTAAAAATAAATAATAATGTAAAATCACTTAGAAAATCAAGCGAATTCTACCTTAACTTTCAAAGTATTTTTACATCCATTTTTTACAGTGTGCCCTTCTCCTTAGGGGTTGTCTTAAGAATTCTAAAATACGTGTTTTATTATTTGTTTTGAAGTTAATACATGCAGGGAATACGATTTTGTATACAAACATTTCCACCCCCTTAGGTGTTGATTTCCGAAAAAAATTTTCTTAGTGCGCCTCTACATCCTGTAAGAAACATATCTTCCAAATTTCATGTTTCTATTTTCAGCGGTTTGGGCTGTGCAATACACCCTTTTTTGACCCCCTTAGGAGTTGAAGTTCGAAAAATCCCTTCTTATTGGGAGCTTTACGTCACAAAAGGAATCTACTGTATAAATTTCATGTTTATATAACTTCAGCAGTTTGGCCTGGGCGTTGATTAGTCAAAAAAACACTACACCCCCGTTTTATCCACTTAGGGGTTGATAACAGTTAAAATAGTAGCCTAGATCAGGGGTCGGCAACCTGCGGCTTTTATGATGTCAAGATGCGGCTCTCCAGTTCCATGCGCAAATATTAATAATTATATTATTTTATTTTCAAAACTCATAAAAAATATTATACTGCAAAAAAAACTTTAAACAGGATAAAAACACTCAACAGAGAACAGTGAGAATAGGTGGAGTAGAGAGTATACGGACAGCTGACATTTTTTAAATGTGGCAACACTGTTCTGTTAGTTTAGTTATTGGTGCACTGTGTCGTCAACGGTCGCAGTCAGAACTTTTTTTTTATATACCTAATCCTAATCAAATACCATAATATTGAAATAAAAATGTTAGTGGCTCTTTAAAAACTGGGAAATTTTGTAAATTGTAACTTTTGGCTCTTCCGTCTCGAAAGGTTGCCGACCCCTGGCCTAGATCAATCCTGACAACCTCCTATTCATGTCTGTACAGTCCCATCGAAATCAGTTCAGTCGTTTCGAAGATTAACCCGTGCAGACAAACAGACAGACAGACAGACAAACTTCAATTTTATTTAATTATTATGTATAAATGTGTAGATTGAATGAAAAATAGTCTAATTTATTATTTAATGATAAATGTAAACTTAAAGTACATTCGAAGATAACTCGAATCATCACTTGCCACAAAAAATTCGAGTTATCAAAACTTCGAGTTATCAAATAATATTAATTTTCATTCTTGACGCTATTGCCAACCAATTTTGTAAGAGTTATCAAGAATTCGAGTTAACGAAGTTCGAGTTATCGAAGTTCGAGTTATCGAAGTTCGAGTTATCGAAGTTCGACTGTACTTATAGCGTGAGCAAGGTTTTCTGTCAAAACCGACATTTATGCTGTCGAAGCTGCGGGCAAAATTGACGTTCACGGGAGCGAAGCCGCAGCTTTAGGGTAGTTTTAGTTTAAGAAATGTTCGTGCATTTACTTTAAAATGTAAAATTCAAAATACAGGGTGTTTCATAATATATGCGCAGGACTTCAGGATGTGATAGCTCGTCCAAAAATATGAAAAAAAGTTTCTATTAACTTACCCTCTAAAATGCACCATTTTAGAGATACAGGGTGTTGATACAGGGATGTTTGGGGAATTTTGAAAAGACAACTTTTATTTCATTTTTTTTAAATTTTGCAATTATGAAGTTAACGTTTAGTTTTGTTACTTGTTCTAACGTTTAAATAAATTTTGTTTAATTAGTAAGGAAAAAATTTTATTTAAAAAATTTGACCATGTTTTTCAACATAAAAGTTGATTTTTCTCGAAAACGATCGTCTTTAGAGCTTATGACCAAGAGTACCTTTTTTGTGTAGAAAACATTGGCGGTTCAAATGGATGTCTCAAAACCGTACTTTTTCCAGTAGCGTAGAAGTTGGGGAGAAAAACACCCACTACCCTTTCAAAACCTTCACCAATTATGACTTAAAAAAAAAAATTCCGCACAAAACATAGCTTATTATGAGTAGAAAAAGCTTACAAAAGCTGTTTTCTGTACGATAAACGGTTCCGGAGATATTCGCAAAAAACGAAATTTTTTTTTCAATTTCAACACCCTGTATCTCTAAAATGATGCATTTTAGAGGGTAAGTTAATAGAAACTTTTTTTCATATTTTTGGACGAGCTATCACATCCTGAAGTCCTGCGCATATATTATGAAACAACCTAATTAATACTGACCAATCCTTGATTGATGAAATATTGGCAGAAATAGACCGATCCAAGCGGAATGACGTATTTGAGAAGTTTGGGCACGATGACAATTCGCTGTTTCAAACTGCCAAGCATGGCTTTTATGGCTTCACTCAAATTATTTTTTTTACTTTTTGAGTCTTTATTCGTTGAGTTGTCGTCACTGCGCATGTCACAACTGCTTGATATCGTAGAAATAACTGGTTTGTCGTTATTTTCTATCGCTTTTGGATTTGATGAATCCGGTTTGTTGTCAGGGTCTGGAAGAAGCAGCCAAAACCTGAAAATTAACATTTTTTAGAAGTTATATTTTTTATATAATAGACGACGTGTAGAGCCCGAAATTACTCTTGAGGTAGTTGTACTACAATAACATCCAAAAGTTTCGTTCATAATATGTAAAACAATAAATAAGTATAGTGTTAAATGTAAAAAAATTTTGTTAGAGATTGTACCTAAACTGTTGTCCACATAGTTACACATATTTCACTTAGTTTGTTCGCTGTCTTGTGATAATAACATCCAAAAGTTTCGTTCATAATACGTTGTAAAACAATAAATAAGTATAGTGTTAAATGTAAAAAAAATTGTTAGAGATTGTACCTAAACTGTTGTTCACATAGTAACACATATTTCACTTAGTTTGTTCGTTTGGATTATATAAAAATGTCAATCTTTTCTCATAAATTGTTGAACTTTGCGTTATTATATCTCAACAATAAAAAGGTCAATAATTTTTGGATTTTCTTTTTTAAACTCAGAACAAAAACATCAATGAACAGTTAGTTTTTTGAAAATTTCTGACTGTTACTTTTTTTTTAATTAAAAAACTTGTCAAAAACACAACCTTTCCTATGATCTCCGTGTTAATTATCCGAACTTTAATTGAGTTTATCTCGAGTTAGAGATGGTCAATCAACTTCAAATTTTAATGGTATTTGTATTATAGTATCCTTAATGAGTATACGAAAATTTAGAATTTTCTGACACTATGCCCATAGCACGGCAACAACCTTAAGCTCGATTTATATTATCCGGTCAGACACGGCGCGGGAACGTAGCGTTTCCGGCAAGACAAACATTTTTACATGCATTTCAAATACGAATATTTATACTTAGCGGATCCCATCCGTTCAGACACGTATCGTGTGTTGTAAAGACCACCAACAGCTAAGGTTATTTGGGCCTAGCAACAATTCATATTTTCAATTCATTATTTTTTTTAATAATAAATTGAAAATCCAATTGACACTCGAGTTAGAACCCGGGAACTAGGGACTTGTGATAGAGGAACCATAGCAACGCCATGTAAACAACAGCATTGCTACACGCTCGGCTCTTCTCAAGTCTCTAGACACGTATCAATATTCGTATTTGAAATGCATGCAAAAATGTGTGTCTTGCCGGAAACGCTACGTTCCCGCGCCGGATAATATAAATCGACCTTAAGAATGACACAGTGACTTCATTAGCCTATTGGCGGTAAAGCACCGCCCTCTAGCAACGGACTGTCTGCTTGACAACCGGCACCCTCTCTGCTACTCTCTAATGGTTTTTACTATAAACGACGTGTATTTTCTATTGTTGCTTTATAACCGGAACATAGCCGTTGACGAGCGATGGAGTCTCGGTGTCATTCTTATAGTATTGTGTCTACACCTTAGACAGGAATCTAGAGACTAAGTACAAGTGACTGGAGTCGTTTCTGTTCCGGTCTCCACCCATACTCAAGGGTGGTGACCGGAACAATAGCCGTTGCCGAGTGATGACGTCTCGGTGTCATTCTTATAGTATTGTGTCTACACCTTAGACAGGAATCTAGAGACGAAGTACAAGTGAGTGGAGTCGTTTCTGTTCCGGTCTCCAGCCATACTCAAGGGTGGTGACCGGAACAATAGCCGTTGCCGAGTGATGACGTCTCGGTGTCATTCTTATAGTATTGTGTCTACACCTTAGACAGGAATCTAGAGACGAAGTACAAGTGAGTGGAGTCGTTTCTGTTCCGGTCTCCACCCATACTCAAGGGTGGTGACCGGAACAATAGCCGTTGCCGAGTGATGACGTCTCGGTGTCATTCTTATAGTATTGTGTCTACACCTTAGACAGGAATCTAGAGACGAAGTACAAGTGAGTGGAGTCGTTTCTGTTCCGGTCTCCAGCCATACTCAAGGGTGGTGACCGGAACAATAGCCGTTGCCGAGTGATGACGTCTCGGTGTCATTCTTATAGTATTGTGTCTACACCTTAGACAGGAATCTAGAGACGAAGTACAAGTGAGTGGAGTCGTTCTGTTCCGGTCTCCACCCATACTCAAGGGTGGAGACCGGAACAATAGCCGTTGTCGAGTGATGACGTCTTGGTGTCATTCTTATAGTATTGTGTCTCTACAAAAGTCGTTTTTTACAAAATTTTGAAACCATCGATTCGATTGTTTGTGTGTGTGTTCACTTCCGTAATAAGTAATGAATTGTGGAACGTTCTTAGCTGTGTAATTCTTTTTCTCAGAAGATTGTAAATGCATCTCTACAAAATTAAAATCGACCGTTGCTAGATTACTAATCGTTTGCTATGATACCGTATTATTGTCATTTAATTTGAATGATGTAATATTTAATACCATAGCAAAGTTCGATTGTCATTTTTTGTAATGGTGCATTCATAATTTAATAATGGTTATTTCTCTGGCATTTTTCATCGTATTTTTTTTTATTATGCAGAACTAAAATAAAAAAATATTATTTTATATAACACATGCACGCTTTTAGTGTTTTTTCGTATCAGTTTTGCGGACCTTAAATGACCGTTTATTGACGAGTGACGTCATGATCCATTATGAAACGCTTTTCGATGAATAATGAAAAACATTTGAAAAACCCGTTATCTAATGAACATCATGTACCTTTTTTCGGTGTTATAAATGAAATATTGTTACTATGGTAACACAGTGAATAAATATTGTATCGAGCCCAATGTTTTTATTATGAGATGTACTTCTGTCAATGACATTAAATTATTCAATTAAAGTCTAAAACCATGCATGTATTATATAAAGTATAGTGTGCAACACGTGTGCTAAATATTTATGCGTCAGGCGCGATGTTTTCAGCACTCGTATTCGGCTCGTGATGCTCACTCGCCAAGGCTCGTGAGCGCTCTCCTACTACTCGTGCTGAAAACATCGCGCAAGATGTATTTAGCACACTAGTCACACAATATACTATTTCACAACGCCGCTATTGAAAATTATATTTTCGGTACCTGTTTAGCGAGTTGAAACTGAGCGTTTTCATCCCTAGGGATGACAATTTTCAGGTCGGTTCTCTCTATTTTTTAACGTTGTTAAGAGGGAGACAGAGCGATTGGATCCGCATATAACTTTCGAAAACGGCAAATTAAGAAAGAGATACATTGAATCCGCATATAATATTCATAAACGTCAAAATGATAGATTAAACCCCACATAAATCTGACAGATCTAATATTTTTGCGACTTTTTTGCATGCCCAAATTGTACTCAAATCGAATTCTCAATAGAGTTGTAAAAAATAATATGCAATTACTCGGTATGAAACTTGGTGTTTGCAACACGTGTGGTTGCATGCCCTCGTACCTCGGGCAGTAAACTTCACACTGGTTGCAAACGCCAAGTTTCTTACCTTGTAATGCAATATACCAGCGGTTCCCAACCTTTTTAGTTGTGCGGACCACCAATTTTGTAAAATGAAGCCCACTAAATAAATATACAAGTAAAAAAGGCTTGAGAATGGCCAAGCGTGTAGCAGTGCTGTTGTTAATATGGCGTTGCTATGGTTCCTCTATTACAAATCCCCAGTCCCGGGTTCTAGCCCGAGAGCTGGTAAAAGTGTTAATTGGATTTTCAATTTATTATTAAAAAAAAATAATTAATTGAAAATATGAATTGGTGCTAGGCCCAAATAACCTTAGCTGTTGGTGGTCTTTAAAACACAATTTAATTCAAACACAAATGGACACATATACTCGATTGTTCCCATCTCGACCCCTGGCTCCGATAATATTTAATATTTATCTTGGCTTAGACTTTCGACTAGCGTCCACTGCCTAGTACCACGCTGCCCGCTGCCCACAAGTGGGTCGCGGCCCATGGATTGGGAACCTCTGCGATATACTATTGCCTTACGTGGACACTTGAGAATAATCGTCGCCAGCTCTCCGTCTAATATTATACAACATAAAATATCATTTTGTGGAAATTTATGCTTTTTCTTATAATTTCATATATTATTCACGTGCATTTGTCTTGGATTGGCGTGAGAACCGGTCTTTAATTGCAAATTAAATAGACAATGGCCAGCGGGGAGTGCTAATACCTCATTAGTGTCGGAAAATAGATTAAGCTAATTACATCTAACGTTTCTAGAGATTTGAGATCATTATCTTTTCTAAATAAAAGTGATAATTATTTGTTTTAAGAACTTTATGTATTTTTTAAAGACAACCAACAGCTAGGGTTATTTGGGTCTAGTACCAATTCCTATTTTTAACTTCCCATTGGAAGTTATTGTAATGGGTCCGAAAATCGAAATCAAAATGTATACCTAACAAATTTTTATGTTTCAAGGTCACTACACTATTTTTAGAAAGATGTGTGTGTGTGTGTACGTATGTGTCCATTTCTTTCGAAGACGATATCTCGAGAATGAAAAATGATATCGACTACGTTAGGGTGCCAATCGACGCGTATTATAACGTAAATATGATCTGAAAGAAATTTTTTCAAAATCGGTTCAGCCGTTCTTTTTTCTTAATCAAACAGACTCCAAAAAAGTAGATTTTACACAATATCTCGCGAATAAAAAATTATATCGACATCGTAAGGGTGTCAATCGAGGCGTGTTTGATCCGACATAAATTTTATAAAATCGGATCAGCCGTTTTTTTTTTAATTGTTAAAAATAAATAATAATTATGTTTTAATGATTAAAATGATTACTTTTCTGTGTAATATCTAATTTAATTATTATTATTAAATATTTATTAAACTTGGAAGTTCGTCGTGTGGACCTCAAGGGTCGCACTTTAATCCTAATAAACGACCCACCTCACGGCTTGTTCGATCTATTTTTGGATAGCTAGTTAAACAAACTAGCTTTTGTACTTACGTAAGGCCTAATGTAATAGGAATTGACGTCATAATAAGTAAAGTTGTTACTGGACTAATACCGATAGATGTCATTGCACTCGTTGTGAAAGCCCCCAGCAATCCTGCTGCCCCGTTACCGGACGATAACATAGCCAACACGTTCCTGCAAACCAAATATTTATTAAAACTATTTAATACTTGCAAAATGTACTCTCTGACTATCTATTAGTGTGTTTTAAAGTTTTAATTAAGCAACTGGCATTATTCAAAAAATAATTAAAAAAAGCTGGTGTTGTCCTGATTCGGGTCTATAGGCCGTCGTTGGTTGGAATTGCTTCCTAACGTTTCGCTAGCACGAGTGGCGAGCTTCTTCAGAGGTCCTTCCATCTCCAATTCTACATCCAGCATCGGAGATGGAAGGCCCTCTGAAGAAGCTCGCCACTCGTGCTAGCGAAACGTTAGGAAGCAATTCCAACCAACGACGGCCTATAGACCCGAATTAGGTCGCGGCCAGTTGATGAGCTGGTGTTGTCCTGATTCGGGTCTATAGGCCGTCGTTGGTTGGAATTGCTTCCTAACGTTTCGCTAGCACGAGTGGCGAGCTTCTTCAGAGGGCCTTCCATCTCCGATGCTGGATGTAGAATTGGAGATGGAAGGACCTCTGAAGAAGCTCGCCACTCGTGCTAGCGAAACGTTAGGAAGCAATTCCAACCAACGACGGCCTATAGACCCGAATTAGGTCGCGGCCAGTTGATGAGCTGGTGTTGTCCTGATTCGGGTCTATAGGCCGTCGTTGGTTGGAATTGCTTCCTAACGTTTCGCTAGCACGAGTGGCGAGCTTCTTCAGAGGGCCTTCCATCTCCGATGCTGGATGTAGAATTGGAGATGGAAGGACCTCTGAAGAAGCTCGCCACTCGTGCTAGCGAAACGTTAGGAAGCAATTCTAACCAACGACGGCCTATAGACCCGAATCAGGACAACACCAGCTCATCAACTGGACGCGAAAGTCTCAACCAATAAATAAAAAAATCCTAATTTTTTTTCTAATTTTAACACCCCTGTATCTGGAAAACAGATCCGTTGCGGACCCCTACTTATATATGAAGGTTTTGAATTAAAATCAATCATAGTTTAATTTCTTAAAGTTTGTGCACATAATTAACACCCTGTATATCTCGTGCGTAATGATATTATGACTAGAGGACAGTGTGGTTCAGTGGTTAGCGTCGCGGCCTCTGGATCAGACTGTCGTGGAGTCGAATCCCGCTTCCGCTCATGGATGTGTTGTGATGTCATTTAGTTTTAAGATAATTGTTATTTAATGTAATGCTAATGACCTAAGTTGTCGACGCGTCTATAATTTACAATGAATAAAAAAAGATATTATGACTCGTGTGACTGTTAAAACTCGCTATCGTTCATTTTAACGTACAGTCATTACTCGTCAGTAATATACCTCATTACGCCACTTGATATATCTATTTGTTTCAAAAATTGTTTTTAGCCTAGTGGATAGCGTACTTGGCACCAGCCTCTAGACTAGACTTAGACGCTAATGACCTCTGTTGTCGAGCGTCTATAATCTACAATTCATTCATTCTAGACTAGACTGTCGTGGTTTCGATTCCTACCTGCGCTCATGGATGTTTTGTGATGTAATTTAGTTTTAAGTTAGTTGTTATTTAATGTAATTTAAGACGCTAATGACCTAAGTTGTCGACGCGTCTATAATCTACAGTTAATAACTAATTATTAATCAAAATTGTTTTACTTACTTATCATATAAAGAAGTATAAGACAGGAGCGTAGCTTCTCCAATTCCAGACGCGAAAGATGTTAAAATAACGCCGAAAATCGCCATCCATAATTCAGACGAAAAGGCGACCATTAAAAATCCAGACGCTGATAAAAGTACAGTGGTGCCAATTCGTAAACTGAAAAGTGTGGAGAATAAATTATTCTACAGTTTTTTTTTTTTTTTTTTATTTATTAAAAGGTGTTCGACTGCATGGTCATTACACCACTGTTGGTTTGTACAATTCAGAATACATAGGTAGTTTGTTACAATAATTAATTGTGATTACACTTGTATTCTACAGTTTGAACTAACCTCTATAATCTGAGAAACACTGAGCGATCCATTGAAACGTAAGTTTGCTGTGCTATTTAAATAGCATGTTCCACTTAGCTGATGTCAAAAGTTCTTTGATAAAACTTAGATGGTTTTCAGTATTTACATCAATGTGATGCAACAATGGAAAAATTCATTTTTCAAACCTATGTCACCGTCGGACTCTAACCAGAAACTTCCACTTTCGCGGTGGCTGAGAAAGTGGAAGTTTCGGGTTAGAGTCCCGACGGTGACAGGTTTGAAAAATGAATTTTTCCATTGTTGCATCATATTGTTACGTCATTTCGATGGTTTTTTTTAACACAAATGCAAACTTTGCATTCATTTCTATGTACTTATTAATAGCCGAGAATACTTTAAGCGCGTGAACAATTTTCTGTATTGAAAAATAAATGTTTTCAATTTTTATGAGACCTTTTGGTGTCATTTTTGAACAAGAATCCTCGAAGTATTTTTACTTCCCACCTCTACTATGGTAGGGAAGTAATGGATTTAGTCCGAAAAAAACATTTCGAGATTTTAACAGATTTTCACGTTTTGAGACCCTAGCAATCGTTTAAGATCATTTTCTGACTGATGTCTGTATGTGTGTGTGTGTGTGTATGTGTGTGTGTGTGTGTGTGTGTGGTCAATTTTTCGCCTTCGATATCTTAAGAACGGAACAACTTACGGGCATGCCGATTGTTCTATTGTGTTTATCAGCCTTTAACTTAGATCTGATTAGATTTTGAGTCAAATCGGTTCAGTGGATCCTGAGATATTCAAAAAAACGTCCTCAATGTCACGTATTAACATAGGTAAAAAAAAATATAAATGAATTCTAGATGTTATAATATGAAAAAAATGTAAATATTTTTTTTCTCTAAAATGTATAGTTTTCGAGAAAAAAAATATTTTACTAAAAAAAATAAAAATTGTACGTAAAACAAGGTAACCATGATTTTTGCTATATTAAGCTAGCCATCAGTAGATCACCAAACAAAAAAGAGGGCCATGCTTTTTTCAAAGAATAAAAATTAAATTGTGTTTTAAAGACCACCAACAGCTAAGGTTATTTGGGCCTAGTCAAAGAATTAAAAAAAAAAGTGTTTATTTTTTGCAAATATTTACTAGGTGGGAAGTATAGGACTGGTCATCAGTCGAATTTTTTTGTTTAGGGCCTCACCAAGTCTAAATCCGGCACTGCCTATTGATGTTTTAATTAAACATATTTATAATAGCGTTTTCACCTGGTTACACTTTGTTACACTAGGCCGCATTAGTGTAAACTTTCTTCAAGAACCGTGTTCAACTGGTCAGTGTAGAGAGCAGTGCTACAGTGTATTGTGTTCGACTGGACGTCGGTGTGTTACACTTTTACCACCGTCGCCGGGAGCTCGTGTAAAAAAAATGCAACGGTAATGACAGAGTGATGGCCTACACGAAGAGCGCGTACACTACTCAGTACTGATACGGTGCTAGTGTTACACTCGTGCTAAACATACGCGCTACTAGTGTCAAAAAGTGCTTACCAGCTGAAAACGCTATTGGTATTGGTACTAACTTTACAATGAATGGTAAAAATGGTAAAACCATTTTTATGAAAAGTCCAGGAATAGTGTCTGCCAGTAAAATTGTTCCTGTGGATAGCTGATTGCAATCCCGTACCGTCATATTGTGCTCTAGTTTTAAGGCTACTGTCGAATTATGCTTTCCCTACGAAAGAAGTCAAGATTAGATTGTAGATTATAGATGCTCAAGAACTGAAAGAAGCCAACGCAATTAGCCATTTTCCTGAGAAATGGTTCCTTCAATTATCCACGAGAGGCAGCACTTGTGGTAGGTACAAAGATTATTTCAAGTCTTCATGATTTCCGGACTTGTAGGCCCTGGTCCGGTGGTATTTCTACCTGTCGTTTCGTCTACAACTGCGGTGACATTGACACTGACCTGTGAGCCGCCAAGGAGGACACTTCGATCGCTGCCACATCGCCTTTAACAATGTCTACCTCAGTTGTAGACGAAACGACAGATAGAAATACCACCGGACCAGGGCCTACAAGTCCGGAAACCATGAAGACTTGGAACAATGCCGACCGTGAAAGCTTGCACGCCTGGACAAAGATTATTTATTCCCCATTATTGTCGTGTCATTTTAGTGGTATAACTTAATTATTAAATTAATTAAATAATTAAGTTATACCGCTAAAATGACACGACACTAATGGGGAATAAATAATGTTTGTACCTACCACAAGTGCTGCCTCTCGTGGATAATTGAAGGAACTACTCTCAGGAAAATGGTTCATTGAATGCAGGTTAGGGAAGATGATTGTAAAATGAAGAGGAAAAGTATGTTGTCCTTTTCAGAGTCATTTTGACTCCTTTTTTGAAGTCCGTTCAATTTTTTTTCTTCCATAATTCCTTCATTATTAAAAATATAAAAGAAAAACTGAACGGTGCGTATTTTGGATTATTTTTGAAGTGAAACTTCTTGGACGGCACTGCAGTCTCAACGATTTGAGGAGTAAAATGCTCGGATGGAACGGAAGTGTGATGACGAGAATTACCATAGAAACCCAATAAATAAATCTATTGTTGTCATGGCTCATTCTGATCCATTCATTTTAATGGAAGTGTGATGACCATAGAGATATCATAGATAGAGTAGGCGAGCCATAGACACAACACCTGTAGAGGACAGAGTGGTGTAACGGTTAGCGTAGCGGCCTTTGGATCACACTGTCGTGGGTTCGAATCCCGCCTCCGCTCATGGATGTTTTGTGATGTCATTTAGTTTTAAGTGAGTTGTTATTTGATGCAAGTTGTCGACGCGTCTATAATTTACAAAAAACTCGGGTCGCAGTGCCAAAACCCTGCCGACAATATAGTGTATTTGCTAATACTGGAATTGTGGCTTTATTATGTGAACTTAAGGTTGTTTATGAATAAAATAAAAAATTTAACCCCTTAATACATCCCTTAAAATAATATTTTTTTTCTTAATTTTAATATTTTTATCAATGCAACCTCGGTGCCAAATTAAATACACCCTTCAGTAAGTAAAGCACTATCCGCAAACTAGTGTTTCCATAAAATTTGTAAGTCCGGTCCTGTCAGGCCGATTTTATTAAAATTTTAGCAGCACATTTTAATCGTTACTAAAGGGTTAAATTTCAATTTTGAAACGATTCTGAGAATTTTTTCGGCATTTTTGGGCCCAAAAACATTTTTCAACCCCTAAAAACCACCCTTAAAATGGTCCGATTGGGCCCATTTTAAATAGGCTTCTTGCGGTGATGGATTTCAACGTGCCTACCAAATTTCATCAAAATCAATTAACTCTTTCGAAAGTTATTGCCCGTACACATATATATATATATATATATAAATATATAAATATATATATATATATATATACATATATAAATAGACATTTCCAAAAATGGTGCCAAAGTGTTCAGGAGGCTATGAAACGTCGAGAAATTTTGGTCCGACCCCTAGGTCCCGCCATCCGACCGACGCCAATAGTGTATGTGCCATATGGCAAATACACTAATAAATAAAATAAACACAACAGCTGTAAGTGACTGTCAGGTTGGAAAAGAGAGATAGAAAACGCAGCAGTTGTTTTCCTTGTCTTCTGACGCATTTGTGAATTAAAAAATTTACAGTAGGTATTGTTAATTGACATCTGTAACCATGGTTATGTATTTGTGATAGAAAAAGATAGAAGAACTGCTCTCTTCTCCATCTATTTTTTGCATCCACACTTTTTTGGGTGGCTTCTCTATTCTATGTATGATATTTCTATGGTGATGACGTGAATTACCATAACAATCCTGAATAATTCATGTATTAAGGTACGTGCAGTATGGAGCTGGGATTCTAAATGGTAGCGTAGATCATAGCAGGGCTTGCTTAAATTAATGCTTTGTTATATATGCGAGCGTACACAACGAAGCAGTGAGTGTAGCAGGTATAAGCGCTGTTACAAGAGCTGCTAGATTCAAGAATGTATCTCACCATTCTTTCAGCGCGCTGACTACTACAATCAACGTGTGACAACTTTCAAATGGCCGTTACAAGTTTCGCAATGGATGTGACTAGTTTAATAAGTGAAATTTTGCCAGTTTTTATTTAATTTGTTTTGAGTTTTTTCTAAGACGTATTTAAAAAAATGTTAGGTTCCATACATAAATATTCAAAAAATCGGTTTGGGTAAAATTTTAATTCTTGGTATAAATGATGAATTTCGCCATGTTTAGATCGTTTTCTATTAATAGGGTAGACATGATAGCTCCTACCCAAATTTGTATTTAAAATATACCACTTTGTAGCAGAAGAACACAAATATTCGTCTTCGCTATCTGACATTTCAAACGCGATTTAAGCTTGTATCAATGCTTGTATCAAAGCTTCGTTGTGCAAACCTATAAGCGCTTATAATTTCAGCCACCATCATGCTACATACATGCTACCATCTAGAATCCCAGCTGCGTACTGCACGTACCTTAAGAAGTTTTACTTCAAGCGTGTGTGCCGCGACACATGCCTTTTTTTTACTATAACATGTAATTAAGTTATTTAAAAAAAATGTACCTGCAAATCAAGAATATCATGAGCAGCTGTTAACATAACTGAAAATCCGAAATTATTACACAGCCCTAGAATAAACCAAGCAATTAATGTACGCCATCTTGTTTTAGTTGGCTGTGAGTCTTCTATATATTCAGTTTTATTGTCCAGTTTTGACTTGGCCATGTTGATTGTAAATTGTTATCACAGAATTGTTTGTTTGTAAATAAAATTAAGTTTGATGATTTCTGGAAAAAGAATTATAATTTTTCATAATCAAAAATGAGTCACGATCGATTTAAGTAAAATGAACGAGCAGAGACGGACTTAGTAAGACAATTTTACCGGGCCCATATACACGGGTTGTACTAAAATATTTTTTTTCAGTCGTTACAACTTCGAGATTTCTCAACCAATCGATTTTATACCTCTTACAATATTTTTAGAGCTTTAAAAACTGCGTCGAATGCCGTTTTAAAGATCAAAATCAAACAACTCGTTCAAAAGTTATAGCTTTTCAAAAATTAAAATAGTGTTGTTATCAAAAATCTACTTTTGGGTATATTATCAAGTGCTTCGAACTCAAAGCGCCTGAAAATAGCGGGAAGTTCCATGGATGGCCTGCAGGGTCAACCGATTTACAGATTTTTAACATTCGAAATGTTTATGTTCGTATATGGGGGCAGAGTTACGAGTTTTCGTTCAAGGCCAAAAGACAACGGTGTCGCGATCAAGTGAGGAGCAATCATGCAAATTGAACAAGTGCAATTTTTTCGAAATGTGTTTTATATCATGTCTAGTTAATTGAGAGGTATTTGCGACGATCTGCGGTGTTATTTTTGAGCAAATGTTAATAAACACTGTAGAAAAATCCATTTAAAAGTTAAGTAATCAAGCAAAAGTGAACGCGTATATAACAGAAGAATAATAGGGTTATTCCTGACAAAACTAAACAGTGCATTGATAAATATTGTGTGTATAATAAACAGTTAATTATGTTTCATATATGCTGTTATCATTTCCAATGTCCTCGATGGTTGCAAGGATTGCGAAATCTGTGAATTTTTTATTTTAATTTTGACCCTTGATCTATCCATTAATTAAAGATCAGTGATTTTAACAAATACCAACTGTAGATCAAGTAAATAAAATTACAAAATATGAATTTGAAGGTTAGAGCAAATGGCATTCAAAAATGGTTACGCGAGCAATTTTCCTGACGCATAATATAGAAATAAAATATAAGGAAATATTTGTACGCCATTTTCGATTTGTAATATGAAAACAATTCTTCTTCCTTATTTAGCATTTGACGTACAACTCATATCGTTGAGACACAAAACGTTACTTTTCTTTATGTACCTAGTTGCCTTGAATTTATACACTTTGTATGTAAAACAATATTGCATGATTTTTTATTCTAAATCGATTGTAAATTACCCTCTTCTCAGATTGCCTCTGTGTTAATATATATAATGACTTAACGTGCGTTTATATGTTTTTGCCATACCCACTATAAAATAGCTACTTTACATGCATGTATGCAGGCCTGTAATGGGTCACACACCGACATTTTGTTCTGCAAATTGAAATATATGCTTAAAACAGTCGCCGTAACAACATATTCAAATTTGAACCTTGAACTAATAATATAAATTTCGTCGGGTACATGACACGTTTAGGGTGATCTGCCACCCCTTTAATACTGACCAATCGATCTGCAAATATTATTATGGCATTATTGGGTCACCGATAATCTATACAAACAATTTCAGCCTTGAAGCAATAATAATTGTGACCATTTTTTCTGTTACATGTTGGGGGCGGTCTGCATCCCTCCCATACCGTTATCTAGCAAAATCCCTTACTCAGGGTACTTTAATATGCCTCCCTCAACATCTTCACAAAAATAAGGCCTTGAATAAATAACACCAAAAAAATGTCTTTAGCTCTCGAGTCTCGGTCTATGTGATTTTATTGCGCGCGCGAGATTATTTCGTTGTCAAACCAAAACCTACCCGGACGAAGCTGGACTGGAAAGCCAGTACAAATAATAAGTTCATAATTTTATACTCACATTTAAAATATTTTTGAGGAACTACTGCTGCGGTTTAATCGCCCATTTTTATTAAATTTCTTGATGGAATGAGTGGGTTCTGAAACATTGGTATAATAAAACATAGTATAAAGGATAATATTGCCCAATTTACTAGGGAATTTGGTTCAAATGTCACCCACAATTGAATTCTGTTTCATTGTTTCTATAGTGTCGTCTGATGCATAAAAATGATGGTATTTTAAAAATCGTCCCTGGGTTTAATTTTCATATTTCAACAGTTAGTCCAGCAGTCAGGTACTTTTTACCTGGAAAGTATTCCGAAGTTAATGATATTTTGGTATGTTGTTTGTGGGTACTCTGTGGAGTAGAATCTGAGTTTTCGACCTCGAGGACCCTGTGCTAACGTGGGAAGAGCCGAAAAATCACGAAATTTTACCACCTTTTTTGCTTTTTTCGAAATCTCTGAGAAACGGTCGACTTAAGCAATTCTTTCATTATGTAATGTTTTAAAGAGGATTACATTTCCTACAATTTTCATTCCTACAACTTTTCTGTGGTACTAATGGTAAGCGCGCTGCAGCTTCTTGAAAATCACCCGCTCGGTTTTTTGTAACCTTGGCTGACGCGACGTATTTAGTGCGAAAGGAAATATTGACGTGACTTGACTGGACGCGACTGGACTGGACTGGTTTGGTGTGAAATGAGCCTGAGTTAACTGACAAAATTTTCGACAATAAAAAATTATAATCAAAATTCTACTTATAACATAAATATTTTCAGTGTTGTTATTTACAAAAGAAACCAATAAAATAATTTTTTACACATCATAAAAATAATAATAAAAAAAATGGTAATATGTTTTTTTAATTATTCGACAATTTTACTGTTACTGTTGACGGCATTTGAGCTCTGATGATGAAAACATATTTTTAGAAACGTTAGCCAATAAATGCATTAAAATAGTATTTGCTTCTTAATTTGGATCCTTAAGCCACTTTTGAGTCGTCTAATTAATAAAAATAAATTTATATTAGAAATCGTGTCCATCGTGATTATAATAAAATTAAGAAAAATCGCAGGATAGTGGACAAAATATTTGATTTATTAAATGTACGACGTTTCGTCTATAGATTTAGACTTTTTCAAGTACTTGAAAAGTCTAAAAATCTATAGACGAAACGTCGTACATTTAATTTAATAAATCAAATATTTTGTCCACTATCCTGCGATTTTTCTTAATTTTATAATAAAAATAAAAATTCTGATAACTATTTTAGAGCATAAACTTGCATGATAACAAAGTTCTGTATTTTATTTTGATCACTGTCAACTACCCTATTGTTTGAGATGTAATAATAAATGTACAATTGAAAGTCTTTTTTAAACTCGTGCCCCCCCCATTTTCGGCCCAACAATTCTAGCTACGTGCCTGCACTTCTATTGTTCCAAAAATCGATCTTGAATTAAACTTGTTAAAATGTTTTTATTTTGAAAAAAAAACTTTGTTATCAATTTAAAAAAAACTCGGGTCGCAGTGTCAAACCCTGCCGACAATATAGTGTATTTGCTAGTACAGGCATTGTGGCTTTATTATGTGAACTTAAGTTTGTTTTTGTATAAAATATAAAATTTAACCCCTCAATACATTCCTTGCAATAATAATTTTTTTCTTAATTGCAATATTGTTATCAATAGGGCATCTGCACCAAATTAAATACACCCTTCAGTAAGGAAATCCGTATCCGCAAACTAATGTTTTCACAAAAATCGTAAGTCCGGTCCTATCAGGCCGATTTTATTTAAATTTTAGCACCACATTTTAATCTTTACTAATAATAATTGTTTTATAGTCATTTTATCGCTTTCAGTTAGTGCCTTATTCGTGGTAGTACTAATTAAACGAACATATTTAGTATTTAAAATAAAAACATAAATATTGCAGATTACGATGTTTAATTTTACCACAAATTACAAAAGAAGTATGAAATGAATTATATATTATTAAGTTTTTTTAATTAAAGATAACGATTGGGGCACGATTCCGATAGCTGATACCTAACGATAATAGGGTCGTCCCACATTTTTTAGGGTTCAGTAGTTAAATGGCAAAAACGGTTCCCTTATAATTTCGTCCTGTCCGTCTGTCTGTCCGTATGTCACAGCCATTTTACTCGGAGATTATTGGCATTACATAGATGAAATTCAATGATGTAGTGAAATTATGAAAAAAAAAATGAGGGGCACTCCTGAGGGATAGATCATTATAAATACCTACAGTTGACTAACTGATAGATCATCATAAATCTTAGGTTATACTTCCAATCAAACTAGAGCATTGAAATTTGGAACACAGATAGTGTTTAAGGTGACAATTACGAGAAAAATTAAAAATCAATGAAAATTCAACATGGCGGACTAAAAATTCAACATGGCGGATTCTGACACGAAATAAAATCTAGGGTACTTCCAATCAAACTAGAGCATTGAAATTTAAGGTGACAATTACGAGAAAAATAAAAAATCAATGAAAATTCAACATGGCGGACTAAAAATTCAACATGGCGGATTCTGAGACGAAATAAAATCTAGGTTACTTCCAATCAAACTAGAGCATTGAAATTTGGAACACAGATAGTGTTTAAGGTGACAATTACGAGAAAAATAAAAAATCAATGAAAATTCAACATGGCGGACTAAAAATTCAACATGGCGGATTCTGACACGAAATAAAATCTAGGGTGTACTTCCAATCAAACTAGAGCATTGAAATTTAAGGTGACAATTACGAGAAAAATAAAAAATCAATGAAAATTCAACATGGCGGACTAAAAATTCAACATGGCGGATTCTGACACGAAATAAAATCTAGGTTACTTCCAATCAAACTAGAGCATTGAAATTTGGAACACAGATAGTGTTTAAGGTGACAATTACGAGAAAAATAAAAAATCCATGAAAATTCAACATGGCGGACTAAAAATTCAACATGGCGGATTCTGACACGAAATAAAATCTAGGGTACTTCCAATCAAACTAGAGCATTGAAATTTAAGGTGACAATTACGAGAAAAATAAAAAATCAATGAAAATTCAACATGGCGGACTAAAAATTCAACATGGCGGATTCTGACACGAAATAAAATCTAGGGTACTTCCAATCAAACTAGAGCATTGAAATTTAAGGTGACAATTACGAGAAAAATAAAAAATCAATGAAAATTCAACATGGCGGACTAAAAATTCAACATGGCGGACTAAAAATTCAACATGGCGGATTCTGACACGAAATAAAATCTAGGTTACTTCCAATCAAACTAGAGCATTGAAATTTGGAACACAGATAGTGTTTAAGGTGACAATTACGAGAAAAATAAAAAATCAATGAAAATTCAACATGGCGGACTAAAAATTCAACATGGCGGATTCTGACACGAAATAAAATCTAGGGTACTTCCAATCAAACTAGAGCATTGAAATTTAAGGTGACAATTACGAGAAAAATAAAAAATCAATGAAAATTCAACATGGCGGACTAAAAATTCAACATGGCGGATTCTGACACGAAATAAAATCTAGGGTACTTCCAATCAAACTACAGCATTGAAATTTAAGGTGATAATTACGAGAAAAATCAAAAATTATTAAAAATCCAACATGGCGGAGACGTTCTCCCGACTACGGAACCCTTCACTGTGCGTGGTCCGAACGCACTTGGTCGCTTTTTTTTTGTTAGAATCTACATTACAAACAGATTATGAAACAGTTTTTTTGAGATTTTTTCGGAAGCTTTTTAATAAAAAGAAATTCCCAAAAGTGTATATTTTCACTGGAATTTTAAACATAGAATTGAGCTGCTATACCGAAATGACGTAGAATGTAGATAATATTGTCAGTCTGGCTGACACTAGATCTACTGTGTCACGTCCACTGATCTGTCAAATTGAAAGGCAGATACTTTGTATATATCTCTTTCTATAGATAAAGAAGTGTGACTGTATTCTACGTTATCATATGACGGACAATTAAGAGGAAGAAAAAAAGTTGGCTTACAATATTTGTTTATGTATGAGGAATAACACACACTGTTCAAAATGATCAAATTTTGATACGTGGGACGACCCTATTATACCGATAATACTCGATTAAATACAGGGTGTCCCAAAAAAATGGGACATACAGTAACAGCTGATTCTTTACAAAAAAATATTGCGATAGACCCCAACTTGTCTATTCCGAAAGTTGATATTAAAAGAGATACAGGGTGTCAAAGTTTACTTTTTATTTTTGATTTTCTTAAATAACTTTTAAAATAATTTAGGCACTTTAATGAAATTTGGTATATGAGGATTTTTTGACATGAGAAATTCAAATCTGACTTTGGTATGGCTCTTACTTGTAGGGGGCGCCACTTACACACCTTTTCACTCATTCAAATAGTCATAACTTTTTTGTACGCACTCGTACTATTTTTTTGAATTAAAAAAAATGATTTTTCCGTCATTTTTACGTAAAAAAGGTATACTTTGTAAAAGTGGCTAGGAGTAACTAAACTATTCTCAAGTCCGTGAAGATCTATTAAAATCCCGATAAAAAATTTTAAATTGAATCCAATATTTGCCATAGTAGACGTGGGAAGAAAAAATATCTACACACTGAATAAATGTGAATTCGTAAACAAAAAGTCAATACCGCAATTTCAACTCCGAGAGAATAAACATTTGCAAAAAATTTCAAGTAATAAACCACTTCAAAAATCTTTTGAAGATGGATCGAACTTTCAGTTTGAAGACTAAAAAATAACTACAAAACACTAATACTTGGTTGCAGAAAGCGTTGTCAAAAAATTTGATTTGACAATGACCTTAGGGCTTGAGAATGGCCGAGCGTGTAGCGGTGCTGTAGTTTACTTGGCGTTGCTATTGTTCCTCTATTACAAGTCTCCAGTTCCCGGGTTTTAGCCTGAGAGCTGGTAAAAGTATCAATTGGATTTTCAATTTATTATTAAAAAAAAAATAATGAATTTAAAATATGAATTGGTGCTAGGCCCAAATAACCTTAGCTTTTGGTGGTCTTTAAAACACAATTTAACAATTTTTTGACAATGACCTTAGATTGTGATAATAATTAGATAATTACTGTTAGTCCAATGTCGTTGTGAAACATTTGATTGTACTCACACAAAAACAAATGCTTGATGATCTAGATTCTAGATAAAAAGATCGCCTTTGAAGTTAAATTTTGATCAAAATGCGTAGAAAAATGTTGTTACGAAGTAGAACATTGTACAAAAAAATTATGTTAATACATGTAATACAGTTTAATAATAATAACAAGCCGTGAGGTGGGTCGTTTATTAGGACTAAAGTGCGACCCTTGAGGTCCACACGACGAACTTCCCAGTTTGATAAATATTTAATAATAATAGTTAAATTAGATATTACACAGAAAAGTAATCATTTTAATCATTAAAAAATAATTATTATTTATTTTTAACAATAATTAAAAAAAAAAAAAACGGCTGAACCGATTTTTATAAAATTTATGTCGGATCAAAATGGCGTTAACACGCCTCGATTGACACCCTTACGAAGTCGATATAATTTTTTATTCGCGAGATATTGTGTAAAATCTACTTTTTTGGAGTCTATTTGGTTAAGAAAAAAGAACGGCTGAACCGATTTTGAAAAAATTTCTTTCAGATCATATTTCGTTAATACGCGTCGATTGGTACCCTAACGTAGTCGATATCATTTTTCATTCTCGAGATTTCGTCAAATTACGTACGTACATACGTACACACACACACACACACACATTTTGATTTCGATTTTCGGACCCATTACAATAACTTCCAACGGGAAGTTAATAATAATAATACGTTTAACGTTCATTTCTCGACATGATGTCATAACAGACACCATTCGCACCATTACTATTTTCCATTTTTACCACTTCCCGTTTTATACATTTTTATACTTCAACTTAATTAATAGCAATGTGCGAATGGAGGAATTATAGGACATTAGGATAAGGTAGGCAACTTTGGGAACATAGGGATTTGACAGGTAATCGGCCATGGCCTTGAATAAGGAACCATCTCGATATTTATCTAGAATTATTGAGGGAAACCATGGAAAACCTCAAACAAGATGGCCGGTACAGGAATTACCGTTTCTCGGCGTGAGGCAGTAGGAAAAAGTCCTAGCCACATCTGCCCCCGCCGGGATTCGAACCCAGTATCTTCCCAATGCGAGTCTAGTTCTGTACCACTAAGTTACATCGCTGAGTCATGTAACACATTTTAAAAAAGATATCGTTTTTATATCGATCAATTATAATTGCACGAGCATTTGATTTGGCAATTAGCTTCCCCCCAGGGGGGACATTGGGATGTAGTTGTTATCGCAATTTGCATTCCAATGTTCTTTGGGAATTAGCGCTCCCAGGGACCCAAGCTCGTACCAGTCGGTTTGTGTATGCCGGCTGGCGGATTCTAATACACAAATGGATTATTTGTTGTGTTGAAGACACTAATGACCTGAGTTGTCGACGCGTCTATAATCTTATGAGCTGAAATTATGACCACACAAATTTCTCATGCATCGAGCCGGATCGATTTAAAAATTCTACAAAGCTTTTCTTATGGAGAAATATGTGTGGCCACAATCTAAGGTCATTGTCAAATCAAATTTTCTGACAATGTTTTCTGCAACCCAGCATATCATTTTTTTCTCGACCACGTTTCGATAACCATGTTAGCATCATCAGGAGATTATTTAAACTCTTATCATCATTTTAATCAGATACTGATGATGCTAACACGGCTAGCGAAACGCTCTTTGAGAAAAAAGTGGTTTGGTTATTTGTGATTATTTTTTAATATTCACCGTAAATCACTCAATTAAAAACGAAATGAGCACAAAAAACGAACAAACATTTTCAAGAAATTACTAATCGTAAATCACTCAAATAAAATTTATTTAAAAATAAAACACAATTTATATTATTTCAGAACTTAGTTTAATATTAAATTTGTGTGAAATAAAAAACTTACAATTTTCCATTTATTTTTTCTTCGACACAAACTCAAAATTCGAACACAAACTCAAAACTAAACCGGCGCAGTCTCCTATTGTATACTTATTGTTGTTCAAACAATAACAATACACCAAGTGGTCAACAGTTACTGGGGGCTGTAGATAGCAGCGCTCGGTCAATATAGAAACTAATGTTCTGAAATAGCACGGGAGATTACAATAAAATATGTACCTAAGTACCTATATGAATAAGATATCTATAGACACAAAACAAAGCAGTTTATTCCAGATTTTTTTAAAAGTAAGATTCAACCAGGATTATAGTCAAATCATTTGTAAAGTAGGCTACCCTGATAGTTATAAGGAATTTATACTAATATTATAAAGCTGAAGAGTTTGTTTGTTTGTTTGGTTGAACGCGCTAATCTCAGGAACTACCAGTCCGATTTGAAAAATGTTTTTTGTTAGATAGCCTATTTTTTGAGGAAAACTATAAGCTATATAATATCACGCTACGACTAATAGGAGCGGAGCATTAATGAAAAATGTTTGCAAAAACGGGAAAAATTATTCCTTTTGAGAGCTTCCGTTGCGTGCGCTGCGTAAACGGTTAGAGTTACGCAAAAATCATGTATGACGGAATTGTTCCCCTTTAAAAGTTCTAAAAAAAAGTCCGCGACAGCATATGTCTATCTTTTAAGGTTGACTCACTATAATTTTTTTTATGGTATCAAATGTGTTCGTAATTATAATATTCAAGCGAACGAGCGAAGCGAGTGAGTAGTGTATTGCACATAATTATTATTTATTTTTTACAATAATTAAAAAAAAAAAACGGCTGAACCGATTTTTATAAAATTTATGTCGGATCAAAATGACGTTAACACGCCTCGATTGACACCCTTACGAAGTCGATATAATTTTTTAATCGCGAGATATTGTGTAAAATCTACTTTTTTGGAGTCTATTTGGTTAAGAAAAAAGAACGGCTGAACCGATTTTGAAAAAATTTCTTTCAGATCATATTTACGTTAATGCGCGTCGATTGGCACCCTAACATAGTCGATATCATTTTTCGTTCTCGAGATTTCGTCTTTGAAAGAAATGTACACGTACGTACGTACGTACGTACACACACACACACACACAGACATCTTTCTAAAAGTAGTGTAAAAATAGTGTAGTGACCTTGAAACATAAAAATTTTTTTTCCTTTTTGATTTCGATTTTCGGACCCATTACAATAACTTCCAGTGGGAAGTTAAAAATTATATATCTAAATTATAAACGTAACAGAAAAAATCACCATAAACTACTTAACCTCGTGACCATAGATACACGTATAAATTAAATACTAAGTAATATATTATTACGATCACTAATCAGTGATTGTTGCAATAACGCCTTGACCATGCCGTTGTCACCGATTGTTGATGACAGGAATGTAGTCGTCGCTGATTGACCGTTTACTTTTGAAAAATGGAAATCTGTATATCCAACATAAATAGCAACAATATAAGGCTCGGTTTCCGATACGACTTTCAGCATTAAATCTAGATTTAAGAATGTCATATTTAGTTTTCAGCTAAATGAAGATACTAATTTTTAGGTTAGGACGGCAGTATAAATAAATTATAATTTAAAAAAACTAAAAAACACGCTTTAATGAACTAAAAAGTAAAAAATAGTTAATTTTATTGTAAAAAAGCGTAGGGTAGTATGAAAATATGATACAAAGCACCCCACGCTTTTTTACAATAAAATTAATTATTTTTTACTTTTTAGTTCATTAAAGCGTGTTTTTTAGTTTTTTTAAATTATAATTTATTTTTGCTTTTTAGTCCTGGAGATCCTGGTCAGGATAATGGGACAAACTTATGGAATTATTGTATTGTAATCGGTCCTTGATAATTGTGCAAAGTTTCAGTTCAATCTGAAGTTTTTTGCTTTTTTTTTTTTTAGTCTTGGAGATCCTGGTCAGGATAATGGGACAAACTTATGGAATTATTGTATTGTCGTCGGTCCTTGATAAGTGTGCAAAGTTTAAACTAAATCTGACCGTTCAAAGTTGGTCAAAATCAAGTTCAAAGAAGTCGGTTACAAACTGACAAACAAGCAAGCACGCAAACATACAGGTGAAGATAAGCGTGTTAAAAAGGGTGTGGGTCTCGGGACCCCCGACAGATGTGAAACATCAAAGAAAATGTTATTGAACTCGGTGATATTCTCTATGTAGTAGTATATATTTTTTCAAAAGCAGCAACTAACTGTTATGCTGACGTAATCCTATATACTGCACTGTAACACACGGGGTTGTCTTCCCGTGCCCGAACGCGCGGAAGCCGAGAGAGAGAGTGCCGCAGTGATGGGGAGAACAGCAGCGAAGGAGCGGACCAAACATTTCGTTGCATATTTCCCCTCACGCGGCTGTTCACAGCCCGACATAAGATGTTTCACATCAATAATCCAAATTCATAACAACATTAATTGATCTGTAAAAAATAGGTATGTCTTTATCGCGGGTACAGACACATGATGAGTAAATACCGTTAAACACAAATAATTGTATTCGTTGTCATGGAAATCAACACATCCACTTTTATTTATCTTATAAAATCATATGTTCGTGAAATATAATAAATAAAATAATAAAAATTTTATTTTTTATATTTTTTGCAATACCCACTACAAAATAGCTACTTTCCATGCATGCATATCGGCCTGTATTGGGTCATTTAACAGGCAGACATGCCGAAAATGTTTTCATAACATAACACTAGTGCGATAAGTAAACGGTTGCTATAGTAACTTATGTTTATTCGCTCTGTTTATTTATTTATTGTAAATTATAGACGAGTCGGCAACTTAGGTCATTAGCGTCTTGATTACATTAAATAACAACACACTTAAAACTAAATGACATCACAAAACATCCTTGAGCGGAAGCGGGATTCGAACCCACGACAGTCTGATCTAGAGGCCGTGACGCTAACCACTGGACCACAATGTCCTCATTTATTCGCTCTATCCGCCAGCTATTTCATACTCAAAAGTTTTTGAAAATAAAAAATCACTTCCGACTATTTCCGTTTCATATAATATTTCTAAAATGCCACCCCAGTATGAGACATTAGACGTTGTTCCCGTCAAAAATTCCATACCGATTATAATTTTTTTGATAATAAATACGGAAGTGTTGTGTTGGAACGTTGTGTTTCTAAATTAGGTGAGCTACATCCCTGCTTTACAGTTATTAATTAAGTAAACAAAATATTAATTAGATTACTAGCGTCAGACACATCTGGTGTTTCCTTAATAATTCAAATATTTTATTTTTTTTTTATTTTTATAAATGCACTGTTATTGACATTTTCGTTTTTTTTTATACAGGGTGTATCACAATTGAAGAAAGAAATTGTGTTTTAAAGACCACCAACAGCTAAGGTTATTTGGGCCTAGCACCAATTCATATTTTCAATTCATTATTTTTTTTTAATAATAAATTGAAAATCCAATTGACACTTTTACCAGCTCTCGGGCTAGAACCCGGGAACTGGGGACTTGTAATAGAGGAACGAATCGCTTTAAATTAAATTGTGTTTTAAAGACCACCAACAGCTAAGGTTATTTGGGCCTAGCACCAATTTATATTTTCTATTCAATATTTTTTTTAATAATAAATTGAAAATCCAATTGACACTTTTACCAGCTCTCGGGCTAGAACCCGGGAACTGGGGACTTGTAATAGAGGAACGAATCGCTTTAAATTAAATTGTGTTTTAAAGACCACCAACAGCTAAGGTTATTTGGGCCTAGCACCAATTTATATTTTCTATTCAATATTTTTTTTAATAATAAATTGAAAATCCAATTGACACTTTTACCAGCTCTCGGGCTAGAACCCGGGAACTGGGGACTTGTAATAGAGGAACCATAGCAACGCCATGTAAACAACAGCATTGCTACACTCTCGGCTATTCTCAAGCCCAGGGTGTATCACAAGATTGAGGACATAGAAAGTTAATGATTGCAACAAAGAAGACTAATGCTGGGTTATTATCGTACAATTTTATTTTTTAATCACGCTGTTAAATGACGGTTGCTATGGTAACGATCAACAATTTGCCAAAATGAAAACGTAGCAACCAATGAACACGCGGTAGCATGAATCAAAATATAACAGCGTGATTAAAAAAAACAGCCTGTTAAAATTGCACGATAAACCCAGCATAAATTAAATTAATTATCATGGTTTTTACATGAAATAAGGGCAAATTAATCACTGAACAATAATTTTCATCAGCTACAGTGTTTTATTTAAATACTACAGCCGGGTTTGGCACTGCGACTAATGTTTTTAATCAAGTAAACACAAAATACTTATTAGATTACTAACGTCGTTACGTCAAACACATCTGGTATTTTCTTGATTATTCTAATATTTTTTTCCCTCGCAAATATTCCGTTTTTTTAAACAAACAATTTTCAAGAACAGTAAACGGTCATTTGATGATTAATTAAAGTCAAAAGTCTGATACGTTATAAATTAATATTTTTTGTCGATTGTAGATAAAAAAAATATAGGTATAGTAAAAAAAACTATAATAATTATGAACCAAAATTATTAAAAATTATCTTTTCCTTTTTAGTAAATTTCAATAATAGCTTGTCTCTAAAAAAATTTTTTTTACTAATATTTTATTTTGTTCATTTTAGTCTTTCAAAATTTTACCCCCTTTTGACCTTCCTCGGGGCTGAATTTCGAGAAATCCCTTCTTAGTGAATACTTACGTCAGAAAAGGAATCTAATGTCCAAATTTCAAGTTTCTAGCTTCAGCGATTTGGCCTGGGCGTTGATTAGTCAAAAAAACCCTGCACCCTCGTTTGAACCCCTTAGGGGTTGAATTTAATTCTAAAAACGATTTATTCTTGTATTGTCATAGGAAATACATACGTGTACAAAATTTCAAATCGATCGGGAACGTGGAAGTCGTTTAAAATTAACTTGCAAGGTTTGACCTAAACAAACAAACTTAACAAACATTGCAAGTTAAATAAAAGCTTGTAATGAATCAAATCATATATTTTATTAAAAGATAAATGAAGTCAAAATAAAGAAAAATTAGCTATTTCCAAATGGACCGATTTTTCCGGCTACTTTTCATAATAAATTGGAAGTTTTTCTTCTTTTTTTTACGTAGTCGGGTTATAGTATTTTTTAACATTATTTTTGTTACAGCAAAAAAGTATTTTATTGTTCTATTTAAATACGTTTTGACTACATATTTATCATTGGCTGGTTTCCCATTTTGTCTCATCATGTTATATTTTTAGTAAGTTTAAATTTTTTAATGATTTCGAAATTTTTGGCTTGCCAAATAATTTTATTTCGTATGTAAATATAGGAGGCACGTGTCGCATCCCTGACCTAGGTCAAAACTTGGCTTATAAGCCACTCTATAGTTTCGAGGACGTGTTTTTTTTTTCAAGTACAGTAGAACCTCTGTTATACGAATTCACATAATACATGAAATACATTCACTAAATACATGAAAAATTAAATTCAAAGTAATTTTTAACCGACTTCAAAAAAAGGAGGTTTCTCAATTCGACCGTATAATATATTTTTTATGTTTTATGCGTGTTCGCGGATAACTTCGTCGTTTATGAACCGATTTTTATTTATTTGAAAGGATATACTTTCAGACTGGTCCCATAGAAATTTCATCAAAATCGGTTCAGTAGTTCGGCTGATTTTAATAAAAGTAACTAACGGCGTGTGATTCTTTAAGGTAAATGTTACTTTTTGACACTAAAAAGTAAAAAATAAAAAACTTTTTAACAAAAAAAAAACCTCCTTCAAAAAGGCACTAAAAAGAGGAAAATAATGAAATTTTGATGTCTGTGCCAATTAAAATATGAAGTCGGTTAAAAAGTATAGTATAGTGATAAATATCTTCTTTTTTTTAACCAACTTCATATTTTAATTGGCACAGACCTCAAAATTTCATTATTTTCCTCTTTTTAGTGCCTTTTTGAAGGAGGTTTTTTTTTTTGTTAAAAAGTTTTTTTTTGATATTTTGTTTGAATTACAATTATTACATAATAATATGCTAGCGGATTTCGCTCACTGATATGTAGGTAACAGATACACTGGATAGTGGATAGGCTTGTTTTACCGTAAAAAGCCGTGTTCCGTTTAGAAGCCATGTTTTCCTGTCTATTGGTAAAATGTTAAAAATAAGCGCCAGAAAGGATTAGTGATGCAAAAATACGGTATTAAACTTGTTTGTGTATTAAACCCATGGTATAATACAATATTTTTTCAGTATAAAACGGTTTTTTACTTTTTCACACTACGGTTACGGTGCATTATTCAGTATTGCCAATTGCATAATAGGAAAAGTTCCTGTTCTCATTTTGGTATTAAAGCGTTTTAAACGGTATTAAACCGTTTTAAACGATGTTAAACGTTTTATACGTGCTGTATAAAATAGTAAAATACGCAGTATTTATACCTAGAATAAAACTGGCGTTTATTATTTTTTTTGCATACCGTATAATACCGTTTTATACAAACGTTTTATACCAGAGTATTATACGAATTTACATCACTATCAAGGATATAATTAAGTGTGTAAAGTGTCAATGAAAAAAGCGCTGTGTGAACAAGAAATGTAAATGCATCTCTATAAGGTATACCCATGCAAGAAAAAAATGCCATTAATAGTGAATCTTGCTGCAACGAATGAATAATTAATTTCAGTGTTAGATTAACTTTTAGACGGAGAGCTGGCGACGTTTTTTCTCAAGTGTCTACGTAAGGAAAAATAATATGAAAAATACCTGTACCTATACGTGTTCCCCTGTAAGTCTGACAGCTTTTCTCCCTTGCGTTTTAGGTGGCAGGTAGAAATTAGACAGGTAAAATATGAATTTTTCGTGTATCTAATAATGCAACATTTTTTTATTGTAGATTATTGACGCGTCGGCAATTTAGGTCATTAGCGTCTTAAATTACATTAAATAACAACTAACTTAAAACTAAATAACAACCCAAAACATTCTTGAGCGCAGGTGGGATTCGAACCCACGATAGCCTTAGGTAGACACTTGAGAAAATCCGTCGCTGCCTCTTAGACTATTTATTTTGTTTCATGTTTTGTTAATATTCCTCTAGGATGTTGTTTTAATATATTATACTAGCCAGATACTTGACTGGCTAGTGGCGCCATTAGGTGGCGTAAAATATAAACTGCAGTACTGACATTTGAATGACACAATGTATCTCATATGCTAGTGGCAGAAGAAAGTGGTAGCTCCCATTGAACTTTAGTTCAAGATTTCGTTAAATGGAAGGTTATTGAAAAGAAGTTCCACTGTACAAATAAATGCGTTGATTTAATTTGATGTCATTGACATTTTCAAAAGGTTTTTTTTTATAAATCCAATTTAATCAACTCTATGATTTGAATAGCAAAGTCAAAACACGGTTTTTAGGCGCGAGCGAAGCAAAACTAGAAGCGCCTATATTTGTTATTAACTTTAATTTATTTTTTTAAACAAACTTGCAGTAGTTTGTTCATAAAGTTTTTTTCCGTGATCTAATGCATTTAATTCAAGGTCATTACTATGTTATGGTCATAATATCTAAGCATGGAGCTAAATTATTAAGCAAATTAAATTATTTTTTTGTTTCATTAATGTTAGCGAATCTGATTACATTTTTTTAAAGATCAGCACGCGATATAAAAGTTGACAACACAAAATTGTTATTGCCTTGAATTTCACAAAAATTAAAAAGTTGACAAATTAGCACTTTATGCAGACTGGCCGTAAGTGTCATCTTCAACGGAACAATACCGGTTTTTTGTTATGTCTAAGCTGTCCCGTCAGTGTTGACGCAGTGTTGCCAAATTGCGGGATTTCCCCCTAAATTTACCAGAATTAGGTCGCATCTTTTTTTTCTATTGGGTTAGACAAGCTCGAATTTTTTACAGGACTATTGGGATCCGTCAAATGAGCATATGACATCTGGTGGCACAAAATTGTACTCAAAACGAGGGAAAATGTTACATGCTAACAGTGAAAATTTATCGTGAACTTGTTTATTATAAATATAAAACAAGTAAAATAAACAAAAAGTTTATCGAAAATGGAATTCGCGACGTTTTCTAATATCATGGCATTAAACACTATCAGTTATTGCCTTGTAAAACTTATTTTACAGCGAATTATTTTCTAATGAAATGTGGAAAAACTGTATTTATTAATTAAAAAAATATTTTATATTAATGATAAGATGTACTTATTATCATACTGTACTACAATAGTAAAATCATTTGATGATTGACAAATTTATAGGACTATCTTTGTATACAAATATTTTGAGGTTAGTAACTCACCTACTTATTACAAACTACAATTTAACATATTATGTTGCAGTTATGTGTTTACATTATTCACCTAACCCTGCCTTAAAGAAGCATTGAACGAATGATTAATTTCGTGGAGATTTTCTTTTAATTTTGATGTTTTTAAGCAATATGCCGTAAAGATTACTACTTTTGACAGCTTAGTTATCTTGTTTTTTTCACACATTTGATAATATGTCCGGCTTTGAGAATCCGTTCTCCCTCAACGAAATTCCTTTGTTTAGGATTCGTACCGGCCCAATTGCAAATTACTCTTATATTAATTATTTCTTATCACTTTGAAAATCACAAAATTACACGCAAAAGTATACCCCGTATATAAAATTTCTCCCCCTTTGCGCCATGTTTTTTAAGCTCCACCCATTTGACGGATCCCAATAGGGTTGAAGACCTTAGTATTTGACACTAATTTCAAATTGATGCCTCTAGCCGTTCCTAACAAAAAGAGTCTTGACGGACAGACAGACAGACAACACATATACTAAACAATAATTTAGTTACTTCTTAATCACAACAATAACATAATTGGACATACATTTCAGTAACTACTAAGTACTAAATATCATCTAGAATTTGAGAGATTTAGGGGATAATTTAGGGAAAGGAAAATGCTTAGGGGAAACTGTTATAATTGGGGAATTTTAATGTAATGATAACAATTTCGAAGTAATAATATATTGGCATGCTTTATTTATTAATCACAGACTATTTTAGACCCACCATGTAGAAAAAAATTATATACATAATCAATATATTAGCAAAATAAATAATTTATTTATAAGAAACTTATGATTACAATACTCTAAAATAAATAATATGTACATTTGTAAATAAATTTCTGCAAATATTATCACATATTTTACAATATCAATTTGAGTAAATTATGATTAAACCCTATCTTATTTATTTAAAACTACTAGCTTTTGCCTGCTACTTCGCCTGCGTGGGCATAGGAGCGATTTAAAAAAATTCATTAAATAGATCGCAATATGTGGTGCTTATCAGACGAGTAATTGCGATTTTGAAGTTTTGAGGGAAAGCCAAATTAACTTAATCCTGTAGGAACTACTGAATTGTTCGGGATAAAATGTAGTTGATGTGTTAACCCAGATCATAAATTACCTGCATGCAATAATTGGTGAGCATCGAAAAAATCATCACCCTGTATACCGCCGGGAATAGTGGTGCCGTCTAGATCTAGACTTTCTAGACTCTTGTCTTGTCTAGATTTTCAAGGCAAGACTTGCAAAAGTCTTGTCTAGAAATTTTCAAGACAAGACAAGACTTGCTTTATCTAGATCAAGACTCTTGCCAAAACTCTAGACAATTTTCAAGAGTCTAGATATATTAAGTAGTATTAGGTAAAGTAAACCACTCGGTTAATCTAGACTCTTGAAAATAATCTAGTCTTGATATTAGACAAGACAAGACTTAAGTGAAGTTTTGTCTTGATATTTCAAGACAAGACAAGACTTGCTTTATCTAGATCAATACTCTTGCCAAAACTCTAGACAATTTTCAAGAGTCTAGATAAATTAAGTAGTATTAGGTAAAGTAAACCACTCGGTTAATCTAGACTCTTGAAAATAATCTAGAGTCTTGATATTAGACAAGACAAGACTTAAGTGAAGTTTTGTCTTGATATTTCAAGACAAGACAAGACTTGCTTTATCTAGATCAATACTCTTGCCAAAACTCTAGACAATTTTCAAGAGTCTAGATAAATTAAGTAGTATTAGGTAAAGTAAACCACTCGGTTAATATAGACTCTTGAAAATAATCTAGAGTCTTGATATTAGACAAGACAAGACTTAAGTGAAGTTTTGTCTTGATATTTCAAGACAAGACAAGACTTGCTTTATCTAGATCAATACTCTTGCCAAAACTCTAGACAATTTTCAAGAGTCTAGATAAATTAAGTAGTATTAGGTAAAGTAAACCACTCGGTTAATCTAGACTCTTGAAAATAATCTAGAGTCTTGATATTAGACAAGACAAGACTTAAGTGAAGTTTTGTCTTGATATTTCAAGACAAGACAAGACTTGCTTTATCTAGATCAATACTCTTGCCAAAACTCTAGACAATTTTCAAGAGTCTAGATAAATTAAGTAGTATTAGGTAAAGTAAACCACTCGGTTAATCTAAACTCTTGAAAATAATCTAGAGTCTTGATATTAGACAAGACAAGACTTAAGTGAAGTTTTGTCTTGATATTTCAAGACAAGACAAGACTTGCTTTATCTAGATCAATACTCTTGCCAAAACTCTAGACAATTTTCAAGAGTCTAGATAAATTAAGTAGTATTAGGTAAAGTAAACCACTCGGTTAATCTAGACTCTTGAAAATAATCTAGAGTCTTGATATTAGACAAGACAAGACTTAAGTGAAGTTTTGTCTTGATATTTCAAGACAAGACAAGACTTGCTTTATCTAGATCAATACTCTTGCCAAAACTCTAGACAATTTTCAAGAGTCTAGATAAATTAAGTAGTATTAGGTAAAGTAAACCACTCGGTTAATCTAGACTCTTGAAAATAATCTAGAGTCTTGATATTAGACAAGACAAGACTTAAGTGAAGTTTTGTCTTGATATTTCAAGACAAGACAAGACTTGCTTTATCTAGATCAATACTCTTGCTAAAACTCTAGACAATTTTCAAGAGTCTAGATAAATTAAGTAGTATTAGGTAAAGTAAACCACTCGGTTAATCTAGACTCTTGAAAATAATCTAGAGTCTTCATATTAGACAAGATAAGAGTTTTTTAATTTAGACTTAGACTTAGTGAAGTCTTGATATTTCAAGACAAGACTTAAGTCTTGTCTTGATATTTCAAAACAAGACAAGACTTTGAAAGTCTTGTCTTGTCTAGATAGCAACATTAGTTGGGAAAGACGTAGTTCCCCGTGAAAAATATGAATGGGTGCCAGGCCCAAACAACCCTAGCTGTTGGTGGCCTTAAAACAATAGTAGAGGATACAGTGCGTTCATAAAACAAATAATCTCTCCGGTTTTGCAAGTTGGCACAACGCGTTGTGTACAGGCATTGATAGAAAACCTGCGATAGCTATTCCCAATGAGCAGAACATCGTTGTTAAGCCGATGCAAACCTCCCTCTTGCCAGGCATCACCTGAAATTGTACGAGATTACGGTTAATTGTAAAAATAAATAGTAGATTGTACCTATATCTATTTGCGTAATGAGGCATAAGTAGTGACACTATGTTAAAACGAGCGATTTAGCGAGTTTTAACAGTAACATGAGTCATAATATCATTACGCGCGAGACGCAGGACACTGTCAAATTTCTTGGCATAACGATAGATAAAAACTTAGACTGGAAAGCACATATAAATTCAATAATTCCTAAATTGAACAAAGCTCTATATATACTTCGTGTTTTAAAAGACTGCGTAACCACCGAAGTATTAATATCTGTATATTACGCCTACTTCCACTCAATTATACAATTTGGTATCGTTTTTTGGGGTAATTCGGTGCATGCCAAAAAAATTTTTATAATACAAAAAAAATGTATCCGTATCATAGCGAACGTGGCTCCCCGTACTAGCTGCCGAAATTTATTTTCAACATTTTCAATTCTCACTGTTTCTGGTTTATATATCTTAGAATCCGCAAAGTTTGTTAGGAAATATCCTGATTTATTTCTGTCAAATCAAATAGATCATAATTACACTACCCGCAATAAATCCAAATTAAAAACAATTTTTTCCCAACTTTCTGTTACATACAAGGGTGCCCGTAACGCTATGATACGGGTACATAATAAAATTCCAGATGTAATTAAAACTAGAAATGATTTAAATTTTAAAAAAAGATTAAAAAAATATTTAATAGATAAAACATATTATTCTCTGAGAGAATTTCTGTAGAAAGATAGACTGACGCTGTTTATACATGTATATGTTTTTTAAATAAAGTTGCTTTATTATTATTATTATTATTATGGTATTTTTTGCCATACCCACTATAAAATAGCTGTTTTTCACTTCAGTTTCAATATTTTCAAAACATTTTTACAGTTCATTTTGTGTCGCCAACTTCACGTCTATACTGGGCAAGGAGTAACTGTCAGTAGACGAAAACCATAAATCACTATACAATGTAAAAATGGATGTAAAAATACTTTGAAAGTTAAGGTAGAATTCGCTCGATTTTCTAAGTGATTTTACATTATTGTTTATTTTTACACAGATAACTTCATAAAAACTTAAATTAAAATTACATAATTTGTGTAATGTTCCAATAAAGTGTGTAAAAATTACAAAATAAAATGTATAGTTACATATATAAAATGGATGAATACAAAACAAATTAATGTAAAATTAGTAACCACGCATGCGCAATGTGTTTATATGGAATCTACGCGATGTGCAGGCGATACCTGTTTGCGACGCCATTGTCTCTTTGTGTGCCTATTACTAGATTAATCGCTGGCTACAAATGAACCATCGTTAATCTATGTAATCGGCCTTCTCATTTCTTACAGTGTAGAAATGGTTTACTTTCACACACAAGTGTGGGAAAGATAGATAGATAGATAGATAGATAGATAGTTTATTTAGTCATATTGGAGATACAAGTATCTATATGACGGGTCAGATTACAAATAAAATTACATGTTAAAATCTTCGATATTGTATAGACACGCTTCAGTCAGAGTTTTTTTAATTTTATTTTTAAAAACATTGTCAGGTAGATCTTTAATTGTTTGGGGTAAACTGTTGTAAAATTTTCCTGCACACCGGTCTGTCAAAAGTCACTTAACATGCATGTGAAGCATTTATTTTATAGTGGGTATGGCAAAAATGTGAATTTTAATTTAGCAGATTAGCCCCGTTTGTAATTACTTACTTCGCTATTGATACGTTTGTAAATGTTGACGTATGAAACTCCACTGATTATTCCTTCCCACAGGGTGGCCGCAAATATCAAGCATACATTTGGAGCTAAGTATAGCAGAACTTCAGATGTGAACAGAACTAGGTTTACAAACTGGAAAAAATATATAATGATTAGTTAAATAATAGATTAATCATCATTTATAAAACATAGGGTCTTTCAACAAGAGGTGTCATTTTAAACCAACACAAAAACGCAATATTTTCGTGAAAACTAAATAATTTACAATCTCTCTCTCTCCCCTCTCACCTCCCTCTTCTTTAATAAAATAGAGGGCAGTATAGCCTAGTGGTTAGCATGCTTGGTGCCGCAACCTCTAGACTGGACTGCCGTGTGTTCGAATCCCACCTGCGCTCATGGATGTTTTGTGATGTTATTTAGTTTTAAGTTAGTTGTTATTTAGTGTAGTTGAAAGACGCTAATGACCTTAGATGTCGACGCGTCTATAATCTACAATAAATAAATAAATCTTCTCTAATAATTTACCTGAAGAAGTACGAGAACCCATAGTTTTTCAATGTTAAATAATTGACTCGTTGTTGTTGACGCAAAAAAACCAATTCTGTACATCACTTGATTCCATCGATACTGGGCACTATGGTCCAACCAAATATTGTCGAATTCCACTAATTCAACCTGTTCCAAAATCAAAATATTAATTAATCAAGAAATTATTAGTCCTATCCATAAATAAATTCACATATTAGTGAATAACACAATATATCAGACGACATATTATCGCCATGATATTTAATACAAGGCTATAATATAAGAAAAATGTAAATGCCACTGTCGGGACTTGAACCCGAAACTCCCGATTACGCGTCAGGCAAGTTTCCATTTACTCCACAGTGCTAACAGTGGACAATTTTAATTTCTCTTATATATGCACAGTGTACCGCAGAAAAGCACATACTGCGAGAGCTATTTTTATTAATGGCTGGACGCCTTATTAAATCAAAATACAAAATATCTGTAATATCTGTGAATTTATTTACGGATAGGATTAATAATTTCTTGATTAATTATAATACCGTAAAAAACCTACAGATATTCTGTATTTTGACAATATCAATGTCCCATCAGTTTGGGTGAGCCAGTGTTGGTCATGGTGATCTGAAGGTGGGCCAATAACAATTATTCCCAAAGTTCAGTGCTCAATAAAATTTTAACCCAAAGTACTTGCTATAGAATTTACAAGAAACATTGTTGAAATTTCTAGGGTTAAAAACGTATTTAAAAAATAACCTAGAGATTGGCGATTATGTCAGGGGGGGGCATGGTCCATCCGGCCCACCCTCTAGCGCTACAACTGATAGACTACTGACTAAGAGCCAATGAAATTGTTTGGGATGGTTTTCGGACCTGCCAGGCCACCATTGGTAAAGTAAACTTTAGTCAGCTTTATATTTTGCACCAAAAGCTGTTTAAAGTTTGGGTTGAAAATTTTTGGTTGTCGGTTTTTTTTTTAACGTTGTTAAGCGATTGAGCGATTGAGTCGCGCCAACTTCAATTCGCATATAATACTTAAAAACGTCAAAATGACAGACATAACCCAACATAAATTTCACATGGATCTGACAGATCTAATATTTTTGCGACTTTTTTGCGCATCCAAATTGCAGGTACCTCAAATCGAATTGCCAATAATGTGTGTTTTTAAAGACCATCAACAGCTAAGGTTATTTGGGTCTAGCACCACTACATATTTTCAATTCATTATTATTATTATTTTTTTTTTAATAATAAATTGAAAATCCAATTGACACTTTTACCAGCTCTCGGGCTAGAATCCGGGAACTGGGGACTTGTAATAGAGGAACCATAGCAACGCCATATGTAAACAACAGCATTGCTACACTCTCGGCTATTCTCAAGCCCGAATTGTCAATAGAGTTGTTGTGAAAAATAATATGCGTTTACTCGGAACGAAACACAGCGAACACAAAGCGTATGAATTGCTGCCCTTCACACTAGTCGCAAACGCTGTGTTTCGTCCCTTCTAATTATTCTATGAAGTTTCAGCTTTTGTCAAATTCCTTCCTAAAAAAGTTCGTTGGCTCTCACGCTATGAGTAGTTGTTCTATCTATGAAATTATTTCGGGGATACTTACAAGGCCTTGATTAATAAAAAATTGGAAAAAGTAGACCAATCCCATTGGCATCATATATTTTAGAAAAGTTGGTATCGCTTTTATTTTTGACATTAATTCACTGTCAGGTTTGATTTCTGGAGTTTTCACAATTGATTGTTGCGATTCAGCTAACTTATTTGCGAAATTATCTCTTAAAACCGTGTAGACTTCCACTTTGCATAAAGTATCGTTCGGTTTCTTTGGTTTTTCTAAAACTATCCAAAATCTGCAAAATATTGATTTTTGTTAATCATAAAATAAAATTCATTACTAGCTCTTAGACTCAAAATACAGAATATCTGTAGGTTTTTTACGGTATTATAATTAATCAAGAAATTATTAGTCCTATCCGTAAATAAATTCACATAACACAATATATCAGACGACATGTTATCGCCATGATATTTAATAGAAGGCTATAATATAAGAAAAATGTAAATGCCATTGTCGGGACTTGAACCCGAAACTTCCGATTACGCGTCAGGCAAGTTTCCGTTTACTCCACAGTGCCAACAGTAGACAATTTTAATTTCTCTTATATTTAATTTTCCTTATATTATTAAAGTGACCAAATCCTGAATATCAAAAAGCGGGACAAGGTCTATAAAAACCCGGCGCAGGCAACCGTTGGTTTCCACGCCCAAAAAAGCCTTAAACGCGCTAGAAACCCCCAAAAACTCGCTAGAAACCCCCAAAAACTCGCTAAAAACCCCCAAAAACTCGTTAAAAACCCCCAAAAACTCGCTAGAAATCCCCAAAAACTCGCTAGAAACCCCCAAAAACTCACAAGAAACCCCCATAAACTCGGTAAAAACCCTTAAAAACTCGCTAGAAACTCCCAAAAATTCGCTAAAAACCCCCAAAAACTCGCTAGAAACCCCCAAAAATTCGCTAGAAACCCCCAAAAATTCGCTAGAAACCCCCAAAAACTCGCTAAAAACCCCCAAAAACTCGCTAAAAACCCCCAAAAACTCGCTAGAAACCCCCAAAAACTCACTAGAAACCCCCACAAACTCGGTAAAAACCCTTAAAAACTCGTTAGAAACTCCCAAAAATTCGCTAAAAACCCCCAAAAACTCGCTAGAAACCCCCAAAAATTCGCTAAAAACCCCCAAAAACTCGCTAGAAACCCCCAAAAGCTTGCTAGAAATCCCCAAAAACTCGCTAGTTTTTGGGGGTTTCTAGCGAGTGTTTGGGGATTTATAGCGAGTTTTTGGGGATTTCTAGCAAGTTTTTGGGAATTTCTAGCGAGTTTTTGGGGGTTTTTAGCGAATTTTTGGGGGTTTCTAGCGTTTTTTTTGGGGGTTTCTAGCGAGTTTTTGGGGGTTTTTAGCGAGTTTTTGGGGGTTTCTAGCGATTTTTTAAGGGTTTTTAGAGAGTTTTTGGGGGTTTTTAGCGAGTTTTTGGGGTTTTTAGCGAGTTTTTGGGGTTTTTAGCGAGTTTTTGGGGGTTTTAGCGAATTTTTGGGGGTTTCTAGCCTTTTTTTGGGGGTTTCTAGCGAGTTATTGGGGGTTTCTAGCGAGTTATTGGGGGTTTCTAGCGAGTTTTTGGGGTTTTTTAGCGATTTTTTGAGGGTTTTTAGCGAGTTTTTGGGGGTTTTTAGCGAGTTTTTGGGGGTTATTGCACGTGATTTAATGAAAATGGGACAAAAGCGGGACGCTTGTTGAATCGGGACTCATGGCTCAAAATCGGGACTGTCCCGCCTAAATCGGGACGGATGGTCACTTTATATATTATAGCCTTCTATTAAATATCATGGCGATAACATGTCGTCTGATATATTGTGTTATTCACTTATGTGAATTTATTTACGGATAGGACTAATAATTTCTTGATTAGCTCTTAGACTATTTCTATTTTCTACTTACGTGAATGCAACAATAATAGGAGCGACGACCATGCACAAAACGGCCTTATTCGGCGTCATGCCAAACGATGTGAGAGCAGCCAGTGCAAAAGAACCTAATAGTCCTGAAGCGCCTCTTCCTGCCGCCCAAGCTGACAAAACACTTCTAGAAATAATTTGAAAATAAACAGAAATAATATTATAATAGGAACGACTCCGAACCAATTCCGTTCGACACATAATGACATAATGAACTGCACCTGATTAGGTTTGCAGGAAATTTGAAAAAAACCTTAAAAATGCATAATTTGAATATACAGCGTGTCCACGAAAGTTCTTTACAAATGGAATTTTTTTTTATTGATTATTGGAGCAAAAATTTTTTTCTGTGGAAAAGTTCTGCTTCGTCCAAAACCACTAAAACACCAAAGAAGTTTTTTTTCGGCCTAAAGTTATACTGTTCTTTGTATGGAGAGAGATGGAGGACATGTTGAATTCTGATTTATAATTCAGAATAAATAATTACTTAGAAGTTAAGTTATGTTATAATTTTGAATTAAATTTGATTATGTAACTAATTTTGCGAAAATCTTGAATTTCACAGATAATTTTCATTTTTAGTAAAATAAAACTTTTTGATTTCCCTCGTATAACTTTAGGCCGAAAAAAATTTTCTTTGCTGTTTTAGAGGTTTTGGACGAAGCAGAACTTTTCCACAGAAAAAAATGTTTGCTCCAATAATTAATAAAAAAAAATTCCATTTGTAAAGAACTTTCGTGGACACGCTGTATGTAAACTCCTTTGGTCTCGCATATCTCAATGGCGATATCGACTGCGGACCAATTTCATTCGACGCATAATTGCATAATGAACACCTGATAAGGTTTGCAAAAAATTTGAAGTGGGGTTTTTTGATGTGAAACATCTTATGTCGGGCAGTGAACAGCCGCGTGAGGGGAAATATGCAACGAAATGTCTGGTCCGCTCCTTCGCTGCTGTTCTCCCCACCACTGCGGCACTTCTCTCTCGGCTTCCGCGCGCTCGGGCACGGGAAGAGAGAGAGAGAGAGAGTATACATACGAACGTACTGTAAAGCAAAAGTATATGTATACACGTGTAGGTATGTAATATAGATACTTCGCTGTGTATTTAGTTGCGTTTCTGGCTCAGGCGTGCTCAAACGCCGCAACCGCGTGTGTTACAGTGCAGTATATAGGATTACGTCAGCATAACAGTTAGTTGCTGCTTTTGAAAAAATATATACTACTACATAGAGAATACCACCGAGTTCAATAACGTTTTCTTTGATGTTTCACATCTGTCGGGGGTCCCGAGATCCACACCCTTTTTTTTGTATCTTTAATACTTGACACTCATATATTAGATACTTTTTATTTTACTTACTTGTCATATTGTGAAATATACGTTAGAAATGTCACTTCTCCTAGGTTCCCTGCAAACGCGTTGCAAGCAACTCCCAATAGACCCATCCAAATTTGACTTTGAAGTCCAACAAGAAGAAAAGATGCAATGTTCAACAATGTTACCAAAAATATTCGAACACTAAAAACGCAATCAACACCTTTTCAGTCAACTAGGTAGGTACTTATTATAGTCTAAGAGCTCGTGGCAAAAAAGTACAAGAGTTTTGGAAAGGCTAATATTAAGGTATGTAGTGCAGCACGTACTGGCAGAAAAACTATTCGGCCAAAAAATTTTTGCTCGATTCTTTTCAGTATGTAATATTGTCCGACCTCATTTTGAAAAAACCGACTTAAGGTACGTGCAGTACGCAGCTGGGATTCTAGATGGTGGCTGAAATTATAAGAGCTTATAGGTTTGCACAACGAAGCTTTGATACTAGCATTGATACAAACTTAAGTCGCGTTTGAAATGTCAGATAGCGAAGATGAATTTTTGTGTTCTTCTGCTACAAAGTGGTATATTTTAAATACAAATTTGGGTAGGAGCTATCATGCCCACCCTATTAATAGAAAACGATCTAAACATGGCGAATTTCATCATTTATACCAAGAATTAAAATTTTACCCAAACCGGTTTTTTGAATACTTATGTATGGAACCAAACACTTTTAAATACGTCTTAGAAAAAACTCAAAAGAAATTAAATAAAAACTGGCAAAATTTCACTTATTGAACTAGTCACATCCATTGCGAAACTTGTAACGGCCATTTGACAGTTGTCACACGTTGATTGTAGTAGTCAGCGCGCTGAAAGAATGGTGAGATACATTCTTGAATCTACCAGCTCTTATAACAGTGCTTATACATGCTACACTCACTGCTTCGTTGTGTACTCTCGCATATATGACAATTGACAATGCATTAATTTAAGCAAGCCCTGCTATGATCTACGCTACCATCTAGAATCCCAGCTCCATACTGCACGTACCTTTAATTAGCAGTCGATGGAAGTACCGGTGCCAGGTGTCCCCATACCTGATTATAGTATACAGGGTGTTACATGACGTACTGTACAAACTTACGATAGTATACAGGGTGTTACATGACGTACTGTACAAACTTACGGAGCATATTCCTGAGGAAATATTAAGCAAAAAATGTTCTATGAACAAATGTCCAATTCGCCATGATTATCTAGCTACAGACGTTCAAAGATTTAAAGATACAAGCTTTAATATTAATTAGCAGTATTTTATTGCAAAAAAAGTGACCAACAAAAGCAACAGAGAGGACGGTGTGGTGTAACGGTTAGCGTAGCGGCCTTTGGATCACACAGTCGTGGGTTCGAATCCCACCTCCGCTCATGGATGTTTTGTGATGTCATTTAGTTGTAAGGAAATTGTTATTTAATGTATTTAAGACGCTAATGACCTAGTTGTCGACGCGTCTATAATCTACAATAAATAAATAAAAGCAACAGATTACAGAATTATCTTATGTGTTTAAAATAACGACCTTCAGTATTTCACTGTACAGAGCGATCAAGAATAGTCTGATTTAGGCTGGTTTTATGCACTGCGTTTGTGAACGTCCGTTCGAAAATGGACGTTTCCTAGTTCTATTGAAATAAACGTGTTGTCATTGATTAACATATTATATGGGAAGATAGTGATTCCATGTACTGGAAAATATACTATAGCTGCCCGCTTACGTTTCATTCCCCTGGCCCACAAACTCAATGTTGACTTGTGCTTCCACCTATATTATTGTTGAACTAACAGCTCAGATATTGTCAATGCTACCTCTAACTGATCCTAAATAATGATATAAGATATTTACATCACTGCCGCAGCTGACATTATTTTAATGTTTTGAAATTTGTTGAGACTGTATAAAACTTATATAAAGTGAACTTAGTTTAGTTACATAATTTATCTGTAAACGCTATCTGATTTTATATTTCTTTGTCTCTGAATAAAAATTGTTCAAACACTCGTAAAATATATTTTGATGTATTCATAGGCTAAGAGCTGATAACACTTTTTTCATGTGTTTTTATAAGACTTGGAACTTTTTTAAAAGATGAATTTTATATATCTCTAAAAGGGGTATATAGTCTGTCATTCCAAACGCGGGGCAAAACCACCCCATATTTTTTTGTTCACTCTTGCGAAAAAAGACTTATGTGTGTTTATCATTAGTAAAGTCTAGAAAAAGTTTTGCCCCGCGTTTGGAATGACAGACTATTTACCCCTTGTAGAGATATTTAAAAGTTATCTTTTAAAAAAAGTTCCAAGTCTTCTAAAAACACATAAAAAAGTGTTATCCGCTCTTAGTCTATCATAGCAACTTATACTAATTAGTTAACAAAAGCAAGCAGTTTAAGAGAATTAGATAATCAAATTCATTAAGATTGTAAAATTTGTTGTTAAATAAAAGAATTTAAAATAAATCTTTCACAATTTTTCCAATCGTTAGGGGCCTACACACGATCAGTTTAACTTCGCAGTTTATCTGTGCAGTCAAACTGCACAGTTGTGTGAACTGTACGGTGTGTGGGCTATTTCAGTTTGCTCCTCAATTGTTCTCAGTTTGAAGAGCTGACGTGCGTGGCTAGACACGACTAGAAAGGGAAGTTCGGTTTTGCGCTCAGATTGATCTGAGCGCAAAACCGAACTTACCCAAAGACTACACATGACTGTGCCAACTGTTCAATTAACTGAGCTGACTTCGCAGTTTATCGGTGCAAAGTAGAGTCAAATGCGCAGGCCAAAAGCCTGCGTTAAAATTTGTCGGAACTATGCAGTTATCTCAGTTTATCGCTCAGACATGACGCCACAAGGGTTAAACTGCGCAGTTAAACTGATCGTGTGTAGGCCCCTTTAATGAATTTGATTATCTAATTTTCTTATGTATGAATATTTTTAGTTTGACATAATAATGATTAACATTATTAAGTTTAAAATTAAATAAAATATCAGAATGGTCCAAAAGTCTTGCCCTAATGTTAAATCCAATTAAATTCAATATAATGTCTATAGAAAGCCGGAATCAGTTGGCTAAAGTGCCGTAACGCTGTCTGGTCATCAAACTAATTCTGTAGACTACTGCAAAAATTTAGGATTATACATAGACAAATACTTAGTGGAATCGCTCATTTTATCATCTAATTATTATTGTGATATTGTGTACGGACCATGTATAAACCAGTCAACATCGCAGCTTATCCAAAAATTTTAAAATATATGCTTCAGATATATTGTATACAACATAAATTTGCATATCGCATACTTCGTAGACAACTTGATCACAACCGGGCAGCCAGATTATTTAAATTGCAATTTAAAATATTTATCAGATATCATAATAATAATAAAAATACGATGTCACAGGATACAACATTGTCAATAAACTTGCATGAAACAAATTTTTATAAAAAATCTTTTACTTATGGTTCTGCCTCTATATACTTATAATAATATTCCTCGTGAATATAAACATCTCAAAAAAGAGGCGTTTCGAAAGAACGTTAGGGGTTGTCTATTAATAGTCACCGCGAAATATTATGCAATATGAACCAATGACGCAAGATTGTCTTAAATAAAATTAAGATGCTAGTCACCAGATGGCCTAACGATTGTCAACACAACTCACTTCTGTAAACTCTACAATTATTCTGTACTCAAAGATTAAATAATAAAACTTAGGATGCTAGTCAACAGATGGCCAATAGTGCGACGTCTAGCTGCCTCTATTAAAAGTGGCCTCATTTACGCTCATAAGGATCAAAATCTTCTAGTAATATGTTAAACAATGGTGTTGTTTTATGCACGAACGGTGGCTCGCCAGGAATGTCCGTTCGCTATAGATACCTTCCATCGGTATTTAAAACGTGCGTTCTGTTTTTTTTACATTCTGCTTCCTTACAGACGCTAATGACCTCTGATGTCGAGCGTCTATAATTCACAATTCATTCAAAACGTGCGTTCCGAAAACGGACGTTCAGAAACGCAGTGCATATATAAAACCAGCCTAAGCGTTTGTAGCTCGATAATCATGGCGAATGGAATATTTGTTCATGGGACATTTTTTGCTTGAAATGACTTCAGGAATATGCTCCTTAAGTTTGTGTCATGCAATATCCTGTGTTTATTTACACCTTGAATCCCTATCCCTATATTATTAAACGAGCAAATCTTGTACACAGGGTGGACCAGGTTATAGTAGCAATAATTCACCATTCGATGGTCCATCGAAAAATAAGTCAACATGCATAATTTTATTTTTTTCCAAAACGCTTTCTAAGGGAGATACACCCCTTCAAAGTTCAGTTTTAAAATTCTTTTTTTTGTCCTAACTCTCAGGTCATTAATGCGTTTTTGACCAAATTTGGTACAAGTATTTTATGCAATAGATACTCATTACTTGACGTAAGTAACTTTTGTCAAAATTGTCAAGTGGCGTAGATACAGGGGGGTTATTTCACTTTTCCCGCCCTATTTTCTGCGCCACTGGATATTTTTAAAGAATAACATTTTTTTCGAATTCCCTGTTCAATTTAGAAAAAAAGAGTCACTCTTGCAAAATTTCGATTTGAGGCTTCGTTTACGAGATAATTAGAGTTGAAAGTTTAGAACACTTCTAAAATAGCCACCTATGAAAATAATAGGTCTGGAATCTTGTACAACAATTGTAAACTTTTTACTGTTTGACGAATTTAAATAAATAATTCATTAATTAAATTAAAAACAACAAATAAATAACTTATGAAAATAACCAGCAAAGTAGGCGATACTTGGTTTTGAGATAATTTATGACACTTGTCAGTATTGATTTTTAAAACTGGACTTTGAAGGGCTGTATCTCCCTTAGGAAGCGTTTTAAAAAGAAATACAATTATGCATGTCTACTTATTTTCCGATGGACCATCGAATGGTGAATTATTGCTACTATAACTTGGTCCACCCTGTATATGTACTTATGTATCTATGTACCTATATAAATATTTTCTCGAAAACGGCCCTAACGATTTGGATGAAATTTACTGAAAAGGGGTTTTGGGGGGCAAAAAATCAATCTAGCTAGGTTTCATCCCTGGAAAAATTCGTTTTCTTATCGATTTTATCATTTTAAAAAACTCGGGTCGCAGTGCCAAAACCCTGCCGACAATATAGTGTATTTGCTAATACAGGCATTGTGCTGTTATTATGTGAACATAAGTTTGTTTTTGGACAAAATAAAAAATTTAACTCCTTAATACATCCCTTAAAATAATATTTTTTTTCTTAATTTCAATATTATTATCAATGCAACCTCTGTACCAAATTAAATACACCCTTCAGTAAGTAAATCACTATCCGCAAACTAGTGTTTTCATAAAATTTGTAAGTCCGGACCTGTCGGGGCGATTTTATTAAAATTTTAGCAGCACATTTCAATCATCACTAAAGGGTTAAATTTCAATTTTGAAACAATTCTGAGAATTTTTTCGGTATTTTTGGGCCCAAAAACATTTTTTAACCCCTAAAAGCCACCCTTAAAATGGTCCGATTGGGCCCATTTTAAATAGGCTTCGTGCGGTGATGGATTGCAACGTGCCTACCCAATTTCGTCAAAATCAATTAACTCTTTCGAAAGTTATAGCCCGTACACATATATATATATATATATATATATATATATATATAAATATATATATATATATATACATATATAAACAGACATTTCCAAAAATGGTGCCAAAGTGTTCAGGAGGCTATGAAACGTCGAGAAATTTTGGTCCGACCCCTAGGTCCCGCCATCCGACCGACGCCAATAGTGTATGTGCCATATGGCAAATACACTAAAAACAGTTTTTTTAACGTTATAAAACAGTGTCGTACGGTGAGTAGGCTTTGGAAAAAACAAACTATTTTCATTATTTATGTCAAATTACTCTGACAATCAATCTTTAACTTATTAAAATAATGAGTAATTATTTGAAAATATGTAGGTACATACGTTATGTAGTATGACGTATACTGACGTATAATAATATTATATCTACTTATAGGTATGTAATTTTTTTTCTTAAAAACGACTAATGTTTTTGATGAAATGGGAACTTTAAGTACTATTTTTTTTTAACTCATCCGAGCAAAGCTCGGTCATCCAGATATATAAGCGAATGAGACAATTTAGATTATAGACGTTCAATAGCTAAGGTCATTAGCGTTTGTTATAAGCAAATATTAAAATATTAGACTCGCTTGCACTTTTTTGTCACAAGCTTGCCGCTTACTAACGTGTAATCTGATACTCACTGTACATAAAGTGGAAGAAATGCAGCTAAAAATACTGTAAAAAACGCGGGCACAGAAGTAGCCAATAAAACCGCCCCTGCCGATACTGTGTTGCAATCACGTTTTGTTTCGTTGTAATAATTAATCTGAAAATGAATTTGTTTGTTAAATTTCATAGAAATTGTACCTCAAAGGGGAAAACAGAACCCTAAAGGCTCCCACTTAAGATTTAAGTGTTAGGGGTCCGAAGGAAGCCACCGCGACCTAAAAAAGGCGAACGTGCGACTTTGGGAGTGGGAGCGTTGCGGGATCAAATTATATAAGAATGAGAATAATTTTATTTCCAATAAAAATGTTGCCTGTTACATATACGTTTAACTTAGGAAATTACATATCTCCCGAGGAGAACTGAGCTGGAAATAATATGTTAGCGGGATATCATTTGAATGTAAATGCTAACATGTTAAAAAATTAAATTGTGTTTTAAAGACCACCAACAGCTAAGGTTATTTGGGCCTAGCACCAATTCATATTTTCAATTCATTATTTTTTTTTAATAATAAATTGAACATTCAATTGACACTTTTACCAGCTCTCGGGCTAGAACCCGGGAACTGGGGACTTGTAATAGAAAAACCATAGCAACGCCGTGTAAACAACAGCATTGCTACACGCTCGGCTATTCTCAAGCTCCAATGCTAACATATCTCGCCAACACTTCCGCATTCCAGTATTGGTCTAATAATCAGAGCCTTAAAAATATTTTCCCGTAAATTGGGGGGGGGGGCGGTTGAAAGTTTAACAAAAAATTCCGTCATGTGGGGTATCATTTGAAAGGAATTTTCTCAAAGATCTCCAAACTATTTTTGTAGCAAACAAAACCTGACTAGATAATGTACTTGCATGGGAAAGAAATCCGGATAAGAATCAGTTCAGCAGTTCTGGAGTTATAAGCGCACAGACAGACAGAGAAGCGTTGGGTTTTATAAAGATAAAAAATGGGTGCGTGCTTATGACCACACGACAGAAGTAAATACTTCAGATTTTCTAATTTTGGTGTCATCTATTATAGCGCATTTATGAACTAAAAATAATTTATTACTAAAATACCAAAATTGTATTTTTAATTAATTCCACCTTGGTTTCAAAAAAAACATAATTATAGTCAAAGAAGGAATATAACAAAAATAAAAAAATATATAAATAAATATCATGTAGAATTTAGAAAAAAAAAACGCCAAAAATTCTACGCTGCAATCAGGTCTCGAACCCAGGTTCCTATGCATAGAGTGCAACGACAAAACCAACTGAGCTATGGCTGGCCAGTGTGTACACGGTCGTTTTTATGATACAACTATGTTGCGAATTCTTACAGAAGTAGTTCGGACGCTTCACATCTTTTCAGTACCCAGGCAAAAAGTGCATAACGCGCCTAAGGTAGACCTCGCGAGGTGAAAGATGAAGCCACCGCGTTATTGGCTGTATATTGTCATGAATAGTTTTAGTTTAAGAAATTTTCGTGCATTAACTTTAAAATGTAAAATTCAAAATATAATAGACCTCACGCGGCGAAAGATGAAGTCACCACGTCATAGTAACGTGAATGCATTGCGCCCGCATTCTAGCTTGCTATTGGTTGTTTTGGAGATCCATGAGCGGTTTGCCAAAATTGTACCTAACGTCATAAAATCCAATGTGCAGTTTTGTGTACACGGCACTGTCTGCGGGCAAGCAGGCGTTCACTAGCATATTATTGATGACGTGCCTGGCTTCATCTCTCACCGCGGGCACTCTAGTATTTACTTCAAAAACTAGAGACTTACCTCGTTTACATAGTGATGAGTGTCCGAAGGATCGTGTAGGATGTCATGAGCGGCTGATAACATGATTCCTCCTCCAAGACTGTTGAACACGGCTAACACATAGAAAGCAGCATGGGTTCTCCAAAATGAAAGCACTTCCTTTTTCTGCTCCAACTTTTCCGGTTTTTTGTCCATACTTTTCGTCATTTTTATTGAAGTTAACTTTTTTTATTTAAGGTTGCAAGCATTTTCTATTTAACTGCATATATAGTCACTATCCGCTCGTTGCACTTGACTGATTAGAGATGTCACAGGTAATACTAGCTATATGTAAAATATCAAAATGTTTTATTTTCTCAAGGATTACAATTTGTTTGTTTAAACTTCCCATTTTAATATTTGAATAAAATTTAAACGAGATAACTAATTAGTGGGTCATGATCTTGTAGTCTTTGGGATTAATGTATATTTACTATTTCTCTAGTTGATATCTATCAAAGACTACATCCCTGGTCAAAATTAAAGCACAGCTCGGTTTTTTCTACTGTATTTTTAGTGTTATAAGAATAATTGGACTGAAAGCATATTTTATTTTCTGATTTGAAATCACCAGATGTTTGTGAACGAGGATGATGAAGGCCTGGAGAAAGATTTGCTACCTAAGCAATATCTCTGCAAGGGAACGATTTGGGGAGGAAGTAGTTTCAAACCATTTAACATTCGTGAACGAGCATGGCGAATGGTCTGCAATATCTCTGCAACTCATCGAGCGTTGAAGCAAATGTATTCCCAGAACACGAAATATCTCAATATCTTTGCAAGGGAACCATTTGATGTTTTGGGGAGGAAGTTGCTTCGACGTTCAAATAGAGTTGTAGGGATATTGCAGGCACCAAATCTTGCTCCAGGCCTTTGCCATACTCGCTCACGACCATCTGATGGTTTTATGCTTGTATCTGCAATGGAACCAATCGACGGTGGGCTAGGAATGTTCTAGGATTTGCTTCAACGTCTGGACAGAGTTGCAAAGATACTACAGGCAACAAATCTTGCGCCAGGCCTTTGCCATACTCGCTCACGACCATCTGATGGTTTTATGCTTGTCTCTGAAATGGAACCATTCGGCGTTGGATCGAGAATATTCTAGGAAGGCATTTGCTTCAATATTTGGACAAAATTGCAAAGATGCTGCACGACATATCTCTATATCTTTGCACGGGAACCATTTGGTGTTTTGGGGAGGAACTTGCTTCGACGTCCAAATAGAGTTGTAGGAATATTGTAGGCAGCAAATCTTGCTCCAGATCTTCGCTATACTCGCTCACGACAAGATGGTTTTATGCTTGTCTCTGAAATGGAATCATTCGGTGGTAGGTCGAGAATATTCTAGGAAGGCATTTGCTTCAATGTCTGGACAAAATTGCAAAGATGCTGCACGAAATATCTCAATGTCTGTGCAAGGGAACCATTTGATGTTTTCTGGGGAGAAAATTGCTTCGACGTTCAAAAAAAGTTTTAGGGATATTGCAGGCAGCAAATCCTGCTCCAGGCCTTTGCCATACTCGGTCACGACCATCTGATGGTTTTATGCTTGTATCTGCAATGGAACCAATCGACGGTGGGCTAGGAATGTTTTAGGATTTGCTTCAACGTCTGGACAGAGTTGCAAAGATACTGCAGGCAACAAATCTTGCTCCAGGCCTTTGCCATACTCGCTCACGACCATCTGATGGTTTTATGCTTGTCTCTGAAATGGAACCATTCGGCGGTGGATCGAGAATATTCTAGGAAGGCATTTTCTTCAATGTCTGGACAAAATTGCAAAGATGCTGCACGAAATATCTCCACGTCTTTGCAAGGGAACCATTTAATGTTTTCTGGGGAGAAAGTTGCTTCGACGTTCAAATAGAGTTATAGGGATATTGCAGGCAGAAAATCTTGCTCCAGGTCTTCGCCATGCTCGCTCACGACCATCTGATGGTTTTATGCTTGTCTCTGAAATGGAACCATTCGGTGGTGGATCGAGAATACTCTAGGAAGGCATTTTCTTCAATGTCTGGACAAAATTTCAAAGATGCTGCACGAAATATCTCTATGTCTTTGCAAGGGAACCATTTAATGTTTTCTGGGGAGAAAGTTGCTTCGACGTTCAAATAGAGTTGTAGGGATATTGCAGGCACCAAATCTTGCTCCAGGCCTTTGCCATACTTGCTCACGACCAGATGGTTTTATGCTTGTCTCTGCAATGGAACCAATCGACGGTGGGTTAGGAATGTTCTAGGATTTGCTTCAACGTCTGAACAGCGTTGCAAAGATACTGCAGGCAGCAAATCTTTCTTCAAGTCTTTGCCACATTCGTTCACGATCACTTGACGGTTTCAGACTTAGGTACTGGTTTCATCAAAAAACAAAACATGCTTCCGAGTTTTAATTTTCACTAGGAAGTTAATTCAACTAATTATTTTGTAGAATTATTTATCTATGAAAATGAAATTTTTGACAAATGTGTTACATTTTTGCGATATTATGGATTATTCAATCCAGCAAGGTGTGCTTTCCTTAAAAATCTACATTAGAACTGGTTCAATAGAAGAAGATCGGTGGGCAATTCGACATTAGTTTTTTCAAATTCAAATTAAAATTAATTTATTTCTCAAATAAATACAAATCAATATAATAATTATAACAAAATAGGGTTTTCTGCCAACTTGGTAACAATATAATAGAGGTAATTGCGCAAACGCGAAAATCTTATTTTTTATGGAGGTATTTGAAGGAAAGGGTTTTTGCAAGTCATCCTGCAAAAATTGAGGAACTGAAAGTATGCATTCATGAAGCAGTTACAGGAATAGGTGAAGATTTGCCTCGCCGGGTGATGCACAATATTGCATGCAGAATTGAATGTTGATTGAAGTAATTTAGAAGACGAATTTTGTCCTGCAACAATTGAAGGATTTGAAAGAAGGCATTCATGAAACAATTACAGGAATAGATGAAGAAATGCCTCACCGGGTGATGTGCAATTTTGCATGCAGAACTGAAAGTTGATTGAAGTAATTTAGAAGACGTATTTTGTCCTGCCACAATTGGGGAACTGAAAGAAGGCATTCATGAAGTAATTACAGGAGTAGAGATGATGATTTGCCTCGCCGGGTGTTTCGCAATTTTGCATCCAGAAATGAAAGCTGATGGAAGTAATTTAGAAGACGTATGTTGTCCTGCCACAATTGAGGAGCTGAAAGAAGGCATTCATGAAACAATAACAGGAATAGATGAAGATTTGCCTCGCCGGATAATGCGCAATTTTGCATCCAGAACTGAAAGTTGATTGAAGTAATTTAAAAGACGTATTTTGTCCTGCCACAATTGGGGATTTGAAAGAAGGCATTCATGAAACAATTACAGGAATAGATGAAGAAATGCTTCGCCGGGTGATGCGCAATTTTGCATGCATAACTGAAAGTTACATTGAAGATGTAACTTTTAAAAGTTGGACATATGTTTATTTAATTTATCTCAAAGAATTAGCATTAAATATGTTTGTTCAACACCCGCAAGAAATATGTAGTAATTTCGTAGCTCTACTGAGAGTGGGCGAAATAATGAATTCTCTGACTGTAGACGTAGAGAGTGGGCTCATTACGGGGAACGTTTACGCAAGTGTTGATAGTTTTGTCAATCAATCAGGCCACCCATTATTTCGCCCACGCTCAGCAGAGCCACGAAATGACATATTTCTTGCGGTAGTTGAACAAAATATTGTGTGCGACTATTGGTCGAAAGAGGAAATTCCACTTGTGTGTTATACCACACTCGAGGAACCTTCTTTTTCTCCCACTAGTCGCACAATATACTATTTTTCCACTTGTAAAGATTTTATTCAAATATTAAAAATTGGGATCCCTGTATTTAAATTAAAAATCTTTATTTAAAGAAGATTATTGCAAGGAACAGAACAATGCAATATTATTTGAATAATTTGTATCTAAAATATTTGTTTCAACTTATTTTGACGTAGTTTTTAGGGTGACGTGTAAACTCAGCTGTTTTTTCAAAGATTAGACGAATTATGCGGTAACATTTGCTTTATTTGTATGTGAGTCATGCAAACAAAAGTATTTTTCGTAATATATACAAAATCAACAAGCGACTCCGATTTTCAGTAAAATTTGGTGCACGTATTATTATATGAGGCGTCCACACTCAAAGGGTGGAACTTTATACACGCTTTGATCTATTCCACCGTTTTCCAAACTGGGGTCCGGAAGTAAAGGGTGCGGCACAAGGATGTGAAGGTTTTCAGAACGCTACTGTAAGAATAATTATAATAAAAATTTATAATAAAAAAAAGGTAAAAAAAACTTTTAAGTTAAACGGTTTTATTTTAAATCATCAGCTGTACCAAAAACTAGAAAATAATTTGGACACAAACCAAGAGGCACTTTGTGTGGCTGCGTCAGCAGAATAAGTAATAAAAACGTGGGACGCATTTGAAATATTTCTGTTCGTGGGCTTGGAAACACATTTTTCTAGACAAGCCGTTCTTATTTAATAATTATACAGTCGTTACACAGATTTTTATGCGCCCCATGTTTTTATTCCTTATTCCGCTGACGCAGCGACACAAAGTGCCCTTTGGTTTGTGTCCTAATTATTTTCTAGTTTTTGGTACAGCTGATGATTTCAAATAAAACCGTTTCACTTAAAAGTTTTTTTTACCTATTTTTATTTTCTAGTTTTTAAGAGTTCCACTGTCCACCTCCTGATTCCATCATCAGACTCTCGTTACCAAGTTGAAATTATCATAATATTGTTTTGTCACGGGAACTCAATGTGTGTGCAAAGTTTCATAAGAATCGTTTAAGTAGAAGTAGTTAAAAAAGCTGTCGCAAGATTTGATACAAAGATAGTAACAAACAAACAAATATACGGGGTCAAGCTAAATAAAACCGTTTAAAAAAAGCGGTCAAGTGCGTGTGGAACTCGCGCTGCGAGGGTTCCGTACCGTTACAACAATTAAATTAGGTAGACATATTCTGTGAAAATTTCAGCTGCTACATGTTACGGTTCCAAAGATACAGTCTTTAAAAGGTTTTTCGGTTTGTGTGTCGGGACCCCCTTTAATTTTTACTTTTTGTGATTTTCGGATTTTTTCCTTTACTTGTGCTGCGAGACCTTGCTTTTTGCCGAATTTCATGATTCTAGGTCAACGGAAAGTACCCGTTAGGTTTTTGATGAGTGAGTCCCAATTATTATTATTTGTTTAATGATAGCTGAATTTACAGTACAACGTACTGTTTAGGCAAGGATTGTCGCGTCATAAAACTGACATATTTACTGCGAGCAAATCTACGGGAAAAATTGACGTTCACGGGAGCGAAGCGACGGGCAAAAGCTATAATATATACTAGCGGCTACCCGTGGCTCCGCTCACGTATATTAGTGTATTGTTAACTTCCCATTGGAAGTTATTGTAATGGATCCGAAAATCGAAATCAAAATGTATAGCAAATTTTTATGTTTCAAGGCCACCACACTATTTTTTTACACTATTTTTAGAAAGATGTCTGTGTGTGTGTACGTACGCACGTACGTATATGTATCCATTTCTTTCTAAGACGATATCTCGAGAATGAAAAATGATATCGACTACGTTAGGGTGCCAATCGACGCGTATTAACGTAAATATGATCTGAAAGAATTTTTTTCAAAATCGATTCAGCCGTTCTTTTTTCTTAACCAAATAGACTCCAAAAAATCGACATAAATTTTATCAAAATCGGTTCAGTCGTTTTTTTTTTTTTTTTAATTATTGTTAAAAATAAATAATAATTATGTTTTAATGATTAAAATGATTACTTTTCTGTGTAATATCTAATTTAATTATTATTATTAAATATTTATCAAACTGGGATTAAGTTCGTCGTGTGGACCTCAAGGGTCGCACTTTAGTTTTAATAAACGACCCACCTCACGGCTTGTTAATTTATTGTCCTTCCCCACGAGAAATTTTCCCCATACGAAGCGAAGTATGATCCCCCCCCGCGAGAATTGTCCCCTCTGCAAAGTGAAGTCGGACTTAAAATCACTTGGAAATAGTTTGCATTAACGGTGTCACAAAAATAAATAGTCTACCCAACCTATCGTTTTGTAATAGTAAACTGTATATCTAGATGTTGTAAGGGGTTATGTAATGCGAGTGATGACAGTATGTAAAAACGAGCGATAGCGAGTTTTTACATATTACACGAGTCACAATACCATTACTCACGAGATATATATGGTATTTTTGCCATACCCACTACAAAAATACCTACTTTTCACTTCATTGTCAGTATCTTCAAAAAATTTTGACAGTTCATTTGCGTCGCCATTTTTAAATTTACAGTAGGCTGTGAATATGTAATAACAGACGATAGAACGAATAAACACTAGTGCGGTAAATAAAACACTTTCGGCACGCCTGCCTGTTAAATGACCAATTACACAGGCCGATATAGATGCATCGAAAGTGTCCATTTTGTAGTGAGTATGGCAAAAAAACTTTTTGTAACACTTGTACGTCCATTGAAAGTGCAATATTACACATTTGTTTTCGGGGACGAAAGTTGGTTTTTGCATGCCAGTGACGTAAAATAAAAATCGCACAAGCGCAGTTAAAAAAATTAATTGTTGTGTTTTTAAAGATCACCAACAGCTAAGGTTATTTAGGACTAGCACCAATTCATATTTTCAATTCATTATTTTTTTTTAATAATAAATTGAAAATCCTATTGACGCTTTTACCAGCTCTCGGACTAGAACCCGGGGACTGGGGACTTGTAATAGAGGAACCATAGCAACGCCATGTAAACAACAGCATTGCTACACGCTCGGCTATTCTCAAGCCCTAAAAAAGTTACGTGTTTCCGTACCAGCCTAAAGTGAATGGTTTCTGAAATAATATCAGGTCAAAGTTGAACAAATTACTAATGTTTTGAAAAATGTTCAAAAAGCCTTCACAGAGTCAACGCACGCTTTGTTTAAATGTTCATTGCAAATATTGTTTCTCTTTTTCAACACATAATTTATAATAGTTATTAACTATGTATTTTAGATTACCTACTCCAAATTTTTCTTAGATAACATTTAGAATTATTTACTTTTTGTGTTTGAATTGCTTTTTTTTGTGTGTGGAAGAATGCCGTTATTTTAATTCAATACAAATAATATGTTGACGTCCGAATTAAATTATTGTTTTGCTGTATAGAAAAAAAGCTGAATCATATTATTTATAATCTATTCAATTCCAAGATAGAGTAATTTGAAAAAATTCGACTGATGACCAGTCCTATAATACTTCCCATCTAGTAAGTAGTTTTTTTTATTCTTTGAAAAAAAGCATGCTCAATAATATTGCACAATTTTCGAAATTGTGCAATATTTAATTATTATTGCCTGTTTAGGCAGTAGGTATATAATATATTTTATATAACACATGCACGCTTTCAGTGTTTTTTCGTATCAGTTTTGCGGACCTTAAATGACCGTTTATTGACAAGTGACGTCATGATCCATTATGAAACGCTTTTCGATGAATAATGGAAAAACATTTGAAAAACCCGTTATCTATAGTATATTGTGCGACTAGTGGGAGAAAGACGAGATTCCTCGAGTGTAGATTTTACCGCACGAGCGTAGCGAACTCATTATTTCGCCCACGCTCAGCAGAGCCACGAAATGATTTATTTCTTGCGGGTGTTGAACAAATGCACATTATGCTTACCTCTTTTCGGTGTTATAAATGAAATACGGTTACTATATGGTAACAAAGTGAAGAAATATTATATCGAGCCCAATGTTTTTATTACGAGATGTACTTCTGTCAGTGACATTAAATTATTCAATTAAAGTCTAAAACCATGCATGTGTTATATGAAGTATAGTGTGCAACACGTGTGCTAAACATTTATGCGTCAGGCGCGATGTTTTCAGCACTCGTATTCGGCTCGCGATGCTCACTCGTCAAGGCTCGTGGAGCGCTCTCCTACTACTCGTGCTGAAAACATCGCGCCTGACGCATAAAGATGTATTTAGCACACTAGTCACACAATTAACTATAATGCACACAATATATGATGAAGCCAATATTGAATGAAGATTCTGCAGTTTGTTAGAATTTTTTAATGCTGAATGATTTGTACGTTTAGGAACAGTACTGCACAATAATCATTCAGTAGACGTCCTACAGCTCGTGGGCTGGCCTCACAGGGGAAAGATTGGAATGCAAACTACATTCAAATGTTTTATGGGATTAGCGCTTCAGGTAAACGAGCTCGTACCAGTCGGTTTGTGTATGACAGCTGGGTTTCCCATTTCGTGCTTTCCCACTTCGGGCGTTTTGGGATTTCTACCCGTTTTGGTGCCAGTTCGGGCGTTGAGAATTTGCATACAATTCAAAAGTGCCACTTCGTGCATCGATCAAATTGGTCTTGTTTTATTATACCTACATCAAATTTAGAACGGTGTAATTTTTAGTGTATTTGCCATAATATGGCACATACACTATTGGCGTCGGTCGGATGGCGGGACCTAGGGGTCGGATCAAAATTTCTCGACGTTTCATAGCCTCCTGAACAATTTGGCACCATTTTTGAAAATGTTTATATATATATGTATGTATATATTTATATATATATATTTATTTATTTATATATATATTTATATATATATATATGTGTGTACACGATAACTCTCGACAGACTTAATCGATTGAAACGAAATTTGGTACACATATTGGGACCCATCACCGCAAGAAGCCTATTTAAAATGGGCCCGATCGGACCATTTTCAGGGTTGTATTTAGGGGTTCCAAAAAGTTTTTGGGCCCAAAAATACCGAAAAATTTGTCAGAATCGTTTCAAAATTGAAATTTAACTCTTTAGTAAAGATTAAAACGTGCTGCTAAAATTTTAATAAAATCGGCCCGACAGGACCGGACTTTCAAATTTTATGAAAACACTAGTTTGTTGATACGGATTTACTTATGGAAGGGTGTATTTAATGTGGTACAGAGGTTGCATTGATAATAATATTGAAATTAAGAAAAAAATATTATTTTAAGGGATGTATTAAGGGGTTAAATTTTTTATTTTGTCCAAAAACAAACTTAAGTTCACGTATTAAAGCCACAAGGCCTGTATTAGCAAATACACTATATTGTCGGCAGGGTTTGGCACTGCGACCCGAGTTTTTTTTATTAATTGCTAATCTTTAAAATGACGCTAAGCATTACCAACTTTTGAAATCGCAACTGAATCTACATATAATTCCAAGAAAAAGGGCAAGAAAATATGTGGATCTAGACGAATGCATTCAGTCGACTTTGGCAGATTACGAAGCAGGAAGAAAAACTGTTGGACAATGTTTGCGAAACCTTTCTTAAGGTACGTGCAGCATGGAGCTGGGATTGTAGATGGTAGCGTAGATCAAATCAAGGCTTGCTGAAATTAATGTATTGTTATATATGCGAGCGTACACAACGAAGCAGTGAGTGTAGCAGGTATAAGCGCTGTTATAAGAGCTGCTAGATTCAAGGATGTATCTCACCATTCTTTCAGCGCGCTGACTACTACAATCAACGTGTGACAACTGTCAAATGGCCGTTACAAGTTTCGAAATGAATGTGACTAGTTTATTAAGTGAAATTTTGTCAGTTTTTATTTAATTTATTTTGAGTTTTTTCTAAGACGTATTTAAAAGTGTTAGATCCATACGTAAATATTCAAAAAACCAGTCTGGGTAAAATTTTAATTCTTGGTATAATAATGATGAAATTCGCCATGTTTAGATCGTTTTCTATTAATAGGGTGGACATGATAGCTTCTACCCAAATTTGTATTTAAAATATACCACTGTGTAGCAGAAGAACACAATAATATTCGTCCTCGCTATCTGACATTTCAAACGCGATTTAAGCTTGTATCAATGCTAGTATCAAAGCTTCGTTGTGCAAACCTATAAGCCCTTATAATTTCAGCCACCATCTACAATACATGCTACCATCTAGAATCCCAACTGCGTACTGCACGTACCTTTAGATAGTAAAATTACAATAATATTGTTTATCTGTGTTTTATATATTGTATGTTTATGTGTTTATATTATTATATTATAAATGTCTAGTGCATTTATAGATATATTAGGTAAAAACGCACGAACAGGCACTAGTAGCAGGTAAACGATTTGGACGACGCCCGAAGTGGGAATATTTTAATAAAGGCCCGAAATGGGAACGCCTGAAATGGCACTAAACCGCCTGCTGGTAGATTCTAATACATACCTAGACGCTGATGACCTCAGCTGTTGAGCGTCTATAATCTATTTATCGTAGCCTCGTTTCAAAATTTTACCTAAACAACAAATGAAATGTGAAGAATTATTTCGCTATTCGACAATTTTATGTAAATAAATAAAAACTGTTTTTATAAAAAAAATATTTTATTTATATAAAATAATAAACAACCATTGTAGAAATTTATAAACATTATTAAAATAGTGTTTTAAAAATGTTCTCCTTAAAAAATATTGAACTTTGGAAGGAATTTTTGATAATACTGTTTAAAAATTAACAATATCCATAATTTCGAATTGTCTAAAACAATAAATAATATAAATTTTATATTATTAATTTATAGAATTTGAAACAATAATTAGATCCACAAGTTCTCTCAAAAAATGACAATTGGCTATTGGACAACACTAGTCACTACTAAAATTTTATTGTTGAATTTACCACAAACACTTTCGGCACGCCTGCCGGTTAAATGACCAATTACAGGCCGGATAGGTACTGCAAAAAGTAATATAACTAAGCCTATGTCATTTCCAAGGTTATAAGGAACATATCTAAAAAAAATCCGATCGAAATCGGTTCAGCAGTTTTTCAAAATTAGCGTGCTCATAAAAAATAAACTTACAACTTTTTGTATTATTGTAGATTAATGTTTTGTTTAATAATTTGCCTTCTTACCTTTCTATCAGTGCCTAAATTTACACGATTGCACAGGACGTATAAAATACCTATTTTTAGTTCTCGTCTGGCAACACATATGAAAACTAATTTCTCGATTAGTACAAATAGTGACCACGTTGTGTCACTACACGCAACGTACAGTCGGGGACTTAAAAAAGTTTACACCTGTATCATCTAGTTATCAGTTTTTTTAATTTTTGCATATTGTAATTTGGCTTTTGATAGTAATGTATCAATTACTAAGGTTACATCCTAAAAATTCATTAAAAAAATTCACAGATTTCGCAATCCTTGCAACCATCGAGGACATTGGAAATGATAACAGCATATATGAAACATAATTAACTGTTTATTATACACACGATATTTATCAATGCACTGTTTAGTTTTGTCAGGAATAACCCTATTATTCTTCTATTATATACGCGTTCACTTTTGCTTGATTACTTAACTTTTAAATGGATTTTTCTACAGTATTTATTAACATTTGCTCAAAAATAACACCGCAGATCGTCGCAAATACCTCTCAATTAACTAGACATGATATAAAACACATTTCGAAAAAATTGCACTTGTTCAATTTTGCATGATTGCTCCTCACTTGATCACGACACCGTTGTCTTTTGGCCTTGAACGAAAACTCGTAACTCTGCCCCCATATACGAACATAAACATTTCCAATGTTAAAATATTATCAAAACACCTCAGTTGTTTATTATACAATCCAAATTACTCAATATTATTCAATTAAAACATTAAAAGATTTGATAATATTTGATACTAGCAAATTCCTTCCTCCAGTCTTGCAATAATTCTTCTTTTTTGTTCATCGTTTTAATAATTTCTAGGCATTTAAACGATAATTATTTCCTTTAATTTTTGACATTTACATTTACCTATTAAAAACTAAACTGACTTTTTGTGAACTTACACTGAAAAACTCAAGTGTAAACTTTATAAGTCCGCGACTGTACATAGGTATGTTGGGTAGTGGGCTGTAGAAAGCTTTGTCAAAAAATTTGATTAAACAATGACCTTAGATTGGGATAATATAATTACAATTTTGTACATGCAGGCAGGGGCGGATTTAGAATTTCGGCGCCCCTAGGCTACGAAAAGTTTGGCGCCCTTTTTCTAAAGAAAACAATCTGTGAGGTGGGTCGTTTAATAGGACTAAAGTGCGACCCTTGAGTTCCACACGACGAACTTCCCAGTTTGATAAATATTTAATAATAATAATTAAATTAGATATTACACAAAAAAGTAATCATTTTAAACATTAAAACATAATTATTATTTATTTTTAACAATAATTAAAAAAAAAAACGGCTGAACCGATTTTTATAAAATTTATGTCTGATCAAAATGACGTTAATATGCCTCGATTGACACCCTTACGAAGTCGATATAATTTTTTATTCGCGAGATATTGTGTAAAATCTACTTTTTTGGAGTCTATTTGGTTAAGAAAAAAGAACGGCTGAACCGATTTTAAAAAAATTTCTTTCAGATCATATTTACGTTAATACGCGTCGATTGGCATCCTAACGTAGTCGATATCATTTTTCATTCTCGAGATTTCGTCTTAGAAAGAAATGGACACATACGTACACACACACACAGAGACATCTTTCCAAAAATAGTGTAGTAACCTTGAAACATAAAAATTTGTTATACATGTTGATATCGATTTTCGGACCCATTACAATAACTTCCAATGGGAAGTTAAAAAAAATCGTTTCAATCGATCAATTATTTTTCGAGAAGGACCGATTAAAAATTTTACAATGGTTTTTTTCTGGAGAAATATGTGTGGTGACAATCTAAGGTCATTGTCAAATCTTTCTAACAATGCTTTCTGCAACCCGGCAATAGTCCTTTCTACCGAATTTTGTTTCATGTCAAATTGAGCACACTGTCGTTTCTTAAAAAAATTACGAATTTTTGACAAGGCCTTACAAAGGGAAAGCATTAATTTGGCGACCCCTCTAAAAAGATAACAAATTAGAGGTACTTTTCTAGTCCCCCCCCTAGAGACGCCCTCCCCCTCTTTGCAGGACCCTGATTCTTAAAGTCTAAAAAATTGTAATGGTTGATTATAGTTTAGTTTTATAATACTTTACAATAAATACATATAAATATATAATATATATAAATATATATAAAGTTATGATCTTTAAAAATATTATCACTACCAAAAAAAAAGTTTAGTTGCAATTTATGTAACTTGAATTAGATAAGTACATTCCCGTCTAATTTTAAAGTAAAATTATTTTTTGCTAAAATCAAAAAATTCATCTTAAAATTATTAACGTAGAATGTCGGCTCTCTTTACACTAAGTGCTATACTCAAGTTCTAAAATTTAAGATAGTGAGTCGTGCACGTATACTTTACAATTTGTATAAGCGGCACAGTTGTTACGCATGGAACGCGGACATTGTTTCATTGTTTTCCCATTTCATTAACCTAGTTACGAACTACGCATGACTCACTATCTTAAATTTATTTTATGATTAATATGATGCGTGCGATGCGAGAACCGCACGCACTGCAAGCAGATGCGAGAAATACATACACATGCTACTTTTTGTATCACGATTGTGCGATTAAGTCGCTAGTGAATCGTCAGATACAGCTATACCAGTAGCGTAAAGCCACACACCATTCGCTGAAACACAACTGATGTATCACGAACGCACGATTGTCTAAAACACTTAGCAACACAATTGATGTATCACGAACGCACGATTGTCAAAAACACTTAGCACACTTACTCGCGGGCTCGCGCTACTTCATGCCATGGATTCCGATGAAGTTATACTATTCTCTTGTAGACGCGCGGATGCTAAATAAACGCATCGATTTCGCGAAAGTGCGATTGAGTGTCCATGCTGTTGCGAAATCGCGCGATCGAACGATAAGTTTCGAGTAGCTGAGTAATCAAATCACGATGCAGATGCTAAGTCGCGCGTTTTCGATACAAAAGTAGGATATGTGCGTTGCGGCCCTAAATGAGATTTAATCGCATCATCTGTTTGCAGTGACAAGAACTGCATCTCACGCTTATTTTATTTTGTATAGTAGATTGCATATTATCTAGTGGCGTAATGAGATATATTACTAACGAGGAGTGACAGAATGTTAAAACGAGCGATTAAGCGAGTTTTTACGGTCACACGAGTCATAATATCATTAGGCGCGAGATATATATGGTATTTTTTGCCATACCCACTATAAAATAGCTGCTTTTCACTTAATTTTTAGTATTTTCAAAATTTTTTGACAGTTCATTTTATGTCGCCAACTTGACTTCTATAGTAGGCCGAAAGTAGCTATCAGTAGGTAAATAGCGGGTGGATCAGGGCGAATAAACATAAATCACTATGGAAATGGCTTGCTTTCCCACACTAGTGTGGGTAAGAATAAGATACGTTCCCGCACATCAGCCTGGCTGAATGAATGAATGAATTGTAGATTATAGACGCTCGACAACAGAGGTCATTAGCGTCTAACATCGACCTGTCGAAAGTCAGTTTACATACATACATACTTGCATGTAAAATAGCTATTTTATAGTGGGTATGGCAAAAAAAATAAAATAAAGTTTACTCATTAGTCAGTCATGACACTATCAGGAACAAAGTCTGCACTTTTATTAATGGATAACAGTTTTTTGAAATTGAGAATGAGTTGAGAAAAAAATGGAGAAGCAAGTATTTCGGTCAACATCTTCAAAAATTAATTCTGCTAGGAAAATCAGAAAGGAGCAAGAAGAAAATAACTTAGTTAAGCAATAATGTGTCAAAGGGTCTTGCCTGTGACATACAGACAGACAGACATCGTAGACATTTTTTCGAAATTTCGCAAAATCATTTTGATATGTCATCTTCATGATAAATTCATTTTCCCAAACCGCTGGAAATAATAGGCTATTTAAATTAGGCATTCAAAAAGCCTAATTACACACGTATCCAAGAAAAGCGTGAAATGCATGGGGATTTCACGCTTATCTTGGATACCCAGGATATAGTGACGTAAAGACTTAAAACTTAGCGGCATACCTCACCGCGATGCCACGGCAACATCGTCAGCAACGTAGCCAAACGATTCATAAAATCTATGGGAGCTACCTCACGTGGCGACGGTTTGGCAACGTCGGCAGTCTGAAAGCGTAGTCATTATCAATGCCTCGCTATGTCGAGTTTGGCGATCCTGGCGCGCTGGCGACGTTGCCAATCAAATATATAACCGCGTCTCACTCACTCAGATGCCAGTCGCCATTGTGGTCGCTCGCTCGGCATTCATTTTACTTACATTATTACCTACAGTGGGATACATTTATTTATTTCCCGGTGAGATACGACTTGCGAACGAACTGACGCCCTGGTATTTTCGGTTACCAGAGGTAACCATGTTTACGTTGCCGTGGCACTCCGGTAAGTTATGGCTCTTATAAACTACATAACAAATCTATTTTCTCAATTAATATAGACTAGGCCGTGTCGGTTTTGGTAAATGGCAAAGGGCATTGTGCGCCGGTATTGCCAACCAACCAGCAATGGCAATACCTAGAGAGTCAGCCAGACTGGTTACACCCATTGAAAATTCTCTTCTTTCTGGAGGAACCTGCAAAAATAGAATCACAATTTTAAGATCAGTGTTGTAGACCGAGAGCTAGTGACAATTTTTTGGTGTTATTTATTCAAGGCCTTATTTTTGTGAAGATGTTGAGGGAGACATATTAAAGTGCCCTGAGTAAGGGATTTTGATAGATAGCGGTATGGAAGGGATGCAGACCGCCCCCAACAACAAAAAAAATGGTCACAATTATTATTGTTTCAAGGCTGAAATTGTTTGTAAGTATAGCTTGTCGGTGAACCCAATAATTCCTTTATATTTGCAGATGGATTGGTCGGTATTAAAAGGGTGGCAGTCACCTTAAACGTGTCATGTACCCGACGAAATGTATATTACTAGTTCAAGGTTCAAATTTTAATATGTTGTTACGTCGACTGTTTTAAGCATATATTTCAATTTCCAGAACAAAATGTCGGTATCAACCCCCTCTCTTAGAGGGAAACTTGCTCGCCTAGGTGTTTATATCGTTCTGCAAGGGGGTTAATAGGTACCGACATTTTGTTCTGCAAATTGACATACATATATGCTTAAAACAGTCGCCGTAACAACATATTAAAATTTGAACCTTGAACTAATAATATACATTTCGTCGCGTCCATGACACGTTTAGGGTGATCTGTCACCCCTTTAATACTGACCAATCGATCTGCAAACATTATAATGGCATTATTAGGTCACCGACAAGCTATACAAACAATTTCAGCCTTGAAGCAATAATAATTGTAATCATTTTTTTTATTACATGTTGAGGGCGGTCTGCATCCCTCCCATACCGCTATCTAGCAAAATCCTTTACTCAAGGCACTTTAATATGTCTCCCTCAATATCTTCACAAAAATAAGGTATTGAATAAATAACACCAACAATTGTCACTAGCTCTAGGGCTATTAGGGGCGGATTTACAGTGTCAAGGGCCCACAAAAATTAAATTATAAGATATAATGTTTGTCATTAAGAAATAAATAAATACAAAACTGCGATTTATAGCCGTTAAATGATTGAATGGCACCATGATGTGCGGAACCCTCGGCACCTAACGTTCTTGCTTACCCGGGTTTTTGAAAATAAAAGAAAAACGTAACGGAGTTCTTACCTCTTTACTGATTTTATAGAAAGTGTTGACGTATGCCCCACCTCCTAATAGTCCCTCCCATAAAGTTATTGCAAACACGATCCAAATACTGGGGACGAAATAATAAACCACTTCGAATGAGAAGAAGACTACGTTGATTAACTGAAACAAAATTGAAAAAATATTGTAGATAGTGTTGTCGTCTAGACAAGACAAGACTTTCAAAGTCTTGCCTTGTCTTGAAATATCAAGACAAGACTTCACTAAAGTCTTGTCTTGAAATATCAAGACTTCACTAAGTGTAAGTAAATTCTTGTCTTGTCTTGAAATTTTCTAGTCAAGACTTTTGCAAGTCTTGTTTTGAAATTCTAGACAAGACAAGACAAGAGTCTAGAAAGTCTAGATCTAGACGGCAACACTAATTGCAGAAAAAATATAGGAAGGCTACCCCTTCTCTGTGAGAAACGTTACGTAATATTTGAACGTTCCCAAAACATGTTTAGCATTTTTTACCTGAAGTACTGCCAGTATCCATATTTTGTTGATTTGCACAATATTCACTGACGACCTTGAGATAAAAACGCCAATTTGATATAATACTTGAAGCCATCGATATTGTGAGCTGTGGTCTAGCCATATTCCTTCGAAATTGACCAGTTCGAACTAGAAAGAAATAAAACTTGACAACTCTTCCATTCTCGAATTTGGAGCGTAATATAGACAAAGTACAAAAAAAAAGAAAGAAATTCCCAAGTAACAGAAGCTAAAAGAAGTAAGACACTAGGACCTAGGTAGATTAGATTAGATTAGAAAGAGGGCGTAAGGCAAGCCTCGTTGACACCGCGACCTTAATAGATCTATTGTGTGGCCCTGACTTGTTTATTCCAATGCGAGGTTAAGGCTCTGGATGAATCCTAGAATCGCTCTGGAATCTGTATCCCATACTTGATCAGGCGTTGGGAATCTGAGTCATGACTGCTTCACATTTGCAAAGCAAATGCTCCGATGTTTCAGGAGCCTCTAAACAGAAGCAGCATGATCCGTTGTCCGTTACACCAATTTTAGTAAGGTGATACCTCAATGGGCAGTGACCTGAGAAGAGCCCGGAAATAATTTGGAGCTCAGTTTTCTTTAAGCGTAAAAGAGATGATTATGACTTACACGATGTGAGTCACTGTGATGAAAGATACTAGGTAACTAGATTATGTAAATAGTCGAATCATCAAGAACTGATGGAATATTAGGGGAGCATAATAGACCCTAATGGTTGCAGTGTATCCCTTCTGGCACCAACTTTTTAATTCTTAAATTCTAAAGTCTACCCAGGTGAACCGGGCCGGAAAGTTAGTAACCCATAAAGAAATGAAACCATCTTACCAGTCCTTGATTAATGAAGTATTCAAACAAATAGACGAGTCCAAGAGGAATCATGTACTTCAGCAAAGGTACCATGTATCGTAGCTTGTCGCCGAATGTGTCGGCAAATTGTCGGTTACGGATTGGTTGCTTGCCGGGTGTGGCAACAATGTCGTCCTGACTGTCGGTCGCTTCGTGAACGATTGCACTTGTTCGGCCTATCAACTTTTCTGGGTGTTTCAGAAGCAGCCAGAACCTGAAAATTTAATAACATCACGCATTCAGGAAACGAATTAGAAATTTGCTCTTTATATTCGATACTAATATGACCAAGAAAAAAAGCTTGTATGTTTGTTTGTTTGTCGCGGGTATTTTCAAGATATTTTATTAGTCACGACCCACGCTTTTATAATTATGAAAAAAATTATTAAAACTTATTTTTTTTCCTTTTTAGTGCATTTTAAATAAAAGCGTGTCAAAAAGTTTTTTTTACTAATATTTTATTTTGTTCCTTTTAGTCGTTCAAAAGTGTATCCCCTTTTGACTCCCTTAGGAAATGAATTTCGAAAAATCCCTTCATATAGTGGGTGCTTACGCCACAAAAGAAACCTACTGTCCAAATTCCAAGTTTCTAACTTTAGCGGTTTGGCCTAGGCGTTGAATAGTCAAAAAACCCTAATCCCTCGTTTGACCCCCTTAGGGATAGAATTTAATTCTAAAAACGATTGATTCATGTATTGTCATCGAGAATGCATATGTGTAATTTTAAATCGATCGGATACTTGGAAGTCGTTCAAAATTGACTTGCAAGATTTGACCTAAACAAACATACAAACATTACAAGTTAAATAAAAGCTTGTAAAAAATAGAAGGTAGTTTATAATTTCGATAATTTAAATTGCGTATAATAAATATCATGACTAGACTACGTATGGCGTGATCTTTTAAAAAAAATAAATGGCACTATATTAATCAATACTGATTGGGCAGCTGCATTTGTTTCATTGTCATACGACAATTAAATTGAATTAATTAAGGATAGATTGAAACAAGTGTCTGGTCAAAGGATGTCTGTTTGATATTATATTGACATTAGTGACCTAAGCTGTCGAGCGTCTATAATCTACAATCAGTCAGTTGATTATTATTAATCACTTGCTCGAGGCGAAAATTACATAAATAGATTTTAAATATATTTTTTCACAGCGCCGCTATTGAAAATTCGATTTTCGGTACCTGTTTAGCGTGTTGAAATTGAGTTTCAACCCTAGGGAAGAAAATTTTCAGTTGTCGGTTTTCTCTGCTTTTTAACGTTGTCAAGAGAGAGATAGAGCGATTGAGTTGCACCAACTTCAATTCGCATATAATACTCGAAAACGTCAAAATGACAGACATAACCCCACATAAATTTCACATGGATCTGACAGATCTAATATTTTTGCGGATTTTTTGCGCGCCCAAATTACAGGTACCTCAAATCTAATTGTCAATAATGTGTGTTTTTAAAGACCACCAACAGCTAAGGTTATTTGGGCCTAGCACCAATTCATATTTTCAATTCATTATATTTTTTTTTAATATTAAATTGAAAATCCAATTGACACTTTTACCAGCTCTCGGGCTAGAACCCGCGAACTGGGGACTTGTAATAGAGGAACCATAGCAACGCCATATGTAAACAACAGCATTGCTACACTCTCGGCTATTCTCAAGACCGAATTGTCAATAGAGTTGCTGTGAAAAATAATATACATTTACTCGGAACGAAACACAGCGAATGCAACGCGTGTGAATTGCTGCCCTCGTTCCTCAGGCAGCAAACTTCACACTAATTACAAACACTGCGTTTCGTCACTTGTAATGCAATATTGAATATACTAATGCTATACACACTTTAAAATAGCTGTTTTACATGCATGAATGTATGCACGATAAGTGTGCGGGAACGTATCTTCCCCACACTAGTGTGGAAAAGCAAACTATTTCCATAGTGATTTACTACTAATGACAACTACTCTCGGCCTACTATAGACGTGAAGTTGGCGACGCACAATGAACTGTAATTTTTTTTTTGAAAATACTGAAAATGAAGTGGAAAGCAGCTATTTTATAGTGGGTATGGCAAAAACTACCATATATCTCGTGCGTAATGATATTATGACTCGTATGACTGTTAATTGTTATAACTCGCTATCGCTCGTTTTAAGATACTGTCGCTAGAAATACAATCTACTATTCATTGTTAAGATATACTTACGCTGCGGCCATTATTACAGGTACAATAAGCATCACTAGAAGGGTGGTGACAGGAGAAAGACCTAGAGCTCTCAGACCCGCGTAAGAAACTGATCCGATGACCCCAGCGCCTCCTGTTCCAGACGACCATGCCGAGACCACATTTCTATAAAAAGTAAGAAATTATTGTTCCATTATCACACTGTTTTAATTCATTTGAAGGGGGGACATTGGAATATGATTGCTATCGCAAATTGCATTCCAATGTTCTTTGGGAATTAGCGCTTAGAGCTCGTACCAGTCGGTTTGTGTATGCCGGCTGGCGGATTCTAATACACAAATGGATTATTTGTTGTGTTGAAGACGCTAATGACCTGAGTTGTCGACGCGTCTATAATCTACAATTAATTATTTAAAATTATTTAAAGCTGTTCATCCCTTTGACTGTCTGAAAGAATCTAAACGATTAAATTCGATTGTAGATGCTCGACAACTAAGGTCTAAAAAGGATCTGAAAGATATTTCTTGACCCGTATCTAGGGGTTGGCGATGATGATCCAGGGATGTCCGACGTTATAAATCTTTATTATTGAAAAATGCAAATTTCAAACAGCGCTGAGGAGTGTGGTGTAACGGTTAGCGTAGCGGCTTTTGGATCACACTGTCGTGGGTTCGATTCCCGCCTCCGGTCATGATGTTTTGTGATGTCATTTAGATTTAAGTGATTTGTTATTTAATGTAATTAAGACGCTATAATGACCTAAGTTGTCGACGCGTCTATAATCCACAATAAATAAAAAATCAAACAGCGCTCAAAAGAATTTTTTAAAGTCGTTTGTGAAAATTAAGCTGGCTTTTCTTTTTTTTAAATAGTCTTTTAAGTTATGTCTGGTGTAAATTTAATGACATGAGAGGGCGCCAAGTTTCCTTTTCGCCAGGGGCGTCAAGCTTTCCCTTCGCCAGGGGCGCCAAGTTTTCTCTTCGCCAGAGGTTCAAGAACTCCTAGATAAGAAAAATTATTAATAAATGATAAAAATAACGGTGGATGATACAGGCGTCTGCAACCAGTAGATCTAAAAAAAAAGTCATTGTTTAGTTTAAAAAAATTGAAATTAAATATCTGTATTCATATAATAAAAATATAAAGGCAATGAAATTGTGAAAACTGAAATGTAAAACATTAACCCTAGAATTACACACTATTTTCGCCCCATAATCTAGGGTAAATGCGGGAGAGATGCCGCGGTAGGAGAGACGCCGCATGGCTATTAACTTACCTATTTACCATTAATGGATGGTGCTACAAGTACGTATGCTCATTCATCTTATCTTGTCAAGATAATGGTAAATAGGTAAGTTAATAGCCATGCGCCGTCTCTCCTACCGCGGCATCTCTCCCGCATTTACCCTACATATTCCGCTAGCGCTTCCTACTCAACCGAATTTACATTTTTTTAGTTGAAACTTTCTCTTCACAGATGTATTAATATTTACTATTTTTCTTTTTAAGTTGTAGCCCTTAGTATTTGATAGGAATTTCAACTTGATACCTCTAGAGTCTAGCCCTTTCTGAGAAAAAGGGTCTTAATGGACGGACAGACAGACCAGGGTCGGATAAACACGTTGGAGGCCCCTGGGCTAACAGATACTATGAGGCCCCTCTCCCTAACAATATCACAAAAAAATTAGAAAGTAACAAAAATGTTATATTTTTTCGAAATTTCAGAAAACAACAACAGTTCAAACATATTATCTTCTTCGTCGAATTGAAATTAAAAAAAAACTTGGGAAGCTCGAGGTCGAGAGATGTCTGAGGGCCTGGACTACAGCCCATGCTATAATACGGCCCTGAGACAGATAGACGGAAAACAAAGTGATCCTATAAGGGTTCCGTTTTTTCATCCTGAGGTGCGGAACCCTAAGAACAATAAAAAAATCAACTGAAATAAAAATCAAGTAAGTATATTATGTAACAAATACAAATTTTAACACGGACGTCGTGAACAAATACATAATTAAATGAATGCATAATGACTACAAACAGTATATGAAACACCTGTTGCAAAGAACAATGACGTAACACAATGCTGTAATCAGGAAAAATTCATTAATTCAAACCTATGTCACCGTAGGGATTTTAACTATCGCGGCGGACTGAGTTGACATTACTCACACAGTGACACATTTTCCTGATTACAGCATTGTGTTACGTCATTATTCTTACAACAGGTGTTTCATATACTGTTTGCAGTAATTATGTATTCATTTAAATATTATGTAACGTTGATCTGTAACAAACACATACAAATATTGAAATTAAATATCTTACTTGTGATAATGTGAACTGTAGGTGAGAAATGTGACTTCCCCAAGCCCTGACGATAGGGATGTGGCAACAACGCCACTTATTGCTACCCATTCGTAGGGCGCAAAGGCTACCAAGAGAAATCCGCTTGCAGCCAAGACAATGCATACCAGAATTCGAACACTAAATATTAGAAACAGAAGATATCAGAAAGCTGTAAGTAATCAACAGTCGATGGGGTCGTCCCGCAAAATTAAAATTCACATTTCTGATACAACCCAACAGTAGGGTCGTTATGTTGTTCCTCATACATAAACAAATAATGTAAATCAACTTTTTCGTTCCTCTTTAATTGCAAACAAGAATTTAAAAAATTCACAGATTTCGCAATCCTTGCAACCATCGAGGACATTGGAAATGATAACAACATATATGAAACATAATTAACTGTTTATTATACACACAATATTTATCAATGCACTGTTTAGTTTTGTCAGGAATAACCCTATTATTCTTCTGTTATATACGCGTTCACTTTTGCTTGATTACTTAACTTTAAATGGATTTTTCTACAGTATTTATTAATATTTGCTCAAAAATAACACCGCAGATCGTCGCAAATACCTCTCAGTTAACTAGACATGATATAAAACACATTTCGAAAAAATTGCACTTGTTCAATTTTGCATGATTGCTCCTCACTTGATCGCGACACCGTTGTCTTTTGGCCTTGAACGAAAACTCGTAACTCTGCCCCCATATACGAACATAAACATTTCCAATGTTAAAATGTGTTCATTTCAAACGGCTGAGTTTAGCCGCCATATTTGATGACGTCAAAACCAGACCAATGAAGTCAGACATATGTCCACGCATAGATAAAGAGAGGTATGTCTATGGAAAGAGAGGAATACTTCCTAGTCACTCGTAACTCGTGAAGAACCTAACCAAAGTTCTAACTGCCGTCCTGTCAAATGTACATAAACAAATCAATGTACTATATTCTCTCTTTATCTATGGATCAGTCGACGTGATTCAACTACAGCAGTCAATCAGTGGAGCTGACAGTCCGTTGCTAAGTGAGGGCGGCGCTATTTCGCTAATAGGCTAATGACGTCACTGTGTCGTTCTAAGATTAATCGGGCTATAAAACATGAACGACGTGACGCACAAACTAAGCGTCCATTTGTTAGTCAGAATTACGTTCAAGTTTAACGCGCGTTTTAAGTGCGCTATTATTATTGACGACTTTAAATTACGTTTTCTTACAAAATAAGAATTCGGCGAACTTTAACATATTGTGGCGAAATGAAACTCCTACTTTGTATATTAAATAATTACTATTAATGGTATAATTATTTGGCGCCCAGCGTGGGGCCAAATAATTATACATTTCCAAGTCTTCATGGTTTCCGGGCTTGTAGGCCGTGGTCCGGTGGTATTTCTACCTGACGTTTCGTCTACAACTGCGGTAGACATTCTCAAAGGCGATGTGGCAGCGGTCGAAATGTCCTCCTTGGCCCCACCACTACACACTGCGCAGTTGACCTGATTACAGAGAGACGGACTACGACCGAACAGAGAACACACTGGTACTAGGCATAAAAGAAGGGAGGACACCAGTCACTGACACACTGACCTGTGAGCCGCCAAGGAGGACACTTCGACCGCTGCCACATCGCCTTTGAGAATGTCTACCGCAGTTGTAGATGAAACGTCAAGTAGAAATACCACCGGACCTCGGCCTACAAGCCCGGAAACCATGAGACTTGGAACAATGCCGGCCGTGAAAGCTTGCACACTTGGATAATTATACATTTATTTGTTATAAAATAATATAATTCTTTAGCCCCACGTTGGGCGCCAAAGAATTTCACCATTAATATAGTTATTATTCAATATAAAGCAGAATTTACAATATAGTGGCAAGTTTCACTTCACTGCAATATTCTAGGTTAGGTATGAGTTCTTTGATGATGCTATAAAGAATGCGGAACGACCCCGTTGTCTTATACTGAAATTTTAATAAACGTACTGCACAAATGTTGGCAAAAATGGAGCTATAAGCTTGACAGTAAGGGCTGGCAAAATATCTGCTAGCAAAATGGCGCCAGTTGACATTGTATTACACTCTCGTTCTACGCCGGCCATCTTTGTGTCTCCCTGAAAATTACAAAATAATGGCTATTAAAAAATAAATCAGAAATTAATTCACTTCATAAAAATCATCGACTTTCACCTAATTTAATATGCCTAATTTTGGTGTTTATCTAAAATTTATTTCAAATTTCACACTGTGAAATAATGGAGTTGACCCACGTATTTTTCTTATTTTTTTATTCGGCAGTGTTTTTGAATTGCAAAGCTATCAAATTTTTTCGGAATTTTTAGACTCGGAAACGCCTTAAAAAAATAATAAAGTTTAAAATTGTTAGAGTGCCCGCGGTGAGAGATGAAGCCAGGAACGTCATCAATAATATGCTAGTGAACGCCTGCTTGCCCACAGACAGTGCCGTGTACACAAAACTGCACATTGGGTTTTATGACGTTAGGTACAATTTTGGCAAACTGCTATTGGATTTCCAAAACAGCCAATAGCAAGCTAGAAGACGAGCGCAATGCATTCACGTTACTATGACGCGGTAGCTTCATCTTTCGCCGCGTGAGGTCTACACATTCTTTTCAGACGTTTTTGCTGAGAAATTGAATGAATTGTTGATTAAAGATTGTAAGACACTTGACAATTGAGGTCATTAGCGTCTGTGAGATGGGATTAATAATTCGTAAAATAACGTCTCGATAACTAACCGAGTAGTTAAATTCGTGTTGCAGAATATCGTGAGCTGCACTTAACATAACCACATATCCATAATTGTTGGTTAAACCGAACAGCCAATAAGCGATGAGATCTCTCCAACTAGCCTTCTCTCTGGGTTCGCTCTCGTCGTACGACGAAGACGGTGTGCCGTCTGACGATAATCCCCGTTCCTGTTGCTGCATGGCTTCCGTTTCGTCCATAGTTCGGTAATTTGCTTTTGATGTACGTCGAGATATATCTATAATAAATAAAAACAGATCAATAATGTTGTGAGTAGATTATAAAGTTAATTTATTTATTTGTTGCAGATTATAGACGCGTCGACAACTCACGTCATTAGCGTCTTCAACACAACAAAAAATCCATTTGTGTATTAGAATCCGCCAGCCGGCATACACAAACTGACTGGTACGAGCTCGAGTCCCTGGGAGTGCTAATCCACACAAAACATTGGATTGCAAACTACATGTTTCCCCTGAGGGACATAAAGTTTATCATGCAATTGTAGAATGTACAGCCGGCCTGTATTGGGTCATTCAACAGGCAGGCGTACCGAAAATATTTTCGTAACAATGCTAGTGCGGTAAGTAAACGGTTGCCATAGTAACAAATGTTTATTCTCTCTATCCGCCTGCTATTACATACTCACGGCCTGCTGTAAATGTAAAGATGGCGACGCAAAATGAACTGTCAAATTTTTTTTTGAAAATATTGAAAATGAAGTGAAAAGCAGGTATTTTGTAGTGGGTATGGCAAAAAATACCATAATATATACAGGGTGTCCCAAAATTGCTGGGGCACAGAGCTACCACGTGTAGTAGAGGTCAAAATAAGTCGATTGGACCCAATCTATATATATAAAACAGTTCCGTTACTGACTGACAGACAACGCCCAGGTCAAACCGCTGAAGATATAAACTTGAAATTTGGACAGTAGGTTCCTTTTGTGACGTAGGCATCCACTAAGAAAGGATTTTTTGAAATTCAGCCCCTAAGGGGGTTAAATAGGGGATGAAAGTTTGTATGGAAATTCGTCATTTTTTAAGTTAGAAACATGAAATTTTGCACAGGAGTTCCTTATATAAAGTAGATGAGTAATAAGAAAGGATTTTTGAAAATTCATCCCTTAAAGGGGTTAAATAGGGGATGAAAGTTTGTATGGAAGTTCATCATTTTTGAAGTTAGAAGCATGAAATTTTGCACAGGAGTTCCTTATATAACGTAGGTGAGCAATAATGTATTAATAAAATTCGATCCGACAAGCGAAGCGAGTGAGTAATGTATTATTAATATTCGAGTGAACGAGCGAAACGAGTGAGTAATGTATTAATAAAATTCGAGCGAACGAGCGAAGCGAGTGTGTAATGTATTAATAAAATTCGAGCGAACGAGCGAAGCGAGTGTGTAATGTATTAATAAAATTCGAGCGAACGAGCGAAGCGAGTGAGTTATGTCTTATAAAATTCGAGCGAATAAACACCACCAGCCCGGCTTCGCTTCGCAGGAGGAGAATTTCTCGCGAGGGGGATAATAAATCATAAATCGAAAAATACGTGGGCGAATCCACGGGTAACGGCTAGTTTATTTATATACCAAAATGTACCAGTTGCCCGTGAGAAGAGTTCAAAGTTTACATAAAAAAACACATTTTTGTACGCTGTTTAGAAATGAGTAAAACAAATTGAATGAAATTTGACAAAAGTGCATTTTAGAGGATTACTCTCCTTTCGGTAATCAAAGAAACCCAAAAGAAATTGTAGAAACGTTAAAACCACCCTCACCCCCTGACATTTTTTCAGAGCTTTCTTAGGGGTGGTAATACGGTTCTCAATTTTTTTTAGCGAGAAGACTGATTAATTATCTTCATTTTGTTACTCTTGTAAACATTTCGTATTCCGCATAGTTCCGAAGGAAAAAAATGTTTTCTTAAATAATGCTAACAGATATTCCTACTATACAAGTTTAATAAAATTGTAATACAAAAATTTATATACTTTGAACTCTTCTCACGGGCAAACGGTACATTTTGGTATATAAATAAATTGGGTCCAATCGACTTATTTTGACCTCTACTACACGTGGTAGCTCTGTGTCCCAGCAATTTTGGGACAGGCTGTATATCTCGTGCGTAATGGTATTATGATTCATGTGACTTTAAAAACTCGCTGTCGCTCGTTTTAACATATTGTCACTACTTGTCAGTGATATACCTCATTACTCAACTGGATATACAATCTACTTTGTAGCGACCTATAAATGTTAAACGTGACCTTTTGACTTTCTTTTATTTACGTACAAGTATTTCCCCGTAACGAGGAAAAAATCAAATAAATATGAAGGAGGAAAATACTGCAATAATTAGCAATCCAGTGGCGTTTTTAATATTTCGTTAGGGGGATACAAAAAGTACACTCGACCTTCGCATGTTCCAATTTTTTTTTTGCTTTAAGGCTATCAACCGCTAGGATTATTTGAATCTATAGCACCAATTAATATTTTTTATTTATTGTAGATTATAGACGCGTCGACATCTCAGGTCATTAGCGTCTTTTAACTACCTACACTAAATAACATCACAAAACATCCATGAGCGCAGATAGGAATCGAACCCACGACAGTCTAGTCTAGAGGCAGCGGTACCAAGAACGCTATCCACTAGGCTATGTGATGTGTATCAGTCTTTAATAATTTATAATCATAATGTTATACAATGTTCATTATTAATTATGTAAGGCTTAGATATTATTAGAATGAAATATTTTAAGTTAAAAAATAATCATTATAATTTATGTGTTCTTTCAATAAAGATTAATTTAATAAATAGGTACATAATTAAAATAGAAATTATTACAGGCTATACTGCTTATGAAAAAATCATGATTTTTATTTAAAAATGGGGTTTAAATCATATTGTGACCTCAATGTGACTTATTGTTCCCCACACGTCTCGATCACTTAGTTAAATTTTTATTGTAGATTATAGACGCGTCGATAGCTTAGGTCATTAGCGTCTTAAATACATTAAATAACAATTCTCTTAAAACTAAATGACATTACAAAACATCCATGAGCTGAGGTGGGATTCGAACTCACGACAGTGTGATTCAAAGGCCAACCGTTACACCACACTGTCCTCTCACTGGGTTAAAAGGCGCTATACCGTATACAACAGCTTATATACAAAGTTGAACCCATTCAGGGCCAAACAAACATGACGGCTAAACTGAACTGAATAAATATGGCGACTGGCTTCACTTTTAAATGCTTGTAGCGCCTCTAGATAACCTCTTAACTCTGCAAATTGAAATATATGCTTAAAACAGTCGACGTAAGTAACAACTTATTAAAATTTGAACCTTGAACTAATAACATAATTTTCGTCGGGTACATGACACGTTTAGGGTGATTTGCCACCCCTTTAGTACTGACCAATCGATCTGCAAATATTATAATAGCATTATTGGGTCACCGACAAGCTATACGAACAATTTCAGCCTTGAAGCAATAATAATTGTGACCATTTTTTTGTTACATGTTGGGGGCGGTCTGCATCCCTCCCATACCGCTATCTAGCAAAATCCCTTACTCAGGGCACTTTAATATGCCTCCCTCAACATCTTCACAAAAATAAGACCTTGAATAAATAACACCAAAAAATTGTCACTAGCTCTCGGTCTACTACTTTGATATGACTCTTCTATAGTCATCTCTGTTCTGAGGTGGATATGTTTTATGGATTAGTAAAATCAAAAAAATAATTTATGCGGGTGCAAATAAAAAAAAATAGTGTAATCATTTATAAAAAATAAAATTGTTCTAATTATAGTTAACTATAAAAAAATAAATAATATTTTTGGTCAATCAATTTTAAAGGGCAATCGCAAGGTCATTTGTGTTTTAATCGTTACATTGAAGACGATACGAATTCTTAATTTGGAATAAAAAAAATAAAAAAAAGTACAGTGCCAAGGTTTTTTGCGTGCAGGGAATTTCAATTTTAAATGAAGATATCTAAACCGGCTCAACGAGTGACAAATGAAATGCATTTGGGGTAAAGTTGCATAGTTTTATATAATAAAAATAACTGTTCTACATTCTGACAGACATGAGAAAGTTGCAATTCCACTAATAGTCTATTTTCGCTAATGACCTTAGATGTCGACGCGTCTATAATCTACAATAAATAGTCTATTTTGTAATTTTGCTCTACAACAACATAAAGGGACCCTTACACGATCAATATTATAGCAGCGATATTATTGCACCACGATACTGTATGAAACAGGGGTGTTACGAATATTCGCATCCGCATCCGTAAATGCGGAATATTCGCATTAATTCAGACATCTGCATCCGCATTCACATCCGCATCAATCAATGCGGAGTTTTTACGGATGCAGATTCACATCAACAAGTAACTACATGTAAAGAAAGTGGGTGGAGCCAGAGTGGCACGTGCTAAAAATATGATTAAATAAATAAAAAGTTAAAATTAAATTGATTTTCAGTTATTTATGCACTTAAAATTTAAATAATTATCCTTTTAAAATCCCAAAATCCGCATCAAATCCGCATCCGCGGATGTGAACTTCTAATAATCCGCATCCGCATCTGCATCCGCGGATGTCTAAATTTTTGCATCCGTAACAACCCTGGTATGAAAATGTTTCTCCCAGCTTAGGGTTGCCATAAAAATATTTTTAAAACAAAAACTTATAGGTCAAAAAAAATTATAAAAAAGAGACCCTCCTTAACAAAAAGGCACTAAAAAGAGGAAATTAATAAAATTTAGAGGTCGGCGCCAAATTAATTAGTTACTAAAACTTTTATTTTATTAAACTGGCGCCAATCTCAAAATTTTGTTATTTTCCTCTTTTTAGTGGCTTTTTTTGAAGGAGGTTCTATTTTTTTATAAATGTTTTTAATTTTTATCTTTTAGTGACTTTTCTTTTCAATACGTAGTTTGCAAGATTTTCTCCTCATTCTTCTATTTGTAATTTTAAAGAATCACAATTTAACTTTTAGGGCATCGGCATAACTAGAGGGTGGTCCAGGTACAAGAATACCGTTTTCCCCTTATAGAAATAAGGATTATTAAAAAAAATAATACGGTAAGTTTTTATACGAGAATATTTTTCAATGTAAGTATTTTCAACAAACTGATCAAACAGACAGACAGATAAACTGGGACCCGGTCCCCATCAATGTCAAATTCTAGTTTGTTTTTTTTTCTAAGACCACCGGCAGCTAGGGTTATTTGGGCCTAGTACCAATTCATTTTTTTTTTTTTAAATAATAAATTGAAAATCCAATTGACACTTTTACCTGCCAGCTCTCGGGCTAGAACCTGGGAACTGGGGGCTTGTAATAGAGGAGTATTATTATTTATTAATAACAATGGCATCACTACAATAAACTATCGTTATAAACTATTATTTTTTACAAGCTTTTATTTAACTTACAATGTATGTTTGTTTGTTTATTGTTTGTTTAGGTCAAAACTTGCAAGTCAATTTTGAACGACTTCCACGTATCCGATCGATTTGAAATTTTGTACACATATGTATTTCCGATGACAATACATGAATAAATCATTTTTAGAAATAAATTCAACCCCTAAGGGGTTCAAACGGGGATGTAGGGTTTTTTTGACTAATCAACTCCCAGGCAAAATCGCTGAAGCTGGAGACTTGAAATTTGGGCAGTAGATTCCTTTTCTGACGTAAGTATCCACTAAGAAGGGATTTCTCGAAATTCCGCCCCGAGGGGGATAAAAAGGGGATAAAATTTTGAAAGACTAAAATGAACAAAATAAAATATTAGTAAAAAAAACTTTTTAGAGACAAGCTTTTATTAAAATGCACTAAAAAGGAAAAAATAATTTTTAGTAAATTAGGTTCTAAATAATAAATAAAAGCGTGGCTCGTGACTAAGCTTTTGTCTCTAAGAAGTTTTTTTACTACCTAATATTTTTTTAATAATAAAATGAAAATCCAGTTGATACTTTTACCAGTTCCTGGGAACTGAGGGCTTGTAATAGAGGAGTATTATTAATAACAATGGCATCACTACAAAAAACTATCGTTATAAACTATTATTTTTTAGTATTGATTTTCAATAAAAAAAGTTTCAAATACTTTACATACCATTGTTAGACTTCTCGTCAATTTTTTTCGAAACCGTTTCAATCTCATAAACACCCATTTTTTTGAATAGTCAATTATTACGTAGTGAAATAATTTTGAAATTTGATCTGTGATATTACATTTCAAAGTGGAATGTTATTATTGCCATAATTCACAGAAATTTTGTTATAATCATGAATGAACAATTAAATATTTTCACTGTTTTATGAACTATTATTACAGAAAACAAAATATTGACGATTTGTAATTGCAATAAACAAAAGCGGTTCACCGATAAAGAAGTGAGAGTACTTTGTGCAGGTAATGCAGAACACCGACTGATCACAAACTGTTAAACCCAAGTCAACTGATCGATGCTTATCCCCCAGACAAATAAGTAAGTCGGAGATTAGCATATTATTGCCAATATAATAAATCTCAATGTCCCCAGATTGATTCCGACTAACTCATTTACTCCGTATTTCAAACTCCAACACATTTAGTTTACATGGCGTTGCTATGGTTCCTCTATTACAAGTCCCCAGTTCCCGGGTTCTAGCCCGAGAGCTGGTAAAAGTGTCAATTGGATTTTCAATTTATTATTAAAAAAAAATAATGAATTAAAAATATGAATTGGTGCTAGGCCCAAATAACCTTAGCTGTTGGTGGTCTTTAAAACACAATGCCCAACACATTTAAAGTGCAGAATTTAAAACTGAAGATCGTTTCCTCAAAACGTAAGTTTTTTCACTTGGTTTCTAAGAAGTTCGCATTTTTTTGGATTTAAAATTTTTTGAAAATAAAGCTTAATTTTTTTTGGGTTAATTTTTTTTTAAATAAATCAAAAGAAGTTTACGAATTATTCGCCAGATTATTAACTCATTCATTCTATTCCAAAACATTTATAAAACGTAAAATGTAAATTTCTTAAAAAAAAGCAAGAAAAAATTTGAATTGATTTCAATACTGATTTATTTGATAAACACATAAATTTTGACAAAAAATAACAAGTTTAAAAAAATAATAATGAAATACAATTATTTGATTTTGTTTGGGGTTATAAAAAAAAATATTCCACCAATAAATTTCATAGTAAATTAGACATTACCGTCGAAACAGGATACTAAGTCCGGCCATTTTGCATTTTTTCGTGTTTTTTTTTGGTCACTAACTGTCAAGGTCATCTGGTTGTAATACTGATAAAAAATTTTAAGATTATTATTTTCACCAAGAACTGACATTTTTAACCAGTCATTAGAACCTAGGAACCATGGTAACATTGGTGTGTGTGTTACCACCAACAGCTAAGGTTATTTGGGTCTAGCACCAATTCATATTTTCAATTCATTATTTTTTTTTTAATAATAAATTGAAAATCCAATTGACACTTTTACCAGCTCTCGGGCTAGAACCCGGGAACTGGGGACTTGTAATAGAGGAACCATAGCAACGCCATGTAAACAACAGCACTGCTACATGCTCGGCCATTCTGAAGCCCGGTATCATTGGTTACGTTATACAGACGATGCGACGCGACATCTGTCTTGTCCGGATAACATTCGAATGTTTATATTTTTTTTGCCATACCCACTACAAAATAGCTACTTTCGATGTATGTATAGCGGTCATTAATGACCCATTTAACAGGCAGGTGTGCGGAAAATGGTTTACTTTCTGCACTATAGCGCAGGAAATAACGGTTGCCATAGCAACTTCTGTTTATTCGCTCCATACGCCTGCGTGCGCCTGTCACTACTTACTTGCACGAACTTCGCGACACACTGTGGAATTAGGAAAGATGGCGACGCAAATGAACTGTCAGAATTTTTTGAAATTGACGTGAAAAGTAGGTATTTTGTATGGGTTTGAAAAAAGATCAATAATCTATGAGACTGAATTTGTTAATTTTTTGATTAATTTTAAATAATGCAGTGCGATTAATAATATTGTCTTTTTTTACAGGCTCCACGCCTCGGTGTCTGGTTTTTTCCAGACAAATCTAGCAACCCTAATTTTACAGTACAGGGAAGGCAAATCTGCGGGCATGGAGTCGCTACCCGGACAAAATCACGCGAGAGAAGCCACCGGTAAGTTAATGCAAGCATAAAATACAACATTATTATACCTGTAATACTCGAACGTTCATCAACTGTTTTTGAAATGGTCTCTACCTCTTGTTCTTTACTCATTTTGGCTAAGTTGCGTGATCTTGGACTCAAAAACGACTGCAATGTTTTGTTTTTTTCAATGTTACAGCGTCAAACATCCACACGTTTCACATGTATTTAAACAACTGTTTTGACTTAATAATCACATTCTAGTCACATTATTATCGTGACAAATTATTGTATTACTTATCAGTTGTTTTAATAAAGTTCATATTACAATAGATGCTATTTAAGCATGTCTGGCACCTATCTCAAATTACCGAAAAATGAATAAAATTTTGTAAACTTACTTCCAAATATATCTGAAATAAGTATACAACATTTCAGAACGACTTGCCGAATAGTCTAAAAAGATATATACAGTCGAACTTCGATAACTCGAACCATGACTTGCCACAAAAAAATTCGAGTTATCAAAAAATATTAAATATCTGGATGAGTCCAAAAAAAAATAGTACTTAAAGTTCCCATTTCATCAAAATCGTTAGTCGTTTTTAAGAAAAAAAATTACATACCTATAAATAGATAATATTATTATACGTCAGTATACGTCATACTACATAACGTATGTACCTACATATTTTATATAGGTAATATAAAAGTAAGACACCTATTTATTTAAATATTAGTTAAAAAAATAACAACAATAAAATATAAACATAATTATGTAAGTATAATTATGTTTAAATTTTATTGTTGTTATTTTTTTACTTTTCAAATAATTACTGATTATTTTAATAAGTTAATGATTGACTATCAGAGTAATTTGACATAAATAATGAAAATAGTTTGTTTTTTCCAAAGCCTACTCACCATACGACACTGTTTTATAACGTTAAAAAAACTGTTTTTTAAAATGATAAAATCGGTAAGAAAACGAATTTTTCCAAGGATGAGACCTAGCTAGATCGATTTTTTGCCCCCCGAAACCCCTTTTCGGTAAATTTGATCAAAATCGTTAGAGTCGTTTTCGAGAAAATATTTATATAGGTACTGTAACGGTTAACCAGCCGAATTATAAAAAATGTAGAGCAGTCAAAATTAACTTAGTTACAAGGCAACCACCGGCTAGCTTAACTCAGCGGTGCAAGGCGTGGATCCCCGTAGGGAACTAATGATAAAAAAATAACGTAGGGGTAGTTGATGACTAGGGAAGTCAACCTGCTGCGAAGCAGCGACAGCACAAACACAAAAGGCCAAAGCCTACAAGAAAAACCCGACCGCCGACCACTAAAATAATAATAATAACTAAAACTAACAAGACCTGGAGATTAGGTGAGATCTTTGAGGTGGAAAAGATTCGCCCCAGTTAGAACCGACCGGTGTAGAGGGCGCCAAGACGTAACTGGGCGAGGCGAACTCAACTTGTCTAAGGTGGAGTGCACAAAAATGAACCGCCTAAATCTCCTTCACTACCAACCGACAAAGAATAAATAGATAGTTAAAAAATAAAAAAATAACAACTGAATAACAAAACGAGCACACGAATAAATTAAATAAATAAACAAATAAGGACACACACCCCAACAACGAACAGCCACAGGCCGCTCCACTACCAGATTAAAAAACAACAAGACACGTGGGCAGAACCACGTCAACAAAAATTCCACAAAAAAATCCCAAACTACGTGACGTAAACAATCCTCAAAAGAATTCACACAAACCACGCAGTGAATACCGCGTCACAATTCCAAACAACACCCTCAAAAAAATACATTAAAATAGCTTTTGACTAGCCATCCGTCTATGAATAACTTAAGAGCCAATTCAAAACGCCACTGGAGGCTCAATAAACATCAGAAATGACCGCAATTGTCTATAAATAAAGCTATATTCGATGGTTGATGTAATTCAGATTAAAGAATAAATATTCTCAAAGAATACGCACGCCACTGGCCTGCATAACAATCACCAACAGTAGAATTCTACAACTGGTGTTAAATATTTATAGTTTATAATCAGTTGTAAGTCGTTGCGTATTATTAACACCCTCAAAACGTCGACAAAAGTATGAATGGAATAAATCAAGATAGTCAGCGATAATTAATACAGTAAACCTACAACAATCAAGCCAATATCGAAGAATAACACAGCAAAGGTCCTTGATAATAAACACGGAGGAAAAACGATCCAAAGGTCCTTTTATTAAAGTTGTTACATTCACGGAGGGATAATATTTTTCAAAAAACCTCGACTCCAAAGCTCCTAACAACAATAGATAATTGTTCCAAACAATTACTGTCCACGCCGTACAGCATAAAAATCTCTAAATTCAGTACGCCGAAATACTATCAAAAATAATTCCATCAAATCATACACAATATTCACGATCTTGTCTCTCTGGTTGACAAAAAGCTAGTCCCTGTCCATTCCTCGTCATTTATGGCAGACACCTAAACGTGAACTCCATCTCGCTTACACCAATACATACGGTAACCAGAGGCGTTCTCTCCTCCACTCATATAGTATTCACTATCTCCCTTCCACTACTGTGTCAGTGTATAGTTGCACCGCTCCATTGCCGCCCGAACAACCAAACAGACTACTGCCATTTCAGACATGATTTCAAGTCATACAATGTAAAAATCTTAAATTTGATATTTTAAATCATTGCCACGATAATTAATTTTTTTATAGGGGCACCATTTTTAAAATTGCTACAGTACATAGGTACATATATACAAGATTTGCTCGTTTAATAATATAGGGATAGGGATTTTCACTCTTGACGCTATTACTAACCAATTTTGTTCGAGTTATCAAAAAGTCGAGTTATCGAAGTTCAACTATAATTATTAAAAAATTAACATGAGCTCTTATGTAAAAAAATTGCGCTTTCATAGTTTAATACCGGTAGAACACATAATATCACCGAGAAAAATTTGTAATTTTTAGAATATGTTCATTACATATCTAACAAGTTTTGGTCAAAATTTTATATATGGTCATCGATGTCAATCACGAGAAAAATAATAATTATTGCTGAAAAGTATCAAACAAACTGCGTACTTTATAAAATGCATGTTGATACTTGGCAACAGCGCTCTCATACATAAACATTTATAACATATTATTACAGCCCACTTTTGAGAACTAACCAATGAAATTGATAGATTTTTTCCCTTTCAAATGCGACGGTGCCTATGTCTCTGCTATATTAGTATGCAGTCATATAATATGTATTATGATTTATATTTGTGTGTTAATGTGACAACCTGTACTGGGGTAAAAGTTTTAGCTAAAAATCCAGTATGCTGGTATCTTTTAGCATAGTTACTTAGATATTGTGCTTGTGACTATTATACGTGCCATACATCCTTAAAGCCGATTTCCATTTACGCTTCGACAGGCTTCACTGCGCCGCATTTCACGGAGCCACGGTTTCACTCGAGTCATGTCCAGGGTCAACTATAATATTGAAGAGTTCCGTACTAAAGTGGTAGATGTTCTATTTTTTTACAAGTTTTTATTTAACTTGCAATGTTTGTATGTTAGTTTGTTTAGGCCAAATCTTGCAAGTCAATTTTGAACGAGTTCCATGTATCCGATCGATTTAAAATTTGGTACACATATGCATTCCCGATGACAATACACGAATCAATCGTTTTTAGAATTAAATTCAATCCCTAAGGGGGTCAAACGAGGGATTAGGGTTTTTTGACTATTCAACGCCTAGGCCAAACCGCCAAAGCTAGAAACTTGGAATTTGGACAGTAGGTTTCTTTTGTGACGTAAGCACCCACTATATGAAGGGTTTTTTTTCGAAATTCAATTCCTAAGGGAGTCAAAAGGGGATAAACTTTTGAACGACTAAAAGGAACAAAATAAAATATTAGTAAAAAATACTTTTTAAAGACACGCTTTTATTTAAATGTACTGAAAAGGAAAAAAAAAGTTTTAATAATTTAGTTTCATAATTATAAAAGCGTGGGTCGTGACTAATAAAATATCGCAGAGTTTACAACCCACGCTTTTATAATTATGAAACTAAATTATTAAAACTAATTTTTTATATTTTTAGTACATTTAAATAAAACCGCGTCTTTAAAAAGTTTTTTTAACACCCTTATATTAGCTTCACCTGTATGTGTGCTTGCGTGCTTGCTTGTTTGTCAGTTTGTAACCGACTTCTTTGAACTTGATTTTGACCAACTTTGAACGGTCAGATTTAGTTTAAACGTTGTCGACTTATCAAGGACCGACGACAATACAATAATTCAATAAGTTTGTCCCATTATCCTGACCAGGATCTCCAGGACTAAAAAAAGCAGAAAACTTCAGATTGAACTGAAACTTTGCACACTTATCAAGGACCGATGACAATACAATAATTCCATAAGTTTGTCCCATTATCCTGACCAGGATCTCCAGGACTAAAAAAAAGCAAAAAACTTCAGATTGAACTGAAACTTTGCACACTTATCAAGGACCGATTACAATACAATAATTCCATAAGTTTGTCCCATTATCCTGACCAGGATCTCCAGGACTGAAAAGCAAAAATAAATTATAATTTAAAAAAACTAAAAAACACGCTTTAATGAACTAAAAAGTAAAAAATAATTAATTTTATTGTAAAAAAGCGTGGGGTGCTTTGTATCATATTTTCATACTACCCCACGCTTTTTTACAATAAAATTAATTATTTTTTACTTTTTAGTTTATTAAAGCGTGTTTTTTAGTTTTTTTAAATTATAATTTTTTTACCAATATTTTATTTTTTTTTATTAGTTGTACGCAATTCTCGGCGCTAGAGTTACATTTGCACTTGACCGATCTTTTTCAATGTGATAGTAACTTTATAATACAATAGATACCGAGGTATCGTATCGTTTATGATAAGTAATTATTTAAATCCATTTATGACAATAGAGCGTTGTTACTTAGTCAATTAAAACGACTTGCATTACTATGTAATTATCATAATTATTATCTTTATTTCTCAATTAGTATTATATCACACATTTTGTCAATCAAATTTAAACAATAGTTTTCACGATTTATAACAGCTTTAATTTGTTTTCGAGTTCGAATTTTAAGAAATTAAACTACATAATGCAAAAATAGTGTTTTTTAAATTGTGATTGTGGATTAGATATCAGAAAAAGTATATAGCAAAAGTATATGTATACACGTGTAGGTATGTAATATAAATACTTCGCTGTGTATTTAGTTGCGTTTCTGGCTCAGGCGTGCTCAAACGCCGCAACCGCGTGTGTTACAGTGCAGTATATAGGATTACGTCAGCATAACAGTTAGTTGCTGCTTTTGAAAAAATATATACTACTACATAGAGAATACCACCGAGTTCATTAACGCTTTCTTTGATGTTTCACATCTGTCGGGGGTCCCGAGACCCACACCCTTTTTTTTTTGTTTTAAATGGAGGTAAACTAATGTACCAAATTGTTTTTAAAGCAAATCAGTTTTTTCCATAATTATCTTCTCTGACGATAAAAAAATGGGTGTGGGTCTCGGGCCCCCGACAGATGTGAAACATCAAAGAAAACGTTATTGAACTCGGCGGTATTCTCTATGTAGTTGTATATATTTTTATCAGCAGCAACTAACTGTTATGCTGACGTAATCATATATACTGCACTGTAACACACACGGTTGCCCGAACACGCGGAAGCCGAGAGAGAGAGAGAGAGAGTGCCGCAGTGGTGGGGAGAACAGCAGCGAAGGAGCGGACCAAACATTTCGTTGCATATTTCCCCTCACGCGGCTGTTCACAGCCCGACATAAGATGTTTCACATCAAAAATACTAACAGCTGTTCAGACGCTAATGACCTCTGTTGTCGAGCGTCTATAATTTACAATTCATTCATTCACTAACAGCTGTGGTTGGAAACTAAAGAAAACTATTTAAATTCGATTTTATTTTTTAAATTTGTGATTCCACAGTTTTTTTGAAAATTTAACAGTTGGATTAACATAATTTACAATTAAATAATTTATGTATTTAACAGGTTAGTTATTATCTCATTTTTATAAAAAACTAGCGGCCCATCCCGGCTACGCCCGGGTGTTATGAAATTATGATATACACAAACCTTCCTCGTTTATCGCTCTTTGTCTTTCTATTAGTGAAAACCGTTTCAAAATCCGTTGCGTGGTTTAGAAGAAGTAAGCGGAGAAACAGACAGAGGCAGACAGCGAGTTTGTTTTATACTTTTTAGAGATTTCCAATTTTTTTTTTCAAATACCTATCGTATCTTCATTATTTTGTATTTTTTTCAGAATTTTTATATCTGATGAAGGTACAAACTACTAAAATTTTATTAGTGAATTTAATAGATAATATGATGAAAAATATCAAATTAGATTTTTTAAAATCATTTTTTGTTATCTGCAGTATCTCGAATACTGCTTAACATTATTTGATGAAATCTATACTGATTATATTATAGAAGCCTCAATTAATTACAGTTATTATCGTCTGCCTTGCAAAATTTTTTTTGCATACCTGGCAGACCTCATACATTTGAGGACTGCACGTCTGCCAAGTAAATTGCAAGGCAGGCAATGGTAATTGTAAATCTATCCTAATATTATAAAGCTGAAGAGTTTGTTTGTTTGTTTGAACGCGCTAATCTCAGGAACTACCAGTCCGATTTGAAAAATTTTTTTTTGTTAGATAGCCCATTTATTGAGGAAAACTATAGGGTATATAATAACACGCTACGACAAATAGGAGCGGAGCATCAATGAAAAATGTTTGCAAAAACGGGAAAAATTATTTCTTTTGAGAGCTTCCGTTGCGTGGGCTGCGTAAACGGTTAAAGTTACGCAAAAATCATGTATGACGGAATTTTTCCTCTTTAAAAGTTCTAAAAAAAAGTCCGCGACAGCATATGTCTATCTTTTGAGGTTGACAACTTTTTTTATGGTAATCAAATTTGTTCGTAATTATAATATTCAAGCGAACGAGCGAAGCGAATGAGTAGTGTATTTATAATATTCAAGTGAACGAGCGAAGCTATAATATTCAAGCGAACGAGCGAAGCGAGTGAGTAATGTAATTATAATATTCAAGCGAACGAGCGAAGCGAGTGTGTAGTGTATTTATAATATTCAAGCGAACGAGCGAAGCATTGCACCCGGGCTTTCTTAGCACCCGAGCGAAGCCGGACGGGTACCGCTAGTAATTGATATTTCTCTATGATTAAAAAATGATTTTAAAAAATCGAATTCGTCTTCTGTTAAATTCACTAATAACATTTTATAGTTCAGTCAATGAGTGCTCACAAGGGGAATGTGGATGGAAAAGTTGAAAACAGAAAATTTGACTTAGGAATTTAACAATACGAATTAATTATTAATTAGTTTATATCTAAGAAATTAAGCCGTATAGATTCGACAGATGAGGAGAAAGAAGAAGAGGCAAACGCTGAGGAACCACAACCAGGCCCGTCACGCCCAAAGAGGCAGCGAATTAAATAATTCATTTTTTAATAAGGTGGATGAGCAATAAGAAATGATTTTGGCAAATTCGTATTGTTACAGTGTGCTACAAAGAATTTAACACATTTTTGAAAATCGGCCCTTTTTCGAAGCTCATAGCTAGGCAAAGAATGGAGATAGATAAAAAGTGTGAAAGTTAAAGCTGTAGAGAATTTTATCAGCTTTCATTATGTACTACAACAAAATTTCGTACGACGCACCGTTTTCGAGATAAAAGAAAAAAACAAAAAAACGGGACCTTCTTTGTGCCCCCCCCCCCTCGGGCGTACCTCGGAGGGGTAAGGACTTTTAGTATGTTTATCTCCTAACTAGTCCAAACAAAGTTCCTAAGTCAAACGTTCTGCTTTCGACTTTTCCATCCACAAATTATTCGTTGCTTAAGCTATTAGTAGAATTGTCCAGTAGACTGTTGTACAGTGGGAGCTCGGAATATATTGTGACCTTCAGACGTGTTACTTTGGTTGCCTACTATTTTTGACAAATTATAACATTCTACGTCTAAATAGTAAAATCAGAAAAGGCAAATAAACAAAGAATCTTTATGTTTTATTATTATGAATATATTATCAGTTTCATTATAATTAAATTATATTTTATTCATTTGTTATTATTTGTAGTTCTATAAAAAACGTTGAAATTTTTCCATACTTTTGTTTAGCTAAATTATATCTCGTGTTATTAAACAATTATTTTTAATTATTCGAAAAATATATAGTATCAACAATTTTGATTGTTTCTTTTGACGTAGATCTACGTCTTTACCGGCGGTATATAAGGGGGTAAAATGACGCGAGACGAAGAATGCTACAAAAAATGTGTGACAATAATGCGTTACAAAATATGTGTGACGCGAACTACCATAGTTTGTTTGTGTTTTGTATCAAGTATGACATGTTAATATTTATACTAATATTATAAAGTGAAGAGTTTGTTTGTTTGTTTGTGTGTTTGTACGCGCTAATCTCAGGAACTACTAGCCCGATTTGAATTTTTATTTGTTAGATGGCCCTTTTATTGAGGAAGGTTATAGGCTATTCGAGTTTTTTTAAATTCAACCCCAAAGGAGATAAAACGGGGGTGTAGGATTTTTTGACTATATACTAATATACTATACTAATATACTATACTAATATACTATACTAATATACTATACTAATATTATAAATTGTAGGCAAGTACGCGAAGCGAGAACAACAACAGGCGACTTCGCTTTGCAGAAGTAGAATTTCTCGCGGGGGGGGATAATAAATCATTAATTTTTATCTCTGGGTCTACTGAACCGATTCTAAAAATTCTCCCCCCAGGAGGGACATTGGGATGTAGTTGTTATCGCAAATGCATTCCAATGTTCTTTGGGAATTAGCGCTCCCAGGGACCCGAGCTCGTACCAGTCGGTTTGTGTATGCCGGCTGGCGGATTTTAATACACAAATATATTATTTGTTGTGTTGAAGGCGCTAATCACCTGAGTTGTCGACGCGCCTATAATCTACAATAACTAAATTAAAAATCTAAAAATTCTTTCACTAATATAAAACTACATTATCTCTGAGTGATATAGGCTATATTTTATTTTGATAATTTTCTCGCGGGAGGGAGGGGGTGTTATACAGTTATAAAGGGTGTCTCAGCAAGAACTTGAATTTTGAATCGCGCGCCATTTTCGACTGTTAATTGTTGAGTCAGCCATATTTGGTATTTGTTTAATTAAAACATTGCCATTTACGAAAATGGTGAGTTACAGGTCAGAAGAACGTTTGTTAATAGTGAAAACCCATTACAAAGAAATTGCACGCCAAATTCGTGAAATCCAGTAGCCCTTACTGCAAAATGTACTGCAAAATTTCGTCAAAAGAGTATATTCCTACCAACGGAGCAACGGTGGTCATTTAACCGATATTTTGTTTCATGTGTAAATGTATCTACAACTGAAGAAAAAAATGTAAATAAATCATTTTAAGTTTTTAAAATTCAATTTCTTGCTGAAACATTTTGGCGTGCAATTTCTTTGTAATGAGTTTTCACTATTAACAAACGTTCTTCTGACCTGTAACGCACCATTTTCGTAAATGTCAATGTTTTAATTAAACAAATACCAAATATGGCTGACTCAACAATTAACAGTCGAAAATGGCGCGCGATTCAAAATTCAGGTTCTTGCTGAGACACCCTTTACTTTTGCAAATTCATTGATGAATTTCAAAGCGGTAAAGCTTTAGAAAACTTGTTTATTCCACATAAGTAGCAATCATTTTATGCATAATTTTAATGGTCAGCTTAAAATAGCCACATCCTGCACAAAACCTTGGTGTATCACATTTTAATCATATTTTTATTTCCGGTAAATAAGTCTGTCTATATGTTACATATGTATATTACTTTCTGTAATTATATACAGAGACTAGCACAAGTGACATTACGTATCTACTATTACAAGCTTTTATTTAACTTGCAATGCTTGTATTGAATTTATGATTTATTACCCCCTCTCTAATTTACTTAAGCCCATGTTACTCGCTGATAATGTAGCTTTCTATAGGTGAAAAAATTTTTAAAATCAGTTAAGTAGTTTTGGAGTTTATCCATTACAAACAAACAAACAAATTTTACCTCGTTATAATATTAGTATATATAAGTATAGATAGTATAGATATAAATTATTACCCCTCCTCTAATTTTTTTGAAAATAAAATGCAGCCCATGTTACTCGCTGATAATGTAGCTTTCTATAGGTGAAAGAATTTTTAAAATCAGTTAAGTAGTTTTTGAGTTTATCCATTACAAATAAAGAAACAAACAAATTTTACTTCTTTATAATATTATTACCCCCCCCCCTCTAATTTTTTTGAAAATAAAATACAGCCCATGTTACTCGCTGATAATGTAGCTTTCTATAGGTGAAAGAATTTTTAAAATCAGTTAGGTAGTTTTTGAGTTTATCCATTACAAACAAACAAACAAATTTTACCTCTTTATAATATTAAGTATAGATAAATGAAGAATTTTTTCGAGTTGGCGCATTTGACGCTAGAAACCAGCGTCAAGCGTTACACGAAAATGCATCTTTAATCTTTAAACGTTTGACACCATTACTTAATGTTTAACGCATACCTTACTTGACACTGGCGCCATCTGACGAATAAAAAATGTAAACCTTTGACACATGACTTACTTGCCACTAGTGACATCTGACGAATAAAAAAATGGTAGTCCTCATTAACTGGCATATTTTTGTTGTATAATAGTTTCGAAGAAAAAATTACATTTGTAGGACCTATTTATTGATTATAATTTTACAAATTTCCAGATAAACTTGATGCACTTTTACACCTGTTTCAAATCTTTATCTTATACTGACATACGTACATTTGCCAGATAACACTATTTTTGTCAATAGCTGATAAAATACCGGGAAATCTATTTTTTATCTTTTACCAAAATTGATGCATTTTGATGTCATTTATGATTTATTCGGTTTAGGTATCTTATAAGTTGTACATCTAAGGCCCTTCTCACACGGAACTACTCAAATGAAACCAAACTTACTATTACTAATATAAAATTACTAACTAGTTAGTAACCAAACTTTACGCACGATGCTAGTCAAATCATTGTTTAATTAATCACTTGTTAACTTCCCATTGGAAGTTATTGTAATTGGTCCGAAAATTGAAATCAAAATGTATAACAAATTTTTATGTTTCAAGGTCACTACACTATTTTTACACTATTTTTAGAAATATGTCTGTATGTATGTGTGTGTGTGTGTGTGTACGTACGTACGTATGTGTCCATTTCTTTCTAAGACGAAATTTCGAGATTGAAAAATGATATCGACTACGTCAGGGTGCCAATCGACGCGTATTAACGTAAATATGATCGGAAAGAAATTTTTTCAAAATCGGTTCAGCCGTTCTTTTTTCTTAACCAAATAGACTCCAAAAAAGTAGATTTTATACAATATCTCGCGAATAAAAAATTATATCGACTTCGTAAGGGTGTCTTTAATTTTTTATTTATTGTAGATTATAGACGCGTAAGGGTGTCAATCGAGGCCTGTTAACGTCATTTTGATACGACATAAATTTTACAAAAATCGGTCCAGCCGTTTTTATTTTTTAATTATTGTTAAAAATAAATAATAATTATGTTTTAATGATTAAAATGATTACTTTTCTGTATAATATCTGGTTTAATTATTATTATTAAATATTTATCAAACTGGGAAGTTCGTCGTGTGGACCTCAATGGTCGCACTTTAGTCCTAATAAACGACCCACCTCACGGCTTGTTTAATACGAGCTGATGATGTCCTCTGATTCAAGTGATGAGGATCGTATATTATTTATAATCAAATAAAATATTAGTAAAAAAAACTTTTTGGAGACAAGCTTTTATTGAAATGTACTAAAAAGGAAAAAATAATTTTGGTTCATAATTATTATAATCTCGAGATTAGCCAGTACAGACAGACAGACATCCAGACAGACCTACCGCGTATATACTACGTATAGATAAAGATTTAAAAATCAGCTATGAATAGATTGATGTAGATGGTTTTTGACCTTTGCATTGTCTGCAGTTAGCCGTTTCACTTGTATCGGTTTAAATTTTGTGTTAAAAATTACCTGTAAAGTGTAAACAGAATGTCTTCTTCTATCAAGGGGTGTACAAAACATCGTATGTAGGTATTGAAAAATCATCGATGTTATATGTATGTCAAAATATCGATGTTCAGATAACATCAATTTTTTGTGCATCCCTTATACTTCTATATAATTTCATACATGGTAAAAACAAGTAATGGTTCTTTCTCTAATATTTTTTTTTTATTTTTACAAAAAAAAAACTAAAATCAGTTTTCCATGTTTTAAAATTTTAGAACACTTCATTTCAAAAATAAAATATATAAAATAGTTAGTTTTCACTTCATTTTCAGTATTTTCAAAAAATTTTGACAGTTCATTTGCGTCGCCAACTTCACATTTATAGCAGGTCGTGAGTAGATAATATAGCGGGCGGATCAGAGCGAATAAACATAAGTCACTATAAAAACTGTTTATTTTTCACACTAGTGTGTTTTGAAAACACTTTCAACACACCTGCCCGTTAACTGACCCATTCCATGCATATACATATTTTTGAATTTTTTTTTAAGGCCACCGACAGCTAGGGTTATTTGAGCTTAGCACTAATCCATATTTTCAGTTTATTATTTTTTAATAATAAATTGAAAATCCAATTGATACTTTTACCAGCTCTCGGGCTAGAACCCGAGAACTGGGGACTTGTAATAGAGGAACCATATAAACAGCGGCATGGCTTCACGGACGGCTCTAAAAAATAATTAATTTAATAGTCCAAGCTCTGACCGTACAAAAGTCTACTGAACAACACTACTAAAGGGCTTGAGAATAGCCAAGCGTGTAGCAATGCTGTTGTTTACATGGCGTTGCTATATATGGTTCCTCTATTAAAAATTTTTTGACAATTCTTTCTGCAACCCAGCAATAATTTCGTAACATTCTAAGCTCTAAAATTAATGCATCAGAAAGCGAATTTTACAAGAAAGCGTATCTTACACGGAAACGAATCTTACAAGATTCCATACTGTAATTTCGACGAGTTTATCAGTGTTATCCATCAAATCCAGTTCGATTCGCACACGAATTTTGTATCACATCTCAAAATAACACACTTATTAAAACTGCATAGGTAAGAGACACTTTATCAATGCAAAAATCACTTCACTAACGCTCAATGGCCTGTGTTATCGAGCGTCTATAATTTACAATATCTAATTGCACTACTGCTACTGTTTCTCACCTGATTAATAACAAAAGCAGATCGTCTTTTAACGTTGCGGTTAAGTTATAGTAACGGATATCCGATTTTTGACGCGTCCATAACCGTAGGTCGGTACTCAACAAATGCGATGCGGTGTGTCGGGGCCATGCCGCCGCGCACGCCACCAGAAGTCGGCGAAACGTGCTGACGGTGACTTAATATGTCTGGTTCACTGACCTTATTCCAATGGATAGAGACTTCTCGACTCTGGCTCTGCCGTCGCTCCTCTTATTAGACCGAGAGCTGGTGACAATTTTTTGGTGTTATTTATTCAAGGCCTTATTTTTGTGAAGATGTTGAGGGAGGCATATTAAAGTGCCCTGAGTAAGAGATTTTGTTAGATAGCGGTATGGGAGGGATGCAGACCGCGGGCTTGAGAATAGCCGAGCGTTTAGCAATGCTGTTAGTTACATGGCGTTGCTATGGTTCCTCTATTACAAGTCCCCAGTTTCCGGGTTCTAGCCCGAGTGCTGGTAAAAGTGTCAATTAGATTTTCAATTTATTATTAAAAAAAAAATGAATTGAAAATATGAGTTGGTGCTAGACTCAAATAACCTTAGCTGTTGGTGGTCTTTAAAATACAATTTTTTTTTGCAGGCCGCCCCCAACATGTAACAAACAAAATGCTCACAATTATTATTGCTTCAAGGCTGAAATTGTTTGTATAGCTTGTCGGTGACCATAATGCCGTTATAATATTTGCAGATCGACTGGTCGGTATTAAAAGGTTGGCAGATCATCCTAAACGTGTCATGTACCCGACGAAATTTATATTATTAGTTCAAAGTTCAAATTTTAATATATTGTTACGGCGACTATTTTAAGCATATCTTTCAATTTGAAGAAGAAAATGTCGGTATTAACCCCTTTGCAGAACGATATGAACACCCAGGCGAGCAAGTTTCCCTCTAAGAGAGGGGGTTAATACCGACGTTTTGTTCTGCAAATTGAAATACATGCTTAAAACAAAAAATATCAAGCCGTGTGGTGGGTCGTTTATTAGGACTAAAGTGCGACCCTTGAAGTCAACGGGACGAACTTCCCAGTTTGATAAATATTTAATAATAATAATAATTAAATTAGATATTACAGAGAAAAGTAATCATTTTAATCATTAAAACATAATTATTAATTATTATTTATTTTTAATAATAATTAAAAAAAAAAACGGCTGAAGCGATTTTTATAAAATTTATGTCGGATCGAAATGACGTTAACACGCCTCGATTGACACTCTTACGAAGTCGATATAATTTTTTATTCGCGAGATATTGTTTAAAATCTACTTTTTTGGAGTCTATTTGGTTAAGAAAAAAGAACGGCTGAACCGATTGTAAAAAAATTTCTTTCAGATCATATTTACGTTAATACGTGTCGAAAATTTTTTCAATCGAGACGTGTTAACGTCATTTTGATCCGACATAAATTGTATAAAAATCGATTCAGCCGTTTTTTTTTTTAGTGTTAAAAATAAATAATAATTATGTTTTAATGAATAAAATGATTACTTTTCTGTGTAATATCTAATTTAATTATTATCATTAAATATTAATTATCAAACTGGGAAGTTCGTCGTGTGGACCTCAAGGGTCGCACTTTAGTCCTAGTAAATGACCCACCTCACGGCTTGTTATTTAAAGTAATTAAAACGCTAATGACCTAAGTTGTCGACGTGTCTATAATCCACAATAAATAAAAAAAACTCGGGTCGCAGTGCCAAACCCTGCCGACAATATAGTGTATTTGCTAATACAGGCCTTGTGGCTTTAATACGTGAACTTAAGTTTGTTTTTGGACAAAATAAAAAATTTAACCCCTTAATACATCCCTTAAAATAATATTTTTTTCTTAATTTCAATATTATTATCAATGCAACCTCTGTACCACATTAAATACACCCTTCCATAAGTAAATCCGTATCAACAAACTAGTGTTTTCATAAAATTTGAAAGTCCGGTCCTGTCGGGCCGATTTTATTAAAATTTTAGCAGCACGTTTTAATCTTTACTAAAGAGTTAAATTTCAATTTTGAAACGATTCTGACAATTTTTTCGGTATTTTTGGGCCCAAAAACTTTTTGGAACCCCTAAATACAACCCTGAAAATGGTCCGATCGGGACCATTTTAAATAGGCTTCTTGCGGTGATGGGTCCCAATATGTGTACCAAATTTCGTTTCAATCGATTAAGTCTGTCGAGAGTTATCGTGTACACACACATATATATATATATATATATATATATATATATATATATATATATATATATAAATATATACATATATATATATATAAACATTTTCAAAAATGGTGCCAAATTGTTCAGGAGGCTATGAAATGTCGAGAAATTTTGGTCCGACCCCTAGGTCCCGCCATCCGACCGACGCCAATAGTGTATGTGCCATATTATGGCAAATACACTAATAAATAAACAGCATATCAAATATGGCGCCACACAGGTTGTTTTCATAATATTATGACCGCTATCCGCTATCCACATGGAGATCAGTGGTGTGGTTATAATAGCCGGCTGTTTGCAATTTATTTCTAATACTGTAAGTTTATATAGTCCGTAAACGTATAAGTAAGCTTATACAGTAACCTTACTGTAATCGCGGAAACTGGCATCGATACATTGTTTCCTAAAAAAACGCCTCAAGCCATAACTACCTTTTTGAAGCGAAAACTTCTTTAGGCGCACTTTGCGTTCTTTCTGAATAGTGAACGAAAGTGAACCGTCACGCTCGGATTGCTGACGCTGAATCAGGTTTACTCGGCTCCACTCGACATCAAGCGCGCTCGGGTCGGTGACCACTTTTACTGTTTAACAAGGACGGCATCGTTTCAAGAATTACGTTTTTATTATTACGTATCATAGTAATAAAATAATATTATAATATTATGTATGTTTTGCATATAATCAAGTTTTCACTTCTGTCGTGTGGTCATATGCACAAACCCACTTTTTTTATTTGTCCGATTTGAACAAAAAAATAACTCTGTATATGTACCAAATTTCAACTTTTTTCGTCCAGTAGATTCGGAGAAAATAAGCTGTGACAGACGGACGGACAGACACGAGAGTGATTCTATAAGGGTACCGTTTTTTCATCGGATGTACGGAACCCTATTGAAAGAAATACTACGAAAAGACCCTAATTTTAACGTCAATGTTTTTAATGCGGCTTCTTAAATATTGTTTTGGATTTAGTCAGTATAGAGAATGTTTGAAGGAAACTTCTTCGACCGAGTTGGGAACTCTTTCAAAAACACAAGGGTTGTTTCTTATTGCATTACATCAACTATCCGATTTCTCAATTCTTCTTTATTTTCCAAAAAAAAAACAGCTTGCGAAAATCATGAAAGAAGAAAATATTCTTAAAATAACCGAGGGAATAACCCCTTGAATCTTTGCCCTATGTTTACCAATTTTACCAAACACCCTGTATATCTCATTTGGTTTAGCAGCTAAAAAGAGACCGTTCAAATATTACGTAACGCAGTTTTTGAAAATTTTTGACCCCCTCCCCCCTGTAACGCGCCGTAACTTTTCGATTTACTCCCCCACCAAACGTTACGTAACACCCAGTGACCATTTTTATCTAAAAATGTCAATTATGTCGCGCAAAATATTGGAAAATTACTAAAATGCCGTTACGTAACTCGCTTATTGATCCCCCCTTCCCCCACTGTAACGCACCGTGACGTTTTCACAAGACCCCCCTCTCCCGAACTTCGTTACGTAATACTTGAACGCAGAGGCGTAACCTACACCCCCGCAGACTCCACGTGGCGGGGAGGTCCAGCCATCATAGGGGCTCAACCAGGTTGATATATATTTAACTACTGTATACTATAAACTGCAACCCCCCAGGGGGGACATTGGGATGTAGTTGTAATCGCAATTGCATTCCAATGTTCTTTGGGAATTAGCGCTCCCAGGGACCCGAGCGCGTACCAGTCGGTTTGTGTATGCCGGCTGGTGGATTTTAATACACAAATATGTTATTTGTTATGTTGAAGACGCTAATGACCTGAGTTGTCGACGCGTCTATTATCTACAATAAATAAAATAAATATAAACTGCAAAATGTTTCGTGATAAGGAGCCCAAACTTAATTTTGCGGGGGGGGGGGGGCTTTAGAGTTTGCGTTACGCCACTGCTTGAACGACCCCAAACTCAAAATTTGCATGACACGTAAAGCGAAACGTTTACGGACGCTATTGTTACTGGTGATATAAAGCGATCATAACATTCTAGTGCGGCCGTTGTAAGTCTACGTTTGTGAAATATGCTAGGGTTTTAACGCGTCAGAAGGTCATTACTTTTTCCAGTGTGTATTTAAAAATAGCAATTTACTGGTTTATCTGCGTACAAATCAAAATATATGAAAACTCAAAATTACTAAATGAATCATAAATAATCGTCACACGTAGCACGTGATAGTTATTTTGGTACGACTATAGTATAATTTTAATATTGACTAGTTTTCCGGCTTCGTGCGGGTAGATTTTGGGTTGGCAGCGAAATAATCGATTATCGAGAGCAACAAATGATAAATCTCTCAATATAATACACTAATGACTATATTACGGCGAGTGATGACAATATGTAAAAAATATTAGTAAAAAAAACTTTTTAAAGACACGCTTTTATTTAAATGTACTAAAAAGGAAAAAAAATAATTTTTTATAATTTAGTTTTTTTGAGGATAGTGTGGTCCAGTGGTTAGCGTCGCGGCCTCTGGATCAGATCAGACTGTCGTGGGTTCGAATCCCGCCCCCGCTCATGGATGTTTTGTGATGTCATTTAGTTTTAAGTGAGTTGTTATTTAATGTAATCAAGACGCTAATGACCTAAGTTGTCGACGCGTCTATAATTTACAATAAATTAAATAATTTAGTTTCGTCGTTCAAATGTTTATCCCCTTTTGACTTCCTTAGGGATTAAATTTCGAAAAATCCCTTCATATAGTGGGTGATTACGTCACAAAAGAAACCTACTGTCCAAATTCCAAGTTTCTAGCTTTAGCGGTTTGGCCTAGGCGTTGAATAGTCAAAAAAACTCTACTCTTTCGTTTGACCCCCTTAGAGATTGAAAGTAAAAAATAAAAAAAAAATAGAACCGCCTTCAAAAAATCCTCTAAAAAGAGGGAAATAATAAAATTTTGATTTTTGAGATCTGCGCTAATTTAATAAAATGAAAGTATAGATATAATGAAAGTATAGATATAAAGAGTTTTAGCATTTAAATTGGCGCCGACCCCAAAATTTTATAATTTTCCTCTTTTTTAGTGGCGTTTTTGAAGAAGGTTCTATTTTTTTTTTAATTTATTTATTGTGAATCAAAGATTTGTGCTACATTAGCAAAATGAATGCAATGTAACTGTAAGAATGAGGACAATGCAATTTATTAAATGCTTACAATGCACATTTTATTAATCCGAATTAAAAAAAATCGGTCAAGTACCAACACTGTTTGTACATATACTTAGAACGAGAGCTAGTGACAATTTTTTGGTGTTATTTTTTCAAGGCCTTATTGTGAAGATGTTAGGGAGGCATATTAAAGTGCCCTGAGTAAGGGATTTTGCTAGATAGCGGTATGGGAGGGATGCAGACCGCCCCCAACATGTAACAAAAAAAATGGTCACAATGATATAATTGCTTCAAGGCTGCAATTGTTTGTATAGCTTGTCGGTGACCCAATAATACCATACAAGCTATACAAACAATTTCAGTCTTGAAGCAATAATAATTGTGACCATTTTTTTTGTTACATGCTGGGGGGCAGTCTGCATCCCTCCCATACCGCTATCTAGCAAAATTCCTTAATCAGGACACTGTAATATGCCTCCCTCAACATCTTCACAAAAATAAGGCCTTGAATAAATAACACTAAAAAATTGTCACTAGCTTTCGGTTTAAAAGAAGGTATTTTTGTTTACAGTTTTAGGCTTGTGGAAACTTCCTAATTTAGGAAGTTTCCATTATACGAAAATACTAATTATGATACTGTCACATCATTATAATAAAGATAACTTTAAAAATTCTGAAAGAATTATTTTGATATCTTTAATTTCAACGGAGATATTCAATTTCTTGTACGTGGGGTCGCAAACAAAACTGATTTTTGAATATGACGTCACGCGGTACAAGTTTGCTTTTTTTAGTGTATTTGCCATATGGCACATACACTATTGGCGTCGGTCGGATGGCGGGACCTAGGGGTCGGACCAAAATTTCTCGACGTTTCATAGCCTCCTGAACACTTTGGCACCATTTTTGAAAATGTTTATATATATATATGTATGTATATAATTATATACAAATTTATATATATATATATATATATATATATATATATATATATATATATATATATATGTGTGCGGGCAATAACTTTCGAAAGAGTTAATTGATTTTAATGAAATTTGGTAGGCACGTTGGAATCCATCACCGCACGAAGCCTATTTAAAATGGGCCCGATCGGACCATTTTAAGGGTTGTATTTAGGGGTTCCAAAAAGTTTTTGGGCCCAAAAATACCGAAAAAATTGTCAGAATTGTTTCAAAATTGAAATTTAACTCTTTAGTAGAGATTAAAATGTGCTGCTAAAATTTTAATAAAATCGGCCCGACAGGACCGGACTTTCAAATTTTATGAAAACACTAGTTTATTGATACGGATTTAATTATGGAAGGGTGTCTTTAATTTGGTGCAGATGTTGTACTGATAAAATCCATGTCTAATATTGAAATTTAGAAAAATTTAATTATTTTAAGGGATGTATTAAGGGGTTAAATTTTTTATTTTGTCGAAAAACAAACTTAAGTTCACATAATAATGCCACAATGCCTGTATTAGCAAATACACTATATTGTCGGCAGGGTTTGGCACTGCGACCCGAGTTTTCTTTAGCTTTGTGAGTAATTAGAACCTAAGTTACTTAGTAACTATTTTGTTGTAATACAGACTTTTCTATTTATATTAAATTAAAATTAACTGTCAAAAATTTAAATATGTCAATATTTTCCGTCATCAACTGGTTTGTTTTTAGTGTTTCCATAACAATTTACGAGTTTATAAAAAGAGATTTATCGGAAGTTATCATGTTAAATTACCACACATAAAAACTGAAAATAACTTTTAAAAATATCGTGCCGCGTGACGTCACCCGGACTGAAAACGGAATTTCTTGGAGAATTGTCAATTCAAACTTTGAAGTAGCATAACTTTGTTGTTTTTAAAGATATTTCAAAAATTTTTTCGCCATTAATTTTATAATTTTTAGAACTATGATTTAGACCAAAAAAATTCGACTGATGACCAGTCCTATACTTCCCACCTAGTAAATATTTGCAAAAAATAAACACTTTTTTTTTATTCTTTGACTAGGCCCAAATAACCTTAGCTGTTGGTGGTCTTTAAAACACAATTTAATTTTTATTCTTTGAAAAAAGCATGGCCCTCTTTTTTGTTTGGTGATCTACTGATGGCTAACTTAATATAGCAAAAATCATGGTTACCTTGATTTACGTACAATTTTTATTTTTTTTAGTAAAATATTTTTTTTCTCGAAAACTATACACTTTAGAGAAAAAAAATATTTACATTTTTTTCATATTATAACATCTAGAATTCATTTATATTTTTTTTTACCTATGTTAATACGTGACATTGAGGACGTTTTTTTGAATATCTCAGGATCCACTGAACCGATTTGACTCAAAATCTAATCAGATCTAAGTTAAAGGCTAATAAACACAATAGAACAATCGGCATGCCCGTATGTTGTTCCATTCTTAAGATATCGAAGGCGAAAAATTGACCACACACATACACACACACATACACACACACACACACATATATACACACACACACACACACACACATACAGACATCAGTCAGAAAATGATCTTAAACGATTGCTAGGGTCTCAAAACACGAAAATCTGTTAAAATCTCGAAATATTTTTTTCGGACTAAATCCATTACTTCCCTACCATAGTAGAGGTGGGAAGTAAAAATAAAAAAGGGAAACTTCTTAATTGCCGAGCGTGTAAAGATGGCGCTGTTTATTTGGTGTTTCCATGGCTCCCCTATTACAATTGCCCCCCGTTCCCAGGATCTACTCTGACAATTGATAAAAGTAGCAATAGGATTTTCGATCTATTAGTAAAAAAAATATGAATTGTTTCTGGACCCAGACAGTCCTAGCTATCGGTAGCCTTAAAAAAAAAAAAAATACGGTGCCCGGCGGGCTTTGGGTCAATGTAACTTCGGATTGAGTCGATTGAGAACTATTAAAGTGGCGTGTCATTCGAAAGATGGACCTTAAAAAAACCGTGACGTGACACGATTCTGGAATATAACGTCATTTACTTTTGCAATCTGATCGATATTTTCACAATGTATAGTACATACGCTGACGCAACTGGTGTCAGAAGCTTCGCGACGCTTGAAATTAGTTTAGAACTTCGACGCTTGAGGGAAATCTCCATGACGCACATAACGCGGAAATGATAGAGTTTAGTTTTGGAACAAACCAAAAGCGTCGCTGGAATATAATTCATTTGAACTTCAGAAAGATGGAACAATTACTGATAAAAGTATAGAATTTTGTTAGAAGTTTGCAGTTGTTTTAATCAGTCGTTTGTTTTTTCTACATAATATTATAAAGTTTGACAACGATATTAAACTGTTTCTAAAATGTATATAAAAAACTAGCAGCCCGGTCAGGCTTCGCCCGGGTGCTATGAATTTATGATTTATTAATACATTATTCACTCGCTTCGATCGTTCGCTCCCAGGTACAATGAATTTATGATTTATTAATAAATTACTTTTAGTGCCGCAACCTCTGGACTGGACTGCCGTGGGTTCAAATCCCACCTGCGCTCATGGATGTTTTGTGAAGTTATTTAGTTTTAAGATAGTTGTTATTTAGTGTAGTTGAAAAAGACGCTAATGACCTGAGATGTCGACGCGACTATAATTTACAATAAATAAATAAATAAATTACTCACTCGCTTCGGTCGTTCGCACCCGAGTGCTATGAATGTATGATTTATTAATACATTACTCACTCGCTTCGCTCGCTCGCTCCAGTTGTGTGTGTGTTTTAAAGACTACCAACAGCTAAGGTTATATTTCGAGCCTAGCACCAATTCATATTTTCAATTCATTATTTTTTTTTTAATAATAAATTGAAAATCCAATTGACACTTTTACCAGCTCTCGGGCTAGAACCCGGCAACTGGGGACTTGTAATGGAGTAACCATAGCAACGCCATGTAAACAACAGCATTGCTACACGCTCAGCTATTCTCAAGCCCGTTCGCTCCAGTTATTATAGCCTATAGCCTAAAACAAAGTATCACCTATCGAACAATGAAAGAAACATTTAAATCGTTTCAGTAATTTCTGAGATTATCCCCGATTTTCACCCGGACGAAGCCGGGCCGGCCAGTTATTAGAGCCTATGTCCTAAATTAAAGTATCACCTATTATCGAACAGTGAAAAAAGTTTGAAATCGGTTCAGTAACTTCTAAATTTACCCCTGATTTTCAGCCGGACGAAGCCGGGCCGACCAGTTTATTATAGCCTATGTCCTAAAGCAAAGTATCACCTATTATCGAACAGTGAAGTTTGAAATCGGTCAAGCAATAACGAATTCTCGCTCTTATTTTGAGAGATTGGTTCAGTGGAGTTTCATTTAATTTATTGTAGATTATAGACGCGTCGACATCTCAGGTCATTAGCGTCTTTCAGCTACACTGAATAACAACTATCTTAAAACTAAATAACATCACAAAACATCCATAAGCGCAGGTGGGGTTCGAACCCACGGCATTCCAGTCCAGAGACTGCGGCACTAAGCACGCTAACCACTAGGCTATACTGCCCTCCAGTGGAGTTTCAATTTATTATTAAAAAGATAATGAATTGGAGTGCAGTGTGTGTTTTAAAGATCACCAACAGCTAAGGTTATTTGGGCCTAGCACCAATTCATATTTTCAATTAATTATTTTTTTTTAATAATAAATTGAAAATCCAATTGACACTTTTACCAGCTCTCGGGCTAGAACCCGGGAACTGGGGACTTGTAATAGAGGAGATAATGAATTGGAAATATGAATTGGAGCCAGACCCAAATAATGAATACGATCGTCGTAATGTGATCCTGATCATTAATCAGAGATAGCATAATTGTATAGCGTCTCGACATTGCAGGTAGATATATAAAAGTAATCATCAAATATCAATAACAACAGCAAATGCAATTTCTCTTAATAGCATCCGCCATGTTATTATTATGACATCTTTTATTCGGAGCGGTAGTTTTTATTGTGGTAATAATAATAAACACTTTATGTTTCATAACTAGTCTTTACCAGCGACTATTCGTTCAGTGTATCTTGGTTTAATTTCTTTTGACGTTTAAACTACGTCTTTTCCGGCGGTATTAAGGGGGTAAAATGATGTGAGACAATTTGGAACCTATGTCACCGTGAATTTTTTGATTTTATTTATTTATTGTAAATTATAGACGCGTCGACAACTTAGGTCATTAGCGTCTTGATTACATCAAATAACAATCAACTTAAAACTAAATGACATCACAAAACATCCATGAGCGGAGGCGGGATTCGAACCCACGACAGTATGATTCAGAAGCGGCGACGCTAACCACTGGACCATACTGTCCTCTATGAATTTTTTTTATTGAGAATATAAATAAAAGGAGAGATTCAATAAAATAATTAAATTATTAGTGTATTTGCCATATGGCACATACACTATTGGCGTCGGTCGGATGGCGGGACCTAGGGGCCGGACCAAAATTTCTCGACGTTTCATAGCCTCCTGAACATTTTGGCACCATTTTTGGAAATGTCTATTTATATATGTATATATATATATATATATATTTATGTAGGAAGCTGGGACAAGACGTGACTAGACAACACAGACAGACGATGTACATAACGACGGGGAAGTGAAAAAATAACAACGACGTAAAAATTGACGATAAAACATAAAAGTGTATTTTCTTAAATTATTCAATAAATTATTAAAATTATTTTGCTGAGCGTTATTCATCCTGACAAATACAACGCCCTACAAAATTCAGAAGTCGGATTCGAACAATTCAAGAAAAAATCGACGAAAAAAAAAAAAAAACAATAACAATCTACATCTGTCAGATTTAAAAAATAAAAATCGAATTAAAATGACTGACATCAGAGAAATATCAAACGAATCACTGATCGATAGTGCACAACTAAGTCCGATTCCGGATATAAGAACATCATCGCCTATAAATGAAGATGTTATTACGGTACGTAATGTAGATCGCGAACGCGACTTGTTAAATCGTGAGAGACAATTATTAGAACGAGAGCGTGCTTTGCTTGAAGAAGAGCGTAGACTAATGTTAAACAATACGACAACATTTTTGCAACCAGGATGCGATAGTATCCGAAGTTCTATGCCCGAATTTAATCCGACGGCTAACAACGGACTGACGGCAAAACAATGGTGTCAAAAACTCGAGGATATAGCTATTGTTTATAATTGGGATAACAAAACCCTCCTGTACCATGCTATAAGCAAATTACGCGGCGCGGCAAAACTATGGTTTGACGGAAACACGCGAAGAATAAACGAATGGATTATTTTTAAAACTGAAATTATTCGCAGTTTTCCGGTATGGTGCGATGAGTCTGACATCCACATTCAATTAATGTCTCGACTCAGAAAGCCGAAAGAAGCTGTGGAAGACTACGTTTACGAGATGACGGCCATAGCGAGTCGTTGCGACAGCATCAGCCAACATGCAATCCTAAAATACGTGATCGGCGGGTTAGGTGACCAAGAATTAATTAAATCGTTATCACTTGTGAGATTTCACGATGTGCAAGAACTGCTTGCTCAAATAAAATATTACGAGGGAGCAATGTCACAATCTCAACAACGACAAAATATGAAAGCACGTACCAAAATAACGACTGAGTACACGTCTCAGAAAACTACAATCAATGCAGAAACGACAGCAAAGCCAGAGCAGAGGACAATTAAGTGTTACAATTGTGGCCGACAAGGACATCTGTCAAAAGATTGTCGAGATAAGGATAAGGGGCTTAAGTGCTTTCACTGTAACCAATATGGACATATCTCAAGAAATTGCCCGAACAAAAATACGACAGCGAATGCCATGTTGATACGAGCACCTAACGACGGCAACATGATGACGGTGGTTCAAATAGACGACGTTGAATTTACTGCTCTTGTTGATACCGGGTGTGACGTCAATTTGATTGCGGTTGACGAATTTTTTAAGCTAAAGACGTACGATATCAATAAAGATTTAATTAAGCTGACCGGTATAGGTGGCTACGAAGTGAAAACATTGGGTAAATTTTTGACAACAATTGTCATCGACGATAAGCCGTACGATACGCAGTTCTACATTGTTCCAAAAGCAACGATGAAACCTGAAATTATCCTGGGGAAAGAATACCTCAAGCATGTCGACGTGATGATATCGAATAGTCAAATTAAATTCAAGAAAAGACGTGAAGACGAAGACCTTACGCAAGTTATGCTAATAGCTGAAGAAGAGTTAAATATTGAAGAAACTGTAGACAAAGAAACAAAAGAAGAGATAAAAGAAATTGTAAAAAATTATCAGCCAAGAAATGAAAAAACGACGAGTATCGAAGCAAAATTAATACTTACCGATGAAGTTCCCGTATACCAGAATCCCCGCAGAATGTCAATCTGGGAGCAACAAGAAGTCGACGAGCATGTAAAAAATTGGCTGGAAAATGGAATTATCCGACCAAGTAATTCTAGTTATGCTAGTCCAGTCGTTCTGGTAAAGAAGAAAGACAACAGTACCCGATTGTGTATCGACTATCGAAAGCTGAACAAGAAGGTAATAAAAGATAGATATCCGTTGCCTATTATTGAAGACCAACTCAGTAAGCTTCATGGGGCAAATGTATTCACAACACTGGACCTCGAAAATGGATTTTTCCATGTATCGATGGCCGAGGACAGCAAAAAGTATACGTCCTTTGTAACACCAACAGGACAATACGAGTTTCAAAAACTACCTTTCGGGTTGTGTAACTCACCAGCTATATTTCAACGCTTTGTCAATACTGTTTTTCAAGATGAAATTCGTGATGGTTTAGTATTAACATATATGGACGATCTCATAATTCCGGCTGAAGATCTAGAAGACGCATTTTTTAGACTACGACGAGTGCTCAAGCAAGCTGAGACGCATAATCTACGCATCAAATGGAAAAAATGTCAATTCCTGAGACGAATGGTCGAATATCTGGGTCATCGGATAAGCGAAGGAAGAATTATGCCTTCGACGCAGAAGACATCAGCCGTAGAAAATTATCCAGAACCCAAGTCAATCAAACAGGTCCAATCATTTCTAGGTTTGACCGGTTATTTCCGTAAGTTTATTAAAAATTATTCATTAATTGCAAGATCGTTGACGGATCTTCTGCGAAAAGATGCCGTATTCAAGTTCGCCGAAGAGCAAAAGGTGGCGTTCGTTACGCTCAAAACAGCTCTAGCAAGCCAACCGGTGTTATCAATATATCGACACGGTGCGGAGACCGAACTCCATACCGACGCATCGAAGCTAGGTTACGGTTCGATACTGTTGCAGCGAGGCTCGGACCAAAAGCTTCACCCGATCCAATATATGAGTCGAAAGACAACCGAAGCCGAGAAGAATTATACAAGTTACGAGTTAGAAATCTTAGCCGTTATCGAGTCGTTGAAAAAATTTCGTGTTTACCTGCTGGGTACGAGATTCAAAATTGTTACTGATTGTATAGCTTTTCAGCTAACTATGAATAAAAAAGATCTAACCGCACGGGTGGCGAGGTGGATTTTACTTTTAAGTGAGTTTGATTATGAGATCGAGCATCGACCTGGAAAACGAATGGCCCACGCCGACGCTCTAAGTCGAAACCCGGTAGCCTTAATTATAGAAAGTGGGTTAATCAATAGATTGAAAGCAGCTCAGGAAAGAGATGAAAAATTAAAAGCTATTTTAAAAATTCTTGAAAAACAAGAATACGAAGAATATATCAGTGTAGATGGTTTACTGTACAAAAAGACTGACGGAGATAGACTACTGGTAATTCCGAAGCAGATGCAAACGGAAATTATACGCAATGCTCATGAAATTGGTCACTTTGCTGTGAAAAAGACGAAAGAACTTATAAACAAAGACTATTATATTCCGAGGCTAGAAGGTAAGGTCGAAAACTATATTTCAAATTGTGTACCCTGTATATTGGCTGAGAGAAAAAGTGGTAAAGCTGAGGGATTTCTGAATCCAATAAACAAAGGTGACGTCCCATTAGACACCTATCATATTGACCACGTTGGTCCGCTCACAACGACGAAAAAACAGTACAAGCACATATTAGTCATAATAGATGCATTTACCAAGTTTGTTTGGCTGTACGCAGTAAAAACCGTAAGCGCCAGCGAAACAGTGCAAAAAATGGAGTTGCAGAGAGTAACTTTTGGAAATCCGAATCGTATCATAAGCGATAGAGGTACCGCCTTCACTGCTAAAGAATTCGAAGACTATTGTACTACGAACAAGATCGAACATATTCGAATAACAACGGGCGTTCCTAGAGGAAATGGACAGGTCGAGAGAGTTATGCGAATCATAATTCCCATTTTGACGAAACTTTCTATGGACGACGACTCTCAATGGTATAAACACGTAAATAAAGTGCAACAAGCGCTAAATAGCACATATCAAAGAAGTATTGATATGACGCCGTTTGAATTACTAACAGGTGTTAAAATGAAGACTCCTGAGCAAATAGATTTGAAAAGGCACATCGATGAAGAGACTAGACGTATCTTTGAGGAACAAAGCGACGAACTAAGGCAGCAGGCCAAATCACAACTTCTTAAGGTACAAGAAGAAAACAGAAAATCATTTGATAAGCGGCGAAAACCTCCGGTTGCATACCAAGTAGGCGACGTTATAGCAATAAAACGTACACAGTTCGGCACTCGACTCAAATTGCGACGAAAGTTCCTGGGTCCGTATAAGATAATCAAGATTCTGCCAAACGACAGGTATGCCGTTGAACGAATGGGCGACGGCGAAGGTTCCATGAAGACGACCGTCAGCGCAGACAACATGAAGAGCTGGGGCGACCGATTTGAAGACGAATCATCCGAGTCGGATGACGATCAGGACGGCCGATTGTAGGAAGCTGGGACAAGACGTGACTAGACAACACAGACAGACGATGTACATAACGACGGGGAAGTGAAAAAATAACAACGACGTAAAAATTGACGATAAAACATAAAAGTGTATTTTCTTAAATTATTCAATAAATTATTAAAATTATTTTGCTGAGCGTTATTCATCCTGACAAATACAACGCCCTACATTTATATATATATGTGTACGGGCTATAACTTTCGAAAGAGTTAATTGATTTTGACGAAATTGGGTAGGCACGTTGCAATCCATAACCGCACGAAGCCTATTTAAAATGGGCCCAATCGGACCATTTTAAGGGTGGTTTTTAGGGGTTGAAAAATGTTTTTGGGCCCAAAAATACCGAAAAAATTCTCAGAATTGTTTCAAAATTGAAATTTAACCCTTTAGTGAACATTAAAATGTGCTGTTAAAATTTTAATAAAATCGCCCCGACAGGTTCGGACTTACAAATTTTATGAAAACACTAGGTTGCGGATAGTGATTTACTTACTGAAGGGTGTATTTAATTTGGTACAGAGGTTACATTGATAATAATATTGAAATTAAGAAAAAAAAATATTATTTTAAGGGATGTATTAAGGGGTTAAATTTTTTATTTTGTCCAAAAACCAACTTATGTTCACCTAATAACAGCACAATGCCTGTATTAGCAAATACACTATATTGTCGGCAGGGTTTTGGCACTGCGACCCGAGTTTTTTTTTTTTAAATGTACCCGACGAAATTTTGATATGTTGTTACGGCGACCGTTTTAAGCATATATTTCAATTTGCAGAACAAAATGTCGGTATTAACCCCCTTGCAGAACGACATAAACACCTAGGCGAGCAAGTTTGTCTTTAAGAGCGGGGGTACCGACATTTTGTTCTGCAAATTGAAATGTATGCTTAAAATAGTCGCCGTAACAACATACGTTTAGAGTGATCTTCCACCACTTTAATACTGACCAATCGATCTGCAAATATTATAATGGCATTATTGGGGTCACCGACAAGCTATACAAACAATTTCAGCCTTGAAGCAATAATAATTGTGACAATTTTTAACTTCCCACTGGAAGTTATTGTAATGGGTCCGAAAATCGAAATCAAAAAGGAAAAAAAATTTTTATGTTTCAAGGTCACTACACTATTTTTACACTACTTTTAGAAAGATGTCTGTGTGTGTGTGTGTGTGTGTGTGTGTGTACATTTCTTTCAAAGACGAAATCTCGAGAACGAAAAATGATATCGACTATGTTAGGGTGCCAATCGACGCGTATTAACGTAAATATGATCTGAAAGAAATTTTTTCAAAATCGGTTCAGCCGTTCTTTTTTCTTAACCAAATAACCTCCAAAAAAGTAGATTTTACACAATATCTCGCGAATAAAAAATTATATCGACTTCGTAAGGGTGTCAATCGAGGCGTGTTAACGTCATTTTGATCCGACATAAATTTTATAAAAATCGGTTCAGCCGTTTTTTTTTTTTTTTTTTTTTAAATTATTGATGTTTTAATGATTGAAATGATTACTTTTCTGTGTAATATCTAATTTAATTATTATTATTAAATATTTATCAAACTGGGAAGTTCGTCGTGTGGACCTCAAGGGTCGCACTTTAGTCCTAATAAACGACCCACCTCACGGCTTGTTTTTTGTTACATGTTGGGGGCGGTCTGCATCCCTCCCATACCGCTATCTAGGAAAATCCCTTACTCAGGACACTTTAATATGCCTCCCTCAACGTCTTCACAAAAATAAGGCCTTGAATAAATACCACCAAAAAATTGTCACTAGCTCTCGGTCTATAAGGAATGAGCCTCCAAGTTTACGGCATTACTTAAAAACCAGTCTCTGTAACTAAATAAATAAAAAAAAGTGATTATATTAATGATCTTTATGTCAACGAACGAAATAAATTCGTAGACAATTATTTTATTTGCAATTTCAAAGTTCAATTACCGTTAAATATTTTATTATAGGTACTTAAAGTACATAAATTTACATACAATTATAATGAGTTTGAAGCGATGATCTAATAGAGAAAACTTGAAAATTGAAATATTATTACAGCTTTTTCGAACTTCTGAGATTTACTTGAACGAAAATTTATTTATTAACTTCCCATTGAAAGTTAATAAAATGGGTCCGAAAATCGAAATCAGAATGTATAACAAATTTTTATGTTTCAAGGTTACTACACTATTTTTAGAAAGATGTCTTTGTGTGTGTGTGTGTACGTATGTACGTACGTATGTATCCATTTCTTTCTAAGTCGAAATCTCGAGAATGAAAAATGGTATCGACTATGTTGGGGTGCCAATCGACGCGTATTAACGTAAAGATGATCTGAAAGAAATTTTTTCAAAATCGGTTCAGCCGTTTTTTTTTCTTAACCAAATAGACTCCAAAAAAGTAGATTTTACACAATATCTCGCGAATAAAAAATTATATCGACTTCTTAAGGGTGTCAATCGAGGCGTGTTAACGTCATTTTGATCCGACATAAATTTTATAAAAATCGGTTTCGCCTTTTTTTTTTTAATTATTGTTAAAAATAAATAATAATTATGTTCTAATGATTAAAATGATTACTTTTCTGTGTAATATCTAATTTAATTATTATTATTAAATATTTATCAAACTGGGAAGTTCGTCGTGTGGACCTCAAGGGTCGCATTTTAGTCCTAATAAACGACCCACCTCACGGCTTGTTTTTGCTGAGATAAGAAATCGAAAGAAATCGAACGGGGAAGTTAGACGGAGCATCTAGATTCTAGTATATTATTAATGAGCTGTTTACACATGGCGTACGAATGGATTTTAATTTTGAGCGGTTCATGGAGTCCATCAATTTATGTTTCGACATTGTACATGGTCAAAGGCCGAAGCAAATCAATTGAGTAGGTATATATACACGCACACTCGTTCGTACTCGCTCAGATGTGTACGCAGCTTTTAACATCAGTTGATTGATTCAAATATTGGTGAAATCGATGACAAAAAAGGGGGCGTAGCAAATAAATGATAGCGTATTTTAGTTTTGTTGACTTTTCTCTTATCAACAAAACGATAATATTTCATGACGTTAAAAAATCAACAAGATATTATTTCAGTGTCGTAATTAACTGCGATAAGAAGTTTTACGTTGGTGTTTTTTTAGGGTTCCGTACCGCCTTATGGAATTCTATTATACGATGTATGTCTGTCCGTCTGTCACAGGGCTCTATCTCACAAACGGTAAGAGGTAGCTAGTTGACATTTTTACAGAATGTATGTTGTTGAGACATGAATCCTGGCAGATAGTAATTAGAATTAATTATAATTTAATAATTAATGAATTTTAATAGATTAATCTTTGTATATTGACAAGTGGAAAAGGCGTCATCATATGCGATAATTACAAACTATATTATTTATTCCAAGTCTTCACGGTTTCAGGGCTTGTATAGGCCGTGGTCCGGTGGTATTTCTACCTGACGTTTCGCCTATAACTGCGGTAGACATTCTCAAAGGCGATGTGGCTGCGGTCGAGGTGTCCTCCTTGGCGGCTCACTGACCTGTGAACCGCCAATGAAAACACTTCGACCGCTGCCACATCGCCTTTGAGAATGTCTATCGCAGTCGTAGACGAAACGTCAGGTAGAAATACCACCGGACCACGTCCTACAAGCCCGGAAACCGTGAAGACTTGGAACAATGCCGACCGTGAAAGCTTGCACACCTATATTATTTATATTTATATCTAACTATCAACCAGGAGGTTCGAGCTTATACTATGCTTTTAAATATAGACACAGTTTAATACACTATAGATAATTAAATTGTTGTAACGGTACGGAACCCTCGTGGCGCGAATTCAACTCGCACTTGACCGTTTTTTTTTTAAATTGTTATAGCATTGTTGACAATACGTCGATAGCCTAATACCTAGTAACAGTAGAGCTTTGTTTATAACAGGGATTCTCAATCTGTGGTACATGTACCACTGGTGGTACCTTACGTTGTTCCAGGTGGTACACAGAGATGTAACAAAAGACGTGTTTAATATTACATTTTTTTCAGCCGGCTTTCAGTTAAGCGTTAAGCGAAGTCGTGTTAAGCGGGATTATACTGTAGTTACTTTTGTTGGTCTGCGCACGTCTTGTGCGCAAGTATTTGGCAACCATTTTCTTAGAGGCGCCATATAACTTTGTTTAAAAAAAAATCGCCTGCGGCGCACTTGAGAGGGGGGAGGTAGAATGCGCTCACTGGGTGGTACATGAATCTTTAGCAGTTTATTTAAGTGGTACAACATTCAAAAAGTTTGAGAACCCCTGGTTTATAATATCTATGTTGAACGGTCAATGGCGATTCTATTTTGACTGAAATATTCATTAGGCTAATGGCGACGTGACGCGACAAAATGTTGCTACCAAAAATTTACGTCTTTTCAAATGCAACTTGTTTTCTCTGCACAAGAGCGACGTGGCAGCAGTGCGACACGGACGCGACAAAAATCAACGCTTCGGAGAGCAGTATATAGCCTAGTGGTTAGCATGCTTGGTGCCGCAACCTCTAGACTGGACTGCCGTGGATTCGAATCCCACCTGCGCTCATGGATGTTTTGTGATGTTATTTAGTTTTAAGTTAGTTGTTATTTAGTGTAGTTGAAAGACACTAATGACCTTAGATGTCGACGCGTCTATAATCTACAATAAATAAAAACATAGAAATATGATGGATAGAATAGGAAAGCCACCCAAAAAAGTGTGGATGCTAAAGATAGAGATGGAGAAGAGAGCAGTTTTCTAACTTTTTCTATCACAAAAACATAACCATGGTTACAGATGTAAATTAACAATACCTACTATAAATTTTTAAATTCACTAATGCGTCAGAAGACAAGGAAAAGAGAACTGCTGCGTTTTCTATCTCTCTTTTCCAAGGTTACATATAGTCCCTTACAGTTATGCATATGCCTCCCCTACTCTATCTATGATATCTCTATGTGATGTCACTTCGCGACGCGCGTCGTATCTTGTCGCGCCGCGTCGCAACGTGACGCCATGACAGAATTGGCCTTTAAATCATAGCGTTTCAAGGATCGTTCAATGTTTCTCAGATTTTCAAGTTTTGTTCAAATTGACGTATATGTATTTTCGTTCTGCATAATAAAAATGCGATAAAAAATTCCACGCAATTACTCTAAAAAAATATTAATTATTAAAATTAATTGTTTAATAATAATTATAGCAGTGGAAAAATAATTGCAAATTTTGGTAAACAGAATAGGTATGATATGTATGTCATGCGATGTACATTATTTTTAGTTTTTTTGTTATCAAACCTGGTAAATTTCCATCAACTAAAAAGAGCGAATAATTAATAAAATAAATAACAAAACGTCAAAGATTATTAAGGTCGAATGTTTATGCTGAACTTTTTTACACGGCTGTGAAGGGTAATGTGTTTGTGGGCATTGTCTGTACCTGCACTGTAGCATTTAAACAACTGCAGGACAGATTTCCACAAATGAGGTGTCGATAGATTCGTCATAATCTCAAGTGTGTCAGTGAATATATGACGTTAAGTAAAATTCAATATGGTGGACTCTAAACGCCACATTGTCGAATTATTAATGAATGAATTTAATAAATAAAATAATATCTACAATTAAAATAAAACATGTTATAAAAACAAAAAATCCGACAGATATCTAACTATTAATTATAATTATTTTTAATGTGCATTTGCTAGCTTATATTGAAGTAGCGGCCCGGTCCGGCTTCGCTCGAGTACTATGCGAATTTATGATTTATTAATACATTACTCACTCGCTTCGCTCGTTCGCTCCCGTAGTGGTTTCTGAGATTACCCCCGATTTTCACCCGGACGAAGCCGGACCGGCCAGTTTTTATAGCCTATGTTCTAAAGCAAAGTATCACCTATCGAACAGTGAAAAAAAATTTGAAATCGGTGTTCTCAGATTAACCCCGATTTTTGCCCGGACGAAGCCGGACCGGCCAGTTGTTATAGCCTATGTCCTGAAGCAAAGTATCACCTATCGAACAGTGAAAAAAAATTTGAAATCGGTGTTCTGAGATTAACCCCGATTTTCACCCGGGCGAAGCCGGATGGCCAATTTCAATTATACATCTAAATTCTAAACCTTCCTCGTGAATCAAGCTATCTAATCGTGAAAACCAGAACAAAATCCGTTCAATAGTTACGAAGAAAATAGGGCACAGACAGACAGACAGTTTTAAAAAAAAACATCGAAAAAATGTATAATATATACAGGGTGGTGACCGTGACTGCTGCACATAGGGATTTAACCCGTAAAATCAAACTTTCGCGATTTCCTGCTTCCCTAATTATTTTAGGAAAAATATCTTCAAGTAATAGTTTTAGAACATAAAATTCTCCATCTAAATCATTAAACAAAATTAATTTTGCATGCTTTGTAACGGCAGAAATTTGGTCAAAATTACCTTAAAAACAGATAGCGATAGCCATGGAACTTGAACAAAATGATGACGCTTTAGCTGTCAGAATAATTTCTAATCATTTTGTTCAAGTTCCATGGCTATCGCTATCTGTTTTTGAGGTAATTTTGACATTTTCGTATCAAATTTCTGCCGTTTCAAAGCATGCAAAATTAATTTTGTTTAAGGTTTTAGATGGAGAATTTTATGTTCTAAAACTAATTTGAAGATATTTTTCCTAAAATAATTAGGGAAGCAGGAAATCGCGAAAGTTTGATTTTACGGGCTAAATCCCTATGTGCCGCAGTCACGGTCACCACCCTGTAGGTAGGTACATTGAAATTTTTTTTTCTTCAAAAAATACAGATTTTTTAACAGTGGACGGAATGATGTAATTAAATTCAAAATTAAATAACACCAATAAATCAGATTACGATAAAAATATATTATCATGCACTCATAAAATAAGCAATTTATAGACTGGTTATAGATTTCTAGCTTCGAAATTTAAATTTGCGTAATAAAATCGGCCAGACGAGAATAATTAACGATCTAAATTTATTTCAAAGGATGCTAATGACGTCACATAAACCATATTGACTAGAGAGATTAAATCTGTATTATATTCAAGCATTATTTTACATTGGGCTTATAATACGTTGCGCTTCGTGACGTCACCGAGACCATATTGACTCTATAATAATATACGACCACATTGTGACTTACAACTTAAGGTGTAAACGCACCTAAGTACCAATTAGGTATTTTTTTTTTTTTTATTTCAAAACAAAACAAAATGTGCTTCGACTACTATGGTCATTAGCACTGCTGCCGAATGGCATCTAATTAGGTATTTGAATTTAAAAAAAAATTATTAATTTTTTAATTTTTTCAAATAATTTAACATAAATAATATTGAAAAACGAAAAGAAAATTTTTTTTAAAGCCATAGATACATTACTAAAAATTCGACTGATGACCAGTAAATATTTGCAAAAAATAAACACTTTTTTTTTATTCTTTGACTAGGCCCAAATAACCTTAGCTGTTGGTGGTCTTTAAAACACAATTTAATTTTTATTCTTTGAAAAAAGCATGGCCCTCTTTTTTGTTTGGTGATCTACTGATGACTAACTTAATATAGCAAAAATCATGGTTACCTTGATTTACGTACAATTTTTATTTTTTTTCTCGAAAACTATACATTTTAGAGAAAAAAAATATTTACATTTTTTTCATATTATAACATCTAGAATTCATTTATATTTCTTTTACCTATGTTAATAAGTGACATTGAGGACGTTTTTTTGAATATCTCAGGATCCACTTAACCGATTTGACTCAAAATCTAATCAGATCTAAGTTAAAGGCTGATAAACACAATAGAACAATCGGCATGCCCGTATGTTGTTCCGTTCTTAAGATATCGAAGGCGAAAAATTGACCACACACACACACACACACACATACACACACATATATACACACACATACACACACACACACACACACACACACACACACACATACACACACACATACAGACATCAGTCAGAAAATGATCTTAAACGATTGCTAGGGTCTCAAAACGTGAAAATCTGTTAAAATCTCGAAATATTTTTTTCGGACTAAATCCATTACTTCCCTACCATAGTAGAGGTGGGAAGTAAAAATTAATTAAAATGTATAAAAATTTAAAAAATATTATGCAACTTCAAAACGCGCCAGGAATGTTTGTGACGTCGTTATGTTAAAATTTGTGTGCATTTGTTGGTATTTGTGTATCTCTAAAATGGTGCATTTTAGAGGGTAAGTTAATAGAAACTTTTTTTCATATTTTTGGACGAGCTATCACATCCTGAAGTCCTGCGCATATATTATGAAACACCCTGTATAGTAGTGTTGACCCAATGAATGTTAATAATTGAAGGAAGGTTTGGTTGAGGGTCAAAATAATAAAACCTTACCAAAATATCGCTTGTGGCCAACGTTTCGAAATATTTAATTTCATCTTCAGGTCCTCAAGCCAGTCAAATAACGGTAAATTGTTCTAATTCCATGATCATTTAAAAGATTTTTACATTTTTATCCTTAAACAAACACATTATAAAACTTAAATTTGATTAAATCAATTATCAAAACTGCACACTTTAAAACTTTTTATAATTCAATTTTGAAACCTTGTTTCGTGCACAAGCGATATTTTGGTAAAGCTTCATTATTTTGACCCTCAACCAAACCTTCCTTTAATTATAGCGTATTTGGTTCCGCAGTCTCTAGACTAGATTGTCGTGGGTTCGAATCCCACCTGCGCTCATGGATGTTTTGTGATGTTATTTAGTTTTAAGAAAGTTGTTATTACTTCCCACCTCTGCTATGGTAGGGAAGTAATGGATTTAGTCCGAAAAAAATATTTCGAGATTTTAACAGATTTTCACGTTTTGAGATCATTTTCTGACTGATGTCTGTCTGTATGTGTGTGTGTATATGTGGTCAATTTTTCGCCTTCGATATCGTAAAAACGGAACAACATACGGCCATGCCGATTGTTCTATTGTGTTTATCAGCCTTTAACTTAGATCTGATTAGATTTTGAGTCAAATCGGTTCAGTGGATCCTGAGATATTAAAGAAAACGTTCTCAATGTCACGTATTAACATAGGTAAAAAAAATATAAATGAATTCTAGATGTTATAATATGAAAAAAATGTAAATATTTTTTTTCTCTAAAATGTATAGTTTTCGAGAAAAAAAATATTTTACTAAAAAAAGAAAATTGTACGTAAATCAAGGTAACCATGATTTTTGCTATATTACTAGCCATCAGTAGATCACCAAACAAAAAAGAGGGCCATGCTTTTTTTCAAAGAATAAAAAAAGAGTGTTTATTTTTTGCAAATATTTTCTAGGTGGGAAGTATTGGACTGGTCATCAGTCGAATTTTTTAGAGTAGTTTAAAGACGCTAATGACCTATTGGGGTCCGTCAAATGAGCATCTGACATCTGGTGGCAGAAAATTGTACTCAAACGAGGGAAAATTTTACATGCTAACAGTGCAAATTAATCATGAAATTGTTTATTACAAAAATAAAACAAGTAAAATAAACAAAAAGTTTATCGAAAATGGAATTCGCGACGTTTTCTAATATCATGGCAATAAACACTGTCAGTTATTGCCTTGTAAAACTTACTTTACAGAGAATTATTTTCTAATGAAATGTGGAAAAACTGTATTTATGAATTAAAAAATATTTTATAGTAATAATAAGATGTACTTGTTATCATACTGCACTAAAATAGTTGAATCCCTGATGATTAACAAATTTATAGGATTAACTTCGTATACAAATATTTTGAGGTTAGTAACTTAGCTACTTATTACAATATATCTTATTATGTTGCAGTTATGTGTTTACATTATTCACCTAACCCAGCCTTAAAAGCGCATTGAACGCGCATGATTAATTTCGTGGAGATTTTCTTTTAATTTTGATGTTTTTAAGCAATATGTCGTAAAGATTACTACTTTTGACAGTTCATTTTGCATGCATTTTTCTCGTTATATTTCCGACATTTGATAATATGCCCGGCTTTGAGAATCCGTTCTCCTTCAACGAAATTCCTTTGTTTAGGATTCGTACCGGCCCAATCACAAATTGCACTTATATTTATCATTTTTTATCACTTTGAAAATCATAAAATTACACGCAAAAGTATACCCCGTATATGAAATTTCCCTCCGTCTGCGCCATGTTTTTGAAGCTCCACCTATCTGACGGATCCCAATAATCTACAATAAATATGTTTTACTTATATGAAACCATATCAGCTTGCCTTCCCCTTAAAATACGGAAGCAACTCCTCATTAAATAAGAGTTTGGGTCGCACCTTATTTAGTATTTAGGGTTCATACGGTAAACTCTGATACGAGGGAATTAGGGCAACCAAAGGTTTGGGGGCCCGTGCAATAATGCGTTGGGAGTATATGTTCACTTAAATAGCACTCACATCCTGCTATCGCACTTTCTCCCTTTTCTTTCTCCCTTTATCGTCTGCTTGCACGTTAATAGGTACAGGATTGCCAAATTGAATGATTTAAATTGGATGTTTCGAAGCATGGAAATTACGATCGGTAATTTGCATTCTGCGATAATTTGCAAAATGGATCATTAATGGCTTTATTCCCTTTTAAACGATTTTTTTTTTAAATTTTATTGCTTGATATATCACTATTATACAGGCTTCCCTATATTTTATTTTATTTATTGTAGATTATAGACGCGTCGACATCTAAGGTCATTAGCGTCTTTCAACTACACTAAATAACAACTAACTTAAAACTAAATAACATCACAAAACATCCATGAGCACAGGTGGGATTCGAACCCACGGCAGTCCAGTCTAGAGGTTGCGGCACCAAGCATGCTAACCACTAGGCTATACTGCCCCCGGTTTCCCTATACAGTACGGTAGACCCGGAGGACAGTGTAGTGTAACGGTTAGCGTAACGGCCTTTGGATCACACTGTTGTGGGTTCGAATCCCACCTCTACTCATGGATGTTTTGTGATGTCATTTAGTTTTAAGGGAATTGTTATTTAATGTATTTAAGACGCTAATGACCTAAGTTGTCGACGCGTCTATAATCTACAATAAATAAATAAAACGGTCGACCCCAACATGTAGGGAAAATACAATGGGGTTTTTTTTTGATGGATCAATGAGACCTGTGAGACTAAAGAAGCAAACTTTTCCTTGTTATATATACAACGAGTTTACGTAACAGTTAATAATAAATCAGACAGCTGCTTCCACGTTTGGTAGGCTATATTTAAGAAAAAATCAAATGCCACTGTCAAAAATTGTTAAATTGTGTTTTAAAGATCACCAACAGCTAAAGTTATTTGGGCCTAGTATCTACCAATTCATATTTTCAATTCATTTTTTTTATTTTTTTTTTAATAATTAATTCAAATGCCACTGTCGGGACTTAAACCCGAAACTCTCAATTTCCGGCTGGATGAGTTGCTAATTACTCCACAGTGATCTAAGTGTTTGATTAAAAAAGCTAGTTTTTCCCCCCAGGGGGGACATTGGAATGTAGTTGCTATCGCAAATTGCATTCCAATGTTCTTTGGGAATCAGCGCTCCCAGGGACCCGAGCTCGTACCAGTCGGTTTGTGTATACCAGCTGGCGGATTCTAATACACAAATGGATTATTTGTTGTGTTGAAGACGCTATAATGACCAGAGTTGTCGATGCGTCTATTATCTACAATTAATTAATTAAGCAAGCTTTTTTCTGTTCTGTGTTGTGTTGCCTAGGTTTTTTTAATGGATCAAAGGTATCGTTGACCATTACTACATATTATTAGTGACGGGTTGTTATACAGGGTGTCCAAGTCTTGCGTTGTCGGCCAATATATTCATGATTTTGGGTGAAAATAGAAAAGAAGTTTAAATACAAAAGTTGTATAAATTTTGATGGTGTATAACCTAAAAATATTTTCAATTATTTACTAACACTTTAGGTTTAGGTATGGAAACCCTTAATAAAAGTGTTAGTAAATATCGTAAAGAATATAATTCCAGCAAAAAAATAACCTCGTTGTATTTAACAATCAAAAGTTACACGTGAATGAAGTTAGGTAAAAGAAGTAGGTACATTATTTTGAACATCATGTATAATAAATTCATTTTTTAGGACAGACATTAATTTGTCCGTCTATTTATCTAGTGATCCCCAAAATTTCAGTCTGATGAAGGTTTCTGTTTTGGCTATGTCGAATTTTAGGTAAAGGTCTGCATGTGCCAAACATTTCTAAAAAACTTGAATAACTCAAAAATTACTGAATTTTCGAGCATGGCTTTACTTACAATTTCTATTCACATTTAGGTGCAGAATTGAAAAAACAAATAAAAACAAGGTGCTAGGTTAAAATGAAACATAACTTTGATATGCCACGCTTAAATGGGACAGGCTGAATAATTGAAAATATTTTTAGGTTATACAACATTAAAATTTATACAACTTTTGTATTTAAACTTTTTTTCTATCTTCATCCAAAATCAATATATCGGCCGACAACGCAAGTCTTGGACACCCTGTATACAGCATTCAAATTTATACAACATTTGTATTTAAATTAGAAATCGTGTCCATCGTGATTATAATAAAATTAAGAAAAATCGCAGGATAGTGGACAAAATATTTGATTTATTTAATTGAATGTACAACGTTTCGTCTATATATTTAGACTTTTTCAAGTACATGTACTTGAAAAAGTCTAAATATATAGACGAAACGTCGTACATTTAATTAAATAAATCAAATATTTTGTCCACTATCCTGCGATTTTTCTTAATTTTATTTGTATTTAAACTTTTTTTCTATCTGCATCCAAAATCAAGATATCGGTCGACAACGCAAGTCTTGGACACCCTGTGTAGAAACGCATTCCGTAGCTCCTTATTTGCATATTTGTATTCACTGTCATTGTGACTTAATTGAAAATAATACAAACAAACAAAAACGTATAACTTTAATATAATTGAAAAAAAGTAATTCAAAAAAATACAAACTACAAGCAATAATACAAAAATTTACATTAAAAAAAATGCAAACATACATACATAGACTGCTAAAAACATTACCCTCCTTTTGGCTTAGCCGTAGTCGGGTAATTTAATGTCCGAACTGTTGTCCTTTGGCAGTTATACAGTACATCAACCTGTTATAAAATTCCTTGGATACATTTATAATAATAGGGTAGATGACTAACATTTTTTTTTGTTATATTAATAGAGCAGTAAATTATGAACAAAATGACACCTAAATCACTTCATTCTGATTTCAAATAAGCTCAAAAATAATTTTTGAAATATTTATGTTAACCCCGCCCACTAAAAATCGTTTTTGCTGTACTTAAATATGACGTCATAATTTTATGAAAGTTCGTTTATATTAGCTACAAATATTATTTAAAGACCCAGAAACAGAGTGTTGAAAAATACCGTTTTGTACCTATGTAAACATAATGTAAACAATCTAAGCTGCGTCGCTATGGATACATGCATTTTTTACTCAAAATTGACGTCACGCGGTGTTTTAAGTCACGTTATTAATTTAAATTTGTTTACGAAGCTTAATTAATAAAAATAAAAATTCTAATAAATATTTTAGAGCATAAACTTTCATTATAACAAAGTTTTATATTGATTACTGTCCACTAGCATGTACCCTATTTATTTATTTATTGTAGATTATAGACGCGTCGACATCTAAGGTCATTAGCGTCTTTCAACTACACTAAATAACAACTAACTTAAAACTAAATAACATCACAAAACATCCATGAGCGCAGGTGGGATTCGAACCCACGGCAGTCCAGTCTAGAGGTTGCGGCGCCAAGCATGCTAACATCTAGGCTATACTGCCCTCATGTACCCTATTGCTGGTGTAATATCGAATAAAGGTTCATAATTAGTTATTACTTTATTAAAAGATTGAAAATAAATTTGAATTTATCTGCAGTTAAATTTAAGCGAAAACAAACATTTCGCATGGTTCCTAGATAACGCGACACAGTAGAGGGAAAAGCTTGCTTTCTTAGCCTCACAGGTCTTATTGATTCATAAAAAAATTCAATTGTATTTTCCCTATGTTCGGTACTGTCGTGCAGTGTGTTTTTAAAGAGCACGAACAGCTAAGGTTAGTTGGGCCTAGCACCAATTCATATTTTCAATTCATTATTTTTTTTTTAACAATAAATTGAAAATCCCAATTGACACTTTTACCAGCTCTCGGGCTAAAACTCGGGAACTTGTAATAGAGGAACCATAGCAACGCCATGTAAACAACAGCACTGCTACACGCTCGGCTATTTTCAAGCCCTTTACATACTGTATAATTGTTATTAGTATAGATTGGGATTATAAGTCAATTTTAAATCTGGCGCCTTATTACGTCAGCAAGTTGGCAACACTGTCATAATGTAAACTGCAATCGATATTCAACCCTTAGAAGACACTGAAGTGGAAGTTATTTATTTTCAATAATGTTTATAGATTTTCTAAACGTGTTTTTAAATATGATTACAAGTTTTTGTATAGTTTTTTAAATATAGCTAGTTACCTTTTTCAAATATTTGATAAAATGGAATAAATAATGTATAATAAACACAAAACCTTATTTGTAGACTCTATTATTTATCTATACTTACCTAAATATTATAAAGTGGAAAACTTTGTTTGTTTGTTGGGGGTAATCTCAGAAACCACTGAACCGATTTCAAAAATGTTTTCACTGTTCGATAAGTGTGTGTTTTAAAGACCACCAACAGCTAAGGCTATTTGGACCAATTCATATTTTCAAATCATTATTTTTTTTTTAATAATAAATTGAAAATCCAATTGACACTTTTACCAGCTCTCGGGCTAGAACCCGGGAACTGGGGACTTGTAATAGAGGAACCATAGCTACGACATGTAAACAACAGCATTGCTACACGCTCGGCCATTCTCAAGTCCTGTTGTTCGATAAGTGATATTTTCCTTTAGGACATAGGTTTTTACGCCTACTTAACTCCTCATTACTTCCCACCTCTACTATGGTAGGGAAGTAATGGATTTAGTCCGAAAAAAATATTTCGAGATTTTAACAGATTTTCACGTTTTGAGACCCTAGCAATCGTTTAAGATCATTTTCTGACTGATATCTGTATGTATGTGTGTGTGTATGTGTGTATGTGGTCAATTTTTCGCCTTCGATATCTTAAGAACGGAACAACATACGGCCATGCCGATTGTTCTATTGTGTTTATCAGCCTTTAACTTAGATCTGATTAGATTTTGAGTCAAATCGGTTCAGTGGATCCTGAGATATTCAAAAAAACGTCCTCAATGTCACGTATTACATAGGTAAAAAAAATATAAATGAATTCTAGATGTTATAATATGAAAAAAATGTAAATATTTTTTTTCTCTAAAATGTATACTTAGTTTTCGAGAAAAAAAATATTTTACTAAAAAAAATAAAAATTGTACGTACTTAAATAAAGGTAACCATGATTTTTGCTATATTAAGCTAGCCATCAGTAGATCACCAAACAAAAAAGAGGGCCATGCTTTTTTCAAAGAATAAAAATTAAATTGTGTTTTAAAGACCACCAACAGCTAAGGTTATTTGGGCCTAGTCAAAGAATAAAAAAAAAAGAGTGTTTATTTTTTGCAAATATTTACTAGGTGGGAAGTATAGGACTGGTCATCAGTCGAATTTTTTTATTATTGTACGGAACTCTCGATGCGCGAGTCTGACTCGAACTTGGCCGGTTTTTTTTGTTCAAAACTGTATAAGAACAACGTTATTGTGTGGGAGTTTTAATCCCTTGTTTAGCATACTTCAGTGGGAGTGAATCTATCAGTGGAGTTACATGCAGCTGGGACCCCAATTCAGGTTGTTTTTATGAACACAGACCAGGACACACTTAGCCCCAAGCCTCCAATTCAAAGATAGCATTTTAACAAACACAACTGAAATGGAGTATTCGATACCCCTCGCCTAAAAACGGTTCTAGCTCTCCCGATGCTATTTTTAAAGCTAAATGTTTCGGGTATACGCCAATTGAAGGACCAAGAATAGACTACAGAAGTAATTTGAGCGCGAAATTTAAAATGGAATCGATTGGCGTTCAAAAATGTATGGGGTTTAACGGAATATTCGTTACTATTCTCTTAAAACACATTTCTTACCAAAACAATGGCTGTTTCATAAAAATAATTAATAAATCCCGTCATTATTAGCTACAAAACTTTGTTATTTCGTGTGAAATAATTTTTTATTTGAAATTCAAGATTTATAAAAAACGTATGTCCGTATGTCCTAACAGCTAACTTGATTCACTCATTCAACCAGTAACCGAACTTCCTCGTTAACGTTTGTCGAGGTATAATTTAAGCAATTATAATTAGAAATTGCGTTTGTTCTTTCAATTTGGAGTTGGAAAAATGTTTTGAAGTCGTCTGAGTTACGCTAGATCAAGCGAAGGTACGCTAAAAGTATAAAAAAAAAATGTTTTCACCAATTAGGTATTGGATATCTAGGTATTATTTTAGCTTTTTCTTCAGTCGGAAAGGTAAACTTTTTGCAGTCATAATTTTCATTATGACTGCAGTCAGGTACAAAACACCACCCCATAACAAATTGCTTTAATTATTAACGACGACAACGGGTTTAAAAAAACGACGTTATGTCAGTAGAATGAATGAAACTTGACAGGTGTCCTGCCAAGGCGACGGGAAAGACTAATTCAAATTTAATTCAGAACGTACGTTTCTACTTAGAAGAAGACAGTTGCGACTCCGCCACGCCTTCCTTTCCTAATCTATTACACACAGGATTGGTTTCCATAGTTACCATATAAACAAATCTTGTCTTTTATTATTTTATTTCAATATTGCATGCAAATTAAAAATTAGTTTTTAAGGTAGTTGTCGTGCTATGGGCATAGTGTCAGAAAATTCTAAATTTTCGTGTACTCATTAAGGATACTATAATACAAATGCCATTAAAATTTGAAGTTGATTGACCATCTCTAGCTCGAGATAAAATTAATTAAAGTTCGGATAATTAACACGGAGAGCATATAGGAAAGGTTGTGTTTTTGACAAGTTTTTTAACTTAAAAAAAAAAAGTAACAGTCAGAAATTTTCAAAAAAGCTAACTGTTCATTGATATTTTTGTTCTGAGTTTAAAAAAGAAAATCCAAAAATTATTGACCTATTTATTGTTGAGATATAATAACGCAAAGTTCAACAATTTATGAGAAAAGATTGACATTTTTATATAATCCAAGCGAACAATCTAAGTGAAATATGTGTTACTATGTGAACAACACTTTAGGTACAATCTCTAACAAAATTTTTTTACATTTAACACTATACTTATTTATTGTTTTACAGCGTATTATGAACGAAACTTTTGGATGTTATTGTAGCACGACAACTACCTTAATCACGTCAAAGAAGTATAACTTCTAACGTACGCACATAAGTAAACGCACCCACTTTTTTATTGTATTTCTTCAAATGATTTCATAATTTTTTTAATATTAGCTGATAATGCTGATTTCTCACAGAGTACAGCACTGTATTCGGTCGCCATTATAGCTGCTTGTTTCAATAATGAACGATACACGGTCGGCTGTACTATTGGTTCACTAAAGAAACTGAATCTTGCTAGCTATTTCAATATTTGTATTTTGCTCTGAAATCGCCTAGCGCTTCCACTAAAAAAATAATTTAAAAAAATATATGAGTTCCAAAAAAAAAGCATTTTCATGGGCTCATGTTGAGGACAGTGTGGTTCAGTGGTTAGCGTCGCGGCCTCTGAGTCAGACTGTCGTGGGTTCAAATCCCTCCTCCGCTCATGGATGTTTCGTGATGTCACTTAGTTTTAAGTTAATTGTTATTTAATGTAATCAAGACGCTAATGACCTAAGTTGTCGACGCATATCTATAATTTACAATAAATAAATGAGCTCATGTTATCTGTCAAATAAAAATGGTTTTGTGAACACTTTTCGATCGCAAGAAATTGAAGTAATTTTTGAACCGTCAACAATTGGAAAAGCACATAATAATAATAATAATGCGTTTAACGTCCGTTTCTCGACATTATATGTCATAACAGACACCATTCGCACCATTACTATTTTCCATTTTACCACTTCCCGTTGTTTTCTACATTTTTAAACTTCAACTTTTTTTTTATAGCAATGTGCGAATAGAGGAATTATAGGAAATTAGGATAAGGTAGGCAATTTTGGGAGCATTATAGGAGTTTGACAGGTAATTGGCCATGGCCTTGCTTAAGGAACCATCTCGATATTCATCTGGAATAATTGAGGGAAACCATGGAAAACCTCAAACAAGATGGCCGGTACAGGAATTACCGTTTCTCGACATGAGCCAGTAGGAAAAAGTCCTAGTCACATCAGCTGCCCCCGTCGGGATTCGAACCCAGTACCTTCCCAATGCGAGTCTAGTGCTGTACCACTAGGCTACATCGCTGGGAAAAGCACATAATATAGGTATGGTTATTTTGATTAGAAATGACCTCCCCTACCACCTCACTTCATTTAGATGTCAACTTTTGGAACATCCTGTACATAAAGTTATGATCTTTAAAAATACTATCACTAACAAAAATATGTTACAATTTATGTAGGTAACTTGAATTAGATAAATACATTCCCGTCTAATTATTTTTTTAAAACTTTTTTCTAACTTAAAATGTCGTCTCTTTACACTATGTCCTATATAGTCAATTCCAAAATTTAAGATAGTGAGTCGTGCACTTATACTTCGTAGTTTTTATGAATGGGACGCGTATGCTTACATTGTTTCATTGCTGTTCCGCTCCATTAACTTTGCATGAGTCACTATTTTAAATTTTCGAACCTGACTACAGTGCATCGAATTATGCGCTACAGGACATGCTCCAGCCGTTAAGAAGTGTCCCTCCGGAAGAAAGAAATAGAATGGATGTGTTGCTAAGCTCTATCTCTCCCAATCGTTTGTACAGAAAAGGATAGAGATAGGCCACAACCATACTCTATCCTCTTCACTCATGTGAACCCGAAAAATACCCACAACGACATACCGCTACGACACGTCTTAAGGTACGTGCAGTACGCAGCTGGGATTCTAGATGGTAGCATGTATGGTAGATGGTGGCTGAAATTATAAACGCTTATAGGTTTGCACAACGAAGCTTTGATACTAGCATTGATACAAGCTTAAGTCGCGTTTGAAATATCAGATAGCGAAGACGAATATTTGTGTTCTTCTGCTACAAAGTGGTATATTTTAAATACAAATTTGGGTAGGAGCTATCATGTCCACCCTATTAATAGAAAACGATCTAAACATGGCAAATTTCATCATTTATACCAAGAATTAAAATTTTACCCAAACCGGTTTCTTGAATATTTACGTATGGAACTTAACACTTTTAAATACGTCTTAGAAAAAACTCAAAACAAATTAAAAAAAAACTGGCAAAATTTCACTTATTAAACTAGTCACATCCATTGCGAAACTTGTAACGGCCATTTGACAGTTGTCACACGTTGATTGTAGTAGTCAGCGCGCTGAAAGAATGGTGAGATACATTCTTGAATCTACCAGCTCTTGTAACAGCGCTTATACCTGCTACACTCACTGCTTCGTTGTGTACGCTCGCATATATAACAATGCATTAATTTAAGCAAGCCCTGCTATGATCTACGCTACCATCTAGAATCCCAGCTCCATACTGCACGTACCTTTAAAGGGCCAGTGCATATAATCAATTTTTAATCGCACAACTGTTTAGTTGTTTGTCAAAGGGCTATGGGAATAGAAGTGAGTGCGCATACTATCGACACGATAGTTGTACCTACAACAAAAAAATCATAAAACCGCATCGATCGTCTTTTGACTTTTCTGTTGAACAACTATCGATCGGCAGCTTATGTCCACAGCTGTGTATTGACGCCAGCATACGCTCGACTAAATAGTTGTTCGGCAACCCATTAGTTTAATAATGAAATTATGGGGCACACCTGATTGATTCTATGCGCACCTCTAACAACTAAACAGTTTAGTCGAGTTGAAATCGCGACACGTACACAACTCGACTAAACTGTTTAGTCGTGGAAACAATAATGTGTGTGTATGCGCCTGGCCTTTAAATAATACGTTGCCAACATGAACAAACGGTTTAGATTTTCTTGTGTATCAGTTGGTAAACCTGTAGAGCGAGCAGTAAACAAGCGAGAACGATAGAGATCATAACTAGGTTATGGCCGACGCACACCACTTGTTGGATTTAAGGGGGTTGCGCCGGTGAATTTCCAAACTTCCGTGTATATTCCCAACTACGAGTACATGTTCGCTCCTTTTTATTTCATGTCGTTAAAAATACATCCTCCTTAAGTGTTTTGGATGGATAACGGATGTTTAGGTAGAAATCTGTCGTGTTCCATTTGGTGATTGCTGGCGGACATTTTGTGATTGCTGGCGGGCATTTTGTGATTGCTGGCGGACATTTTGTGATAGTGCACACAGTTAAAACCACACACAAAATGGTGTGGAGTACTACAATGAGGCTGTAAAAATAGTGGGTGTGTGCTTATGACCACACCACAGAAGTGAAAACTTGATTATAATATGCAAAACATACATAATATTTTCAGTAGTAGTGTTTACCCAATGAATGTTAATAATTGAAGGAAGGTTTGGTTGAGGGTCAAAATAATGAAGCTTTACCAGACCCTCAATACATCTATATATATAAAAATCTCGTGTCACGGTGTTTGTGTTCATACTCCTCCGAAACGGCTTGACCGATTATCATGAAATTTTTTGTGTGTATTTGGTAGGTATGAGAATAGGTCGTAAAGTATATTTCATACCGCTAGGTGACGAGGGTGTCCCTATCCAGAATTTTTTTATCTATTTTTTTAAAGAAATTTTTTTTCTGAATTTTTTATTTTATTTAGCTTTAAAAAATACAAATATGGCGAGCGAGCGAAGCGAGTGAGTAATGTAATTATAATATTCAAGCGAACGAGCGAAGCGAGTGATTAGTGTGTTTATAATATTCAAGCGAACGAGCGAAGCGAGTGAGTAGTGTATTTATAATATTCAAGCGAACGAGCGAAGCGAGTGAGTAGTGTATTTATAATATTCAAGCGAACGAGCGAAGCGAGTGAGTAGTGTTTTAATAAAATTCAAACGAACGAGCGAAGCGAGAGAGTAATGTAATTATAATATTTAAGCAAACGAGCAAAGCGAGTGAGTAGTGTATTGCACCCGGGCTTTCTTAGCATTCGGGCGAAGCCGGACCGGGTCCGCTAGTAATATTATATTATTATTATAATACGTACTTAATAATACAAACGTAATTCTTGAAACGATGCCGCCCTTGTTAAACAGTAAACGTGGTCACCGACCCGAGCGCGCTTGATGTCGATTGGAGCCGAGTAAACCCGATTCAGCGTCACCGACCCGAGCGTGACGGTTCACTTTCGTTCACTACTCAGGCAAAGTGCGCCTATGGAAGTTTTCACTTCAAAAATAATAATACCTACTCAAAAGTTGTATAGGACGGCGACTCGATTTGTTTTCCCTGGTAACTTTTTGTGAATTAATAAATAAAAAATGTTTAAATAGTTCACTGAATTAATTCAGTCATAAGCCAGCCCTGGATAGTTGTCTGCATCGTCATTTGGATTAAATTACATATAATTTATCGCACTTCCGTCTCGAGTTCGCGCCATTCTTTTTATTTTTTTATCGTATTTAATGTGTTCTTTTTTAGTGTGACATTTTTTAATAAACAATAAATTTATTTGCAGTAGATATTGAATCTATTTTTGTTTGCTATATTTTTGATTATACTTTTTCAAAATACTAAATACAAATTACCTTGCTGAAAAAGGTTATGGTCCGAATTTCTACTGGTTAAGATGAAAATTATTATGAATTTTGTTCGCAAGTGGTTCAAATTACTCGACTGTTCCCTATAAGGTGTTTCAAAAATGTCTGCCAAAATTTCTAGGTCATTGTCAAACTAGATTTTTTGACAATGCTTTTTGCAGCCTAGCATAATAATTATAGAAGACATATTTGGTGCCATCGATTAGAATAAATATTCCGAAATAATTTTTTGAAACAATCTGTGTAAAAATCTAAACACGCTATGAACGAAAATCAATTGTTTTTTATTGTGCGTGGACACAAATGGATAAAAAAAACAACGCTCAGAAGATTGGATGCCAATCGCGAGGAGGAGGAGGAATTAAGATGACCATATTATTTGATAAAGAGAACACTAACGGAATTCCAAAATAGCAAAACAGATCGCCCACCTGCATACAGAGGTGATCCGAAAGTTAATTTTTAACAGCTTAATTAGATTGTTTGAACATTTTATCACTCACGAACTACCGAAGCGATTTTAATGAAACCCACGTTGAAAAAAACTTTTTAACAAAAAAAAAAAAACCTCCTTCAAAAAGCTTCTTAAAAGAGGAAAATAATGAAATTTTGAGGTCTGCGCCAGTTTAATAAAATATGAAGTCAGTTAAAAAGAAGATATTAATCACTATAGATACTATACTTTTTAACTGACTTCATATTTTATTAAATTGGCGCAGACCTCAAAATTTCATTATTTTCTTCTTTTTGGTGGCTTTTTAAAGTTTTTTTTTTTTAGTGTCAAAAAGTGACATTTACCTTAAAGGAATCATACGCCGTTACTTAGTTTTATTTAACCGACATTCTTACGCTGTCTGATGTGTCAAAAAGTGACATTTACCTTAAGGAATCACACGCCGCTACTCACTTTTATTGAAATCAGCCACTACAGATCCGATTTTGATGAAATTTCTGTGGGACTAATCTGAAAGTATATCTTTTCAAATAAAAAAAGAATTTCCAAATCGGTTTATAAATGACGGAGTTCTGAAGTAACAAACAAAAAAAAAATACAACCGAGTTGAGAACCACCTCCTTTTTTTGAAGTCGGTTAAAAATACCTTGAACATTATCCATGTGTGCAAGCTTTTACGGCCGGCATTGTTCCAAGTCTTCATGGTTTCCGGGCTTGTAGGTCGTGGTCCGGTGGTATTTCAACCGAAAAGATGAAGGCTTCAATCTCAGTAAAACCTGGACACCAGCACTCCGACATACAAAACCAATGACCAATCGTACAAGGACGGAATACGACCGAGTAGAGAACTCACCCCCACCACTACACACTACGCAGTTGACCAATTACAGAGAGACGGACTACGACCGAACAGAAAACACACTGGTACTAAGCATAAAAGAAGGGAGGACACCAGTCACTGACACATTGACCTGTGAGCCGCCAAGGAGGACACTTCGACCGCTTAAGTAGAAATACCATCGGACCACGGCCTACAAGCCCGGAAACTATGAAGACTTGGAACCTTGAACATTGTATATTCTACCAAATTTCTGGCCTGGCTTATCCAATACCTATATGCATTTTCATTATTAATCAGCCGTTAAAAAAAATTCTAGATATTAAAAAAAATATATTTATATATTAAAAGTCTTCAGGATTGGCATTTGTACCTGTCGGTAGACTCGTACTTTTCCACACGACCACCTGGCTTACTGTTTCTGAGACCTTAACATAGTAATTATATGCGGCGTTTAGTTTTACAATATGTCAACCACTTCCGACTATTTCCGTTACATCTATTATTTCTAAAATGCCATCCCAGTATGAGACATTAGACATTATTCACGTGAAAATCCTTTTTTCTTATAGTGTTATCGACAAAATAGACCGAGAAATAGACAGAGATAAAAAATATTAATATATTATAAATAAGACCGATGTAACACAATACAAGGAACAACAATGCCCTATCTAATAAATAAGTCCATGGGTAGATGTTATTGTTGTCTGGTTTTAGGTTGGTATATTGTACTCGAACTACCAACGTCTGTTTAATATCTCTGCATATCTTGATTACATTTCTTAAGAGTATTCTCTACCGGAAGTTACTCCCTGCACTCTTCTTTATTTTTAAAGCTAAAGGGTTTGAGTAAACGCCAAATGAAGGACCAAGAATCACACTACAAATCCTACAGGCGAATTTTTTAAAAAAAGTTTTGCCCACGTGTGAAAAATTACGTAATTTTTAAAAAGTTGTAAATTTTTTGGTGTTAGGTATTTATTCAAGACCTTATTTTTGTAAAGGACAGAGTGGTGTAATGGTTAGCGTAGCGGCCTTTGGATCACACTGTCGTGGGTTCGAATCCCACCTCGGCTCATGGGTGTTTTGTGATGTCATTTAGTATTAAGAGAATTGTTATTTAATATATTTAAGACGCTAATGACCTAAGTTGTCGACGCGTCTATAATCTGCAATAAATAAAATTATTTTTGTGAAGATGTTGAGAGAGGCATATTGAAGTGCCCTGAATAAGGGATTTTGGTGTATAGCGATATGGGAGGGATGCAGACCGCCCCCAACATGTAACAAAAAAATGGTCACGATTATTATTGGTTCGAGGCTGAAATTGTTTGTATAGTTTGTCGGTGACCCAATAATGCGATTATAATGTTTAAAGGGGTGGCCTAGATCACCCTAAACGTGTCATGTACCCGACGAAATTTATATTAATAGTTCAAGGTTCAATTTTTAATATGTTATTACGGCGACTGTTTTAAGCATATATTTCAATTTGCAGAACAAAAAGTCGGTATTAACCCTCCTCTTGGAGGGAAACTTGCTCGCCTAGGTGTTTATATCGTTCTGCAAGCGGGTTAATACCGACATTTTGTTCTGCAAATTGAAATGTATGCTTAAAACAGTCGCCGTAACAACATATTAAAATTTGAATCTTGAACTAATAATATGAATTTCGTCGGGTACATGACACGTTTAGGGTGATCTGCCACTCCTTTAATACTGACCAATCGATCTGCAAATACTATAATGACATTATTGAGTCACCGACAAGCTATACGAACAATTTCAGCCTTGAAGTAATAATAATTGTGATCATTTTTTTTGTTACATGTTGGGGGCGGTCTGCATCAATGTTGCCAGGTGAAAAAACTGAAAATCACCAGACACTTGCTTTAAAAGTTGCCAGACTTTGCAAAAAATCACCAGATTTCATATTTTTCGTATACTTACACGAGATAATGGAGCTTGGTCAGACGGAGCTCCAAGGCGATCCATGCCGCATACGTGACGCGACCACCGCTCCCCGCGCCACTAGATGGCCCAGTTTCTTGTATACATTTTAATGTTCGCTGTTTGTTACAACTTGTAACCAACAGTGAAAAATAATGCATACAACAATTGTTACTTACAATTGTTATCTGCAAACAACAATTGTAACTTACATTGTTGTATGCATTATTTTTTGCAATTAGGTGGTGCCATAGATATTTGTTTTCTTTCAGTTAAGCAAACGAGCGAAGCGAGTGAATGTATTTCAAAAATTTATAAATAGGTAACTGCCAAAAAAATCACCAGAAATAAAGCTTTTTAAGAAAGTTTTCACCATATCACCAAATGGGTTAAAAATCACCAACTCTGGTGAATTTTCACCAGACCTGGCAACATTGGTCTGCATCCCTTACTCAGGACACTTTAATATGCGTCCCTCAACATCTTCACAAAAATAAGGCCTTGAATAAATAACACCAAAAAATTGTCACTAGCTCTCGATCTATTATGTAATTTTTGTTCCACTCTGTAAAAAATCATAATCGAAGCGGATATGAAAACCGAAACCTCTTTTTTCAATTTTCAAAATGCATATTACAGTTGCAACAGGAAATTAAACAATTGAACTTTAAATCAAACTGAAAATTGATTTTAATGGAAAACAAACATAATTGATGCAGTGTTTTGTCTATGATCAATTTTATCACTGCGTGATTTATTAACAATTATTACTATAGACTAGCCATTAGGTACCCGTGGTTTCGCTCGCGTATATTTTGATATATGATTTTTTATCCCCCCCCCCCCCCCGCGAGAAATTCTCCCCCCACGGAGCGAAGTCAGGCTGGTGGTGTTTGTAATTCCGCCCATGCGCTAAAATGCAAAAGAATTTCCAAAGTTACGTTTTGTTACTATTCCACAGGAATTATCTCCCCCATCAAGAAATTTATCAAAATAAAATATTGGCTATATCACTGAGGGATAGTGTAGCTTTCTATTAGTGACAGAATTTTTAAAACCAGTTCAATAATTCCAGAGATAAGAATTTATGATTTTTTATCCCCCCGCGAGAATCTCTCCCCCTGCGAAGCAAAGTCGGGCTGGTGTTTAGAATATTAGTAGGATACGCTAAAATGCAAAAGAATGTCAGAATTACGTTTCGTTACTATCCCACAGGAATCACCCCCCCCCCCCCCCGAAAAGCCTAGCGAGGCCAAGTCAGGAGTGAAAAAATTTTTAGAATCAGTTCAGGAGTTTCGCAGAGGTTACCCCCTACATACAAACAAATTTTACCTCTTTATAATATCCCCCTGCGAGAAATTTATCAAAATAAAATATAGCCTATATTACCCAGGGATAGTGTAGCCTTCTATTAGTAAAAGAATTTTTAGAATTGGTTCAGTAGTTCCACAGATACGAATTTATGTTTTATTATCCTCCCTACTCCGCTTCAAGCCATATCTCCGTTATATTTTATTGTCCAATTTACAAAAAACTAAATGAAATCATTCTAGAAATACTACAAAAAGACCCTAATTTTTTTCAACACCAACTTTAGCGACACTCAACTTTTTTTTCAAATTGTCGCACATCTATATTTTTTTTAATTTAGTTTGGTAGAGATCTTTTTTCTGAATACATCGATGTGTAACACGTTGACTTTGGTGCGGTATTTTTTCGAAAAAATTTGGGTAATAAATGGGGAGTAAAACATTTCCATAGTTATTTAAAAGCAAAACATGTAGTTATTTATGTTTATTCGTCCTGATCCACCCGCTATTATATACTGACAGCTACCCCCGGCCTACTATAGACCTGAAGTTGGCGACACAAATAAACTGTCAAAATTCTTTGAAAATACAAAGTGAATTTTATAGTGGGTATATGGCAAAAAATACTATATTATATAGGTACTAGCTGCCCCGTCTGGCTTCGCCCAGACTGCAATACACTACTCACTCGCTTCGCTCGTTCGCTTGAATATTATAATTACATTACTCACTCGCTTCGCTCGTTCGTTTGAATTTTATTATTACACTACTCACTCGCTTCGCTCGTTCGCTTGAATATTATTATTATTACATTACTCACTCCCTTCGCTCGTTCGTTTGAATTTTATTAATACACTACTCACTCGCTTCGCTCGTTCGTTTGAATTTTATTAGTACACTACTCACTCGCTTAGCTCGTTCGCCATTTATGTGTTTTTTAAAGCTTAATATAAAAATCGCGATTAAAAATCAGGGGTTTATCGTATAAGGGTGAAAATTTAGAATTGTATGTATTTTTCAATGCTGAATCATGAAAAAATAAAAACAAAAATTTTGTCCAAAAAATAAAAAAAAAATTTTGGGGTGGACCACCCTTAACATTTAGGGGTATGAAAAATAGATGTTGGTCGATTCTCAGACCTACCCGATAAGCACACAAAATTTCATCAAAATCGGTCCAGCCGTTTCGGAGGAGTTTGGCAACAAACACCGCGACACAAGAATTTTATATATTAGATAAGATATTATATATCTCGTGTGACTGGTAAAACTCACTATCGCTCATTTTAACTCGTGCGTAACTCGCGTGACTATTAAAACTCGCTAGCGTTCGTTTTAACATACTGTCACTACTCATCAGTAACATACCTCATTACGCCACTAGTTATACAATCTACTATTGTAAAATTAAATTTGTTGTGAGTGGAAATGTTTAATCATTATTGTTACTTTGTTACTGTTGCAACTGTGATAATCGCCTGCAGCAGAAGCTTCGAAACAACCGCACTTTAAAGTTTAGTACATTAGTGTCATTAGTATCGTGTGTGTTCTGTTTCAAATGATTCGCAGGTGTTTTCTGTTGCATTTGCTTTTTTAGATTTCAAAAAGCTTAAAACATATTATTTCGAAAGTGGAAAACAACTTTACAAAGAAAAAATTTCAAGTGAAAATACGTAGAAAAACCGGTCAAGTACGAGTCGGACTCGTGCATCGAGGGTTCCGTACAATAATAAAAATAAGCCGTTATAGGTAGGGGTGAAAAATTATAACAGATTTGTTTTTAAAACGTTTTTTTACTTATATTTTATTTTGATCTTTTTTTTCCGTATCAAATTTAATTAAAGTAGGTATATTTTTAAAGTAACAAAAAATATATATTGTACCAAACCCCAAGATGTCACGCCACTGCCTCCAATAGAAACGACGAGAAAGAAAGGTCACAGTGGAATGGTATCGAAGATACGAATACCTGCCGGAATGTTCTAGAGAACGCGAGAACGTACTAGGCTGGGCCGCGCAGGGTATATAAACAAGCCGGTACGAGTGAATCAGGCAATCAACGGTCGAATCAATCAGTGAATGGTGCGTCGTGTCATCAAGCGGATCAATGAAATAAATATTGATCAGTCAACGGGAATCAGTCAGTGTAGATTGTACTATGACAGTGTTGGACAGCGAAATAAATCTGACATAAATACAGTGACATAAATAATTACAAATAAATAATCCTTGTATATATAGTTATTTGTTAAGTGTTTTTAAGTGGCTCGTTTAGTTCAATAATTACCGTTTAAGTTTTTTTATTGTTAGAATTGACTTTTCGTTGTTGCGTTTATTGTTATTGTATTTTTAATTATTGTAAATAAATATTTATTCCGCCAACTCAGAAAACAGTTTTGTAACAATATTATTAACAGAATATTTGATGAATAAAAAATAAAGTGAAAAATTCCAAAATGTTTGCACCATAAAAAAAATCATGTATTATCAGTTGGATTTGAACCCGGCTCTTCGTGGTGGCATGCGAACGCCGTTACTACTCCACCGTGTACCACGTCACAAACACTGGTATATTTGATACACCGCTCTATGTCTAATTTTCCGTTTTTTTATGGGGACCTTCCTTAATATTTACTTTTCGTTTTTTTTTAATTATTTGTTAGGATATCCCCAGGGGGAACATTGGAATGTAGTTGTTCTCGCAATTCCATTCCAATGTTCTTTGGGAATTGTCGTTCCCAGGAGCCCGAGTTCTCGCACCAGTCGGTTTGTGTATGCCGGCTGACAGATTCTAATACACAAATGGATTATTAATTGTTGTGTAGAAGACGCTAATGACATGAGATGTCAACGCGTCTATAATCTACAATAATAATAATTACAACCCGCGGAGATTCGCCTCCTTTACTCTATATAATCTATACTCCATTTTTGTCGAACTGTACAAATCTATAGTTTACGAGTTTTAAAGCCGAACAAAAGAATGACCACAGGTCTACCAACACAAACGAGTATTGTACTACACAAATTGATTATTAATTGTTGTGTAGAAGACGCTAATGACATGAGTTAATGTCAACGCGTTTATAATCTACAATAATAATAATGAAAAAGTTACGATATCCGCTTCTTAAAATATCTATTCGTTGTTTTGGAACATCCTGTAGATTTAATAAGGATTTTGGCGAATGGAAATCTCACCTCATTTAAATATCAGTACCTAGTTTGACAGGTTCGACTTTTGACTTTTATTTAGAGTTTTTCCGTAATCATTTAAAATATATTATGCTGATATTATGACTTACAATGTTTTTAACTTACTAATGCATAAATTTATATATCTTTATAACTTCAGAGAACGTCAATGACTATATACTATATAATGTACTATATTATGTAATACGTTTTAGATTCATAGAGGTATCATAGATAGAGAAGGGAATCCCATAGAGATATCATAGATAGAGTAGGGGAGCCATAGACACAGCTGTGACAGTGTTACCTTGGAAAAGAGAGATAGAAAGCGCAGCAGTTCTCTTTTCCTTGTCTTCTGACGCATTTGTGAATTAAAAAATTCGACTGATGACCTGTCCTATACTTCCCACCTAGTAAATATTTGCAAAAAATAAACACTCTTTTTTTATTCTTTGAAAAAAAGCATGGCCCTCTTTTTTGTTTGGTGATCTACTGATGGCTAGCTTAATATAGCAAAAATCATGGTTATACCTTAATTTACGTACAATTTTTATTTTTTTTAGTAAAATATTTTTTTCTCTCGAAAACTATACATTTTTGAGAAAAAAAATATGTTCATTTTTTTCATATTATAACATCTAGAATTCATTTATATTTTTTTTTTACCTATGTTAATACGTGACATTGAGAACGTTTTATTGAATATCTCAGGATCCACTGAACCGATTTGACTCAAAATCTAATCAGATCTAAGTTAAAGGCTGATAAACACAATAGAACAATCGGCATGCCCGTATGTTGTTCCGTTCTTAAGATATCGAAGGCGAAAAATTGACCACACACACACACACATACAGACATCAGTCAGAAAATGATCTTAAACGATTGCTAGGGTCTCAAAACGTGAAGATCTGTTAAAATCTCGAAATATTTTTTTCGGGCTAAATCCATTACTTCCCTACCATAGTAGAGGTGGGAAGTAAACATTTTTAGTAGGTATTGTTAATTTATATCTGTAACCATGGTTATGTATTTGTGATAGAAAAAGATAGAAGAAGTGCTCTGTTCTCCATCTCTATCTTTTGCATCCACACTTTTTTTGGGTGGCTTCCCTATTCTATCTATGATATTTCTACGGGAAAGCCACCCAAAAAAGTATCGGTGCAAAAGATAGAGAATAGAAGTGTTCTTCTATCTTTTTCTATCACGAATACATAACCATGGTCACAGTGATGTAAATTAACAATACCTACTATAAACAAACCATGAGGTGGGTCGTTTATTAGGACTAAATTGCGACCCTTGAGGTCCACACGACGAACTTCCCAGTTTGATAAATATTTAATAATAATAATTAAATTAGATATTACACAGAAAAGTAATCATTTTAATCATTAAAACATAATTATTATTTATTTTTAACAATAATTAAAAAAAAAACGGCTGAACCGATTTTTATAAAATTTATGTCGGATCAAAATGACGTTACCACGTCTCGATTGACACCCTTACGAAGTCGATATAATTTTTTAATCGCGAGATATTGTGTAAAATCTACTTTTTTAGAGTCTATTTGGTTAAGAAAAAAGAACGACTGAAACGGTTTTGAAAAAATTTCTTTCAGATCATATTTACGTTAAGACGCGTCGATTGGCACCCTAACGTAGTCGATATCATTTTTCATTCTCGAGTTTTCGTCTTAGAAAGAAATGGACACATACGTACGTACGTACATACGTACACACACACACACATACACAAACATAGACATCTTTCTAAAAATAGTGTAGTGACCTTGAAACATAAAAATTTGTTATACATTTTTATTTCGATTTTCGGACCCATTACAATAATTTCCATACGTATGTACACATACAGAGAGACATCTTTCTAAAAATAGTGTAGTGACCTTGAAACATAAAAATTTTGATTTCGATTTTCGGACCTATTTCAATAACTTCCAATAGGAAGTTAATTAAATGCACGCTAATGACCTAAGTTGTCGACGCGTCTATAATTTACAATAAATAAATAAAATTAATTAAATGCGTCAGAAACTATCCGTTTTCTATCTCTCTTTTCGAACCTGACACTGTCACTTACTCCTACAGTTGTGCCTATGATTCCCCTACTCTATCTATGATATCTCTATGTTCGGATTACGTAGACACTTGTTATCAAGGCGCCCACACTTTAGCGCCACGGCGCCCTATCTCTGTTACGCTCGTGGGCGATTGGGGCGGCGTCTCACCACGATGCCACCTGTGGCTCGGGCCATGTACTTCACAGCTGTCGCGCACACATATAACGTAAATGGTGTGTATATACAGGATGTCTAAGGAAACGTGTCCTAACATTGTTGATGGAAAACCGCTTAAATGCACAAAATAGTACGAAATTATCTATTAATACTTCGTCGAGAAAACAAATGAATTCCGCGCAGTTTTTGTTTTATTTTAAAAAAACGTGGAAATGGCCAAATTCTAAAACTTTTTAAATATTGATCCTATTGAAAAACTATTTGAACATCCCTACAGAGCAACTTTTTACGAAGAATAGAATGACGTAGTGTGTAATTTTTTAAATTCATTGGTTTTCGGGGTACTTTTACAAACTTTTTTTTTCTTTCGGACGCCATATTGGATTTTTCGATATTCAGATGCCACATTTCGAAAGTAATGAAGTAGAGACTCAAAAAAACAACTGACAGTCAAATTATAATTCAGTTCTGCCAAACTATACGATCTAATATTAATCTTATACTTTAAAATCTCGCAGTCAATTTAAGCGACTTTCCATCTCTGACCTCTGTTGTCGAGCGTCTATAATCTACAATTCATTCATTGTTTCCATCTCTGATAATAATAAAGTCACGTTTCCGTGGATGCCCTGTATAATATCTATTGTAGATTATATGCAGGATGTTCAAAAAGGAATAAAAATAAAGAGTAGATAAATTCAATAAGAGGCGGCATTTTGAACTACGCGTTTGATTAAAGTTCGAAAATAAAAGTTAAAAGTTTTGAAATTGTTTTATTAATGGCCGGTTTATCGTACATTTAAAAAAAACGAGGTTATGTCAGTAGAATGAATGAAATTTGACAGTTGTGTCGTCAATGGGTGAACGTACGTTTAACGCAGATTCAAGTTAGAAGGAGACAGTTGCGACTCCGCCACGCTTCCTTTCCTAATCTATTAGAGAGGCACACGTCTGTCATTCAAACTACACCGACCCCGACAAACACCGACCGTCGCACCGGCAAAACATTCTTTCAAAGAATGCCGGCGGGCGTTGTGCTGTCCGTGCTGTGTCTGTACGGAGCCGACCGTATAGGTGATCATTGCGCCATGTACAATACATTGCTCAATGTTTTGGAATCCTACTATAAGTAAGTGGCATAAAAAATATCCATAATAAACTCCAAAATTCTTTAAAAAAACAAAATTAGAGGGGAAGTGCCGTTGTTGTTTTAAACTTAATTTGGAAGTTTTGTTTGCCATTAACTGATACATTTTTAAGCGACAGATAAAATTATCTTACTTCGATATAACATATCTATTATTTTTTTTTAAAACTCCATTGTGGAATGCCGAACACGTGACCTATTCATTTATGAAAGGTACGCAGCACACAACACAGCAGAGAAGCCCGTGAAACTTCCTTTTGTAAAGCGTGAATTGGTAAACATCTATTGTTATTTACAGTGGAATGATCTAACATATAGATATGTCGGCCGCACTTACTGATTTGCCGACTGACCAATCCATTATAAAGTGCGAGCGTTGGCTGTGGAACGCTCCAAATAAAAACTTCCCCGATTATCTGCGACCAAGTTTCTCGAACACGTCAATATTTTCTGATAGTTGTCGATTTTTTCTACGAGGGCAGTATAGCCTAGTGGTTAGCATGCTTGGTACCGCAACCTTTAGACTGGACTGCCGTAGGTTCGAATCCCACCTGCGCTCATGGATGTTTTGTGATGTTATTTAGTTTTAAGTTAGTATATTTAGTGTAGTTGAAAGACGCTAATGACCTTAGATGTCGACGCGTCTATAATCTATAATAAATGAATAAAAAGATTTTTTTTACCCCCACTCTCCTTCCGCAATTATTTTTTCAGTAATCTTCATGAATCAGTTTTTAGGGTTCCGTAGCCAAATGTCAAAAACGGAACACTTATAATTTCGTCCTGTCCGTCTGTCCGTCCGAATATCACAGCCATTTTACTCGGAGACTATTGGCACTATACAGGGTGTACCACAGAAAACCGAACATAGGGAAAATTCCATTGTGAAAATTAGTTAGGATCAGTGATTGCTGTGCCCTTTTTCATGCTAAAACCATGATAATTTATTTAGTTGAGTTAGCCATGTGTATTCTATCTTTGTCACGCTACCCATTTTGTTTATGTCTTCCCTGTTGCACTCATTTATTTTCTATGTTCTCAATACTGTGATACACCCTGTATAGATGAAATTTGGAAGGTAGGTGTCTTCTATGAACCGCATTACAATGGTGTAGTGAAATTACGAAAATAAAAATTAGGGGCGGCACTCCATATATTTAACTGAGAAATGAAAAAAAATTCCAGTGTACAGTCGCGGACTTAAAAAAGTTTACACCTGTATCATCTAGTTACCGGTTTTTTTAATTTTTGCATATTGTAATTTGGCTTTTGATAGTATTGTACCAATTACTAAGGTTACATCCTAAAAATTCAATAAAAAATTATTATCAAAACACCTCAGTTGTTTATTATACAATCTAAATAATTACTCAATATTATTCAGCTAAAACATAAAAAGATTTGATAATATTTGATACTAGCAAATTCCTTCCTCCAATCTTGCAATGATTCTTCTTTTTTGTTCATCGTTTTAATAATTTCGAGGCATTTAAACGACAATTATTTCTTTTAATTTTTCACATTTATATTTACCTATTAAAAACTAAATTTATTGCTTAGTTACTGACTTTTTGTGGACTTACACTGGAAAACTCAAGTGTTGACTTTATTAAGTCCGCGACTGTACATAAGCGTGTGGGGTATCGTTAGATAGGTCTTGAAAAATGATACAGAATTTTCAAAATGACTTTTTTATTTAAATCAATAGTTGGTGAGATATGCGCTTCTAAAGTCGTAAAAAGTGTGTTCATCCCCCTATAATTTTTCAACTATGGGGTGGAAAATTCTGAAAAAATTCAAGGTGCTAGAACGTAAAAAACACTTCCTACGAAAATTGGTTTGAATATGTTGAGTAGTTTTTGAGATATGGGATATTTTCGGTTACACGCTATTTTTTTGAGTTTAGCGACCGCAAAAATAATTTTGTTTTTCACAGTGTCTTTGAGAAATATTATGAAATACAAACTCATTTTTGGAAAACTATATGTTCAATTTAAAATAAAAGACTATAAATTATTATTAACTTTGAATTTTAACCGTGAACGTTCTTACCGACTACGGAACCTTTCACTGTGCGTGGTCCGACACGCACTTGGCCACTTTTTTCTACCCCCAGCCCTTTCCGCAGTTATTTTTTCAATTCTTGATCAATCAGTTTTTTTAATAATTAGTAAGGTTCTCGCTACACAATGAATGAATGAATGAATTGTAAATTATAAACGCTCGACAACTGCCTACACAATGAAGGAAGATTCGCATGTCGGTGTAATGTAACATTTCACGGAGAATGAGAATCGTTCAGAAAAAATAGGGGTTGTCGATGACGTCGAACTACTAAAAAAGTATAACTAAATGGGACTACCTCGGAGGTATGCCCTATTAAATAAAACAATAATTATCAAAATAGGTTCACAAATGCAGGAGAAATCGGTAAACATAGGTACATAAAAAAAAGAAGCCGAATATAGAACCGCCTCCTTTTTTGAAATCGGTTAAAAAAGAATTACGAAATTATCTTCTGAACAAAAAACCTTTCATTTGATATGCCACTCATCTTGCTATGTTAACCAAGGCGTTTCATACGGTCGGCTCTCATACTATTAAGAGAATTAATAATATTGAATGATAATTAATTTTTCTATTTGAATAAAGATTTATGTTATGCGTTATTTATTTACAAGCTTTTTTTTATCCAGGTGTGCAAGCTTTCACGGCCGGCATTGTTCCAAGTCTTCATGGTTTCCGGGCTTGTAGGCGCGTGGTCAGGTAGTATTTCTACCTGACGTTTCGTCTACAAGTTACAACTGCGGTAGACATTCTCAAAGACGATATGGCAGCGGTCGAAGTGTTCTCCTTAGCGGCTCACAGGTCAGTGTGTTAGTGACTGGTGTCCTCCCTTCTTTATGCTCAGTACCAGTGTGTGCTTTCGGAGACATATATGGTATTTTTTGCCATACCCACTACAAAATACCTACTTTTCACGTCATTTTCAAAAAATTCTGACAGTTCATTTGCGTCACCATCTTTCCTTCCAGTGTGCCGCGAAGTTCGTGCAAGTAATTAACGACAGGCGCACGCAGGCGTATAGAGTGAATAAACAGATGTTGCTATGGCAACCGTTATTTTCTGCGCCAGGGCAGATTGTAAACCATTTCCGCACACCTGCCTGTTAAATGGGTCATTAATGACCGATATACATACCATCGAAAGTAGCTTATTTGTAGTATAGTGGGTATGGCAAAAAAACTGTAACATTAAAATTAACAGGATTGATATCCATTATAGTTACTATATAAACAAATCTTGTCTTTTATTGTTTTATTTCAAAAATTATTTGCATAATATGCAAATTGAAAATTAGTTTTTAATTACCTCAAAGGAGTATAACTTCTAACGTGCGTATCTACATAAGTACACGAACCCACTTTTTAACTTCCCATTGGAAATTATTGTAATGGGTCCGAAAATCGAAATAAAAATGTATAACAAATTTTTATGTTTCAAGGTCACTACACTATTTTTAGAAAGATGTCTATGTTTGTGTATGTGTGTGTGTGTGTACGTATGTACGTACGTACGTATGTGTCCATTTCTTTCTAAGACGAAATCTCGAGAATGAAAAATGATATCGACTACGTTAGGGTGCCAATCGACGCGTATTAACGTAAATATGATCTGAAAGAAATTTTTTCAAAATCGGTTCAGCCGTTCTTTTTTCTTAACCAAAAAAGACTCCAAAAAAGTAGATTTTACACAATATCTCGCGAATAAAAAAATATATCGACTTCGTAAGGGTGTCAATCGAGGCGTGTTAACGTCATTTTGATCCGACGTAAATTTTATAAAAATCGGTTTAGCCGTTTTTTTTTTTTTTTAATTATTGTTAAAAATAAATAATAGTTATGTTTTAATGATTAAAATGATTACTTTTCTGTGTAATATCTAATTTAATTATTATTATTAAATATTTATCAAACTGGGGAAGTTTGTCGTGTGGACCTCAAGGGTCGCACTTTAGTTCTAATAAACGACCCACCTCACGGCTTATCTTTTATTATTTTATTTCAATAAATTATTTGCATATGCAAATTGAAAATTAGTTTTTAATCACACCAAAGAAGTATAACTTCTAACGCACGTACCTACATAAGTACACGAACCTACTTTTTTGTAATAATTTGTGATAAATAAATAAGTAAATACAGTGTCTAAAATGGAAACGCCGTATTAGTATCGTTAATAGAGATTCGTCCTTTATCGAGCGAGCCCACGCGATATGTCCTAAAAATCGTATATACGGAGGATTTTGAGCGCGCCGCGCTATCAGCGTCTCTTTCGAATCTCTTCTACTTGGATGTCGTTGGTTCGATCACCGTCAGTGTTCGCGAAGCAGCGAAGTCTGTCGCACGTCTCGCCGACTCTCAACTGACACGTTGCCACCATCGCGAAATGTCGCCGGTTGAATTATTACCAACTTATAAATAATTAATATATGCATTCGATAAAAAAAATATTGCATTATTTTCTCTCAAAGACAATAAAATGTGTGGAATTTTAGACTTTTGTGGATATATTTGAAATCGGTTTTTTTTTTGTTTGTTCGGAAAATGGAACTTTCGAAATTTTGAAAATGTTATTGTGCATTTTTTGAGGGATAAGTTTTGAAAGGTAATAAATTTCTTGTTTTGTTACATGTGTGTTGCTATTTTTTGCCAATTTTAATGTTGATTAGACGCTCCACAACTAAGGTAATTAGCGTCTATTTACACCAATTACATCGAAAATAAATTAAACATCACAAAACATCCAAGAGTGGTGGCATTTTAATGCGATGGTAATATAAAAATTATTTTTTACAAAAAATCAAATATATGAAACCATAGATTTTATAAATTATATTTTACTTTTAGACATCTACTTAAAATCTTCTCTACATAGTATAAAATGAAGTCGCTTTCCGCGTCTGTCTGTCTCTATAACCGCTAACTCCTCCTAAACCACCCAACGGATTTTGATGCAGTTTTCACCATCAGTTAGATAATTTTTCACGGAAGGTTTATATTATAGCGAACGAGCGAAGCGAGGGAGTAATGTAATTATAATATTCAAGCGAACGAGCGAAGCGAGTGAGTAGTGTATTACACCCGGGCTTTCTTAGCACCCGGGCGAAGCCGGACAGGGCCGCTAGTCAACTTAATAAAACTGACACTGACTGACAGCACAGCCTAAACCGGTGGGTCTAGAAGCATGAAATTTTGCACAGGAGTTCCTTATACATATAACGTATAGGTGAGCACTAGAAAAGATTTTTGAAAATAGGAGATGAAAGTTGGGATGAAAGTTCGGCATTTTTGAAGTTAGAAATATGGAAATTGGTGTTCAGGCTTCGATTAAGTCAGTTGTATCAGCGTTTTTGGAATTTCATCCCCTAAGGGGGTAAAATAAGGGACGAAAGTTTGTATGGAAAGTGCGAAGAAGTTGGTATTTAGAAGAACTTTGAAAGTATAATGTACCTAATAAAGTCTCTTTAGCCTTTATTTGTTTACGAGAAACTAATTCCCCGCCGCGACCAAAGGGTAAAAAAGAGGACATGGGCAGAGCAGATTACCCAAAAACTCTAGCATTTGAGAAAAGTCGAAGGACAGTGAGGTGTAACGATTAGCATAGCGGCCTTTGGATCACACTGTCGTGGGTCAAATCCCACCTCCGCTCATGGATGTTTTGTAATGTCATTTAGTTTTAAGAGAATTGTTATTTAATGTATTTAAGACGCTAATGTAATTATAATATTCAAGCGAACGAGCGAAACGAGTGAGTAGTGTATTGCACCCGGGCTTTCTTAGCATCCGGGCAAAGCCGGACGGGGCCGCTAGTTATTAAACAAGAACGGCTTGTCTAGAAAAATGTGTTTCCAAGCCCACCAAGATAAATATTTCAAATACGCCCCACGTTATTAATTTATTCTGTTAAGAGTCCCAGATTATTACTTATTCCGCCGACGCAGCGACACAAAGTGCCCGTTTGGTTTGTGTCCTAATTATTTTCTAGTTTTTATAGTATAACTGATGATTTAAAATAAAACCGTTTAACTTAAAAGTTTTTTTACCTATTTTTTTATAGAAGATAATCGATTCTGTTTTTCAACACCCTGTATAAATGTTTTTTATTGATTGAATTTTTAATGTTTGATTCAATTTGAAGTGACTGGATTGATCACACGTTTCTTGTCAGTCTTTATACGGTTTGATAATATTAATGACAGGGTAATCCCCCATTGCAGCCATTAAGCCGGAGTCCCACGGCGTGTGACTTGGCAAACCTCGATTTGCTCGATATTCGTACTTGTGGACTTGCGGTCGGTCGAATTCCGACCTCGCATAATTTCCGCCAATTCCAAAAGAACATTGGAATGCAATTGCGAGAACAACTACATTCCAATGTTCTTAGGGAATTGGCGTTCCCAGGAGCCCGAGCTCGTACCAGTCGACTTTTGTATGCCGGCTGGCAGATTCTAATACACAAATGGATTATTAATTGTTGTGTTGAAGACGCTAATGACCTGAGCTGTCGACGCGTCTATAATCTACAATAATAATAAAAAAAACTTTTTAACAAAAAAAAAAAACCTCCTTCAAAAAGGCACTAAAAAGAGGAAAATAATGAAATTTTGAGGTCTGTGTCAATTAAAATATGAAGTTGGTTAAAAAGAAGATATTAATCACTATACTATACTTTTTAACCGACTTCATATTTTAATTGGCACAGACCTCAAAATTTCATTATTTTCCTCTTTTTAGTGGCTTTTTGAAGGAGGTTTTTTTTTTGTTAAAAAGTTTTTTATTTTTTACTTTTTAGTGTCAAAAAGTGACATTTACCTTAAAGAATCACACGCCGTTACTTACTTTTATTAAAATCAGCCGAACTACTGAACCGATTTTGATGAAATTTCTATGGGACCAATCTGAAAGTATATATCCTTTCAAATAAAAAAAAAATTTCAAAATCGGTTCATAAACGACGAAGTTATCCGCGAACACACATAAAACATAACCACATAAAAAACATATACGGTCGAATTGAGAAACCTCTTTTTTTTAAGTCGGTTAATAATAAGGTCGAGCCACTCCAAGTCATCTCGAGCAATAACGAGTCTTTACGTTTCCACGGCGCGAGGTATGACAAACGTCAGACCAAGTTCGACAAGACACATGCCGTAGGACCCCGGCTTTACATAAAAAAAATAATGTATATTTTGGCGATAGCTTGATAATACAGGCGTTATCTCTTTTAGACGGTGCATTAGCTTTTAATAATAACTTCATATAATATTAGAAAGGGTTGAAATATGGTGTACCTCATAAATACTAGCCTATTTGTTTAATAGACGCTTTTTAGGGTTCCATAGACAAATGGCAAAAACAGAACCCTTATAATTTTGTCTTGTCCGTCCGTACGTCCTATGTCACAGCCATTTTACTCGGAGACTATTGGCACTCTATAGATGAAATTTGGAAGGTCTAGGTGTCTACTATGAACCGCTATACAATGGTGTAGTAAAATTATGAAAATAAAAATTAAGGGCGGCACTTCATACATTTAACTGAGAAATGAAAAAAAATTCCAGTGTATATAAGCGTGTGGGGTATCGTTAAATATGTCTTGAAAAATGATATAGAATTTTCAAAATGACTTTTTTATTTAAGTCAATAGTTGGTGAGATATGCGCTTCTATAGTCGAAAAAAGTGTGTCCCTCCCCCTATATTTTTTCAACTATGGGATGGAAAATTCTGAAAAAATTCAAGGTGGTAGAACTTAAAAAACACTTCCAACGAAAATTGGTTTGAATATGTTGTGTATTTTTTGAGATATGGGATATTTTCGGTTACACTCTATTTTTTTGAGTTTAGCGACCGCAGAAATAACTTTGTTTTTCACAGTGTCTTTGAAAAATACTATGAAATGCAAGCTCTTTTTTGGAAAACTCTGTTCAACTTAAAATAAAAGACTATAAATTATTATTAAATTTATTAATTAAATGAATGCATAATGACTGCAAACAGTATATGAAACATCTGAGTAAGAACAATGACGTAGGTAACACAATGCTGTAATCAGGAAAAATTCATTAATTCAAACCTATGTCACCGTAGGGATCCTAACCCAAAACTTTCCACTATCGCGGCGGACTGAGTTGACATTACTCACACAGGGACACATTTTCAAACGATCGACTTTCTCCCTTTAAAGCATTCTGTCACTGAAAAACCACTACATGCGAGAGTCAATATTCCAACACTCAGTTGTCGGGCGTCTATAATTTACAATTCATTCATTCCAACACTCAGTCCGCCGCGATAGTGGAAAGTTTAGGGTTAGAATCCCTACGGTGACATAGATTTGAATTAATGAATTTTTCCTGATTACAGCATTGTGTTACATCATTGTTCTTACAACAGGTGTTTCATATACTGTTTGCAGTTATTATGCATTTTTTTTAATTTTGTATTTGTTCACGACGTCCGTGTTAAAATTTGTATTTATTAAATTTATTATTAACTTTGAATTTTAACCGTGAACGTTCATCCCGACTACGGAACCCTTCACTGTGCGTGGTCCGACACGCACTTGGCCGCTTTTTTAACACGCTTATATTAGCTTCACCTGTATGCGGGCTTGCTTGCTTGTTTGTCAGTTTGTAACCGACTTCTTTGAACTTGATTTTGACCAACTTTGAACGGTCAGATTTATTAATACTGATAAATAATTTTTGTCTGTTATAAAAACACAATTTAAATCTAAATTGATATTTGAAAGCTATTGTTTGTTTGCTGAGAGCAAAAATGCTATAAATAAACACGAAAAATTGCTCTCAAATTATTTTCATCAAATTCATTACAAAAGTTAATTTTCAATGCGATTTGCAACCGCAAATATTTATACATGGAAATAATAATTAGAAAAAGAAATTAACTGCAAATACGGTTCCGAATTTATTTATTTAAGACTTCGCTGGCGTTAATGTCGATTTTTACAAGCTTTTATTTAACTTGCAATGTATGTTAGTTAGTTTGTGTGTTTGTAGGGCTTGAGAATGGTCGAGAGTGTAGCGATGCTGTTGTTTACATGGCGTTGCTATGGTTCCTCTATTACAAGTCCCCCGTTCCCGGGTTCTAGCCCGAGAGCTGGTAAAAGTTTCAATTGGATTTTCAATTTATTATTAAAAAAAAAAAATAATGAATTGAAAATATGAATTGGTGCTAGGCCCAAATAACCTTAGCTGTTGGTGGCCTTTAAAACACACAATTGTGTGTTTGTATGTTAAGGTCAAAACTTGCAAGTCAATTTTGAACGACTTTCACGTATCCGATCGATTTGAAATTTTGTACACATATGTATTCCCGATGACAATACATGAATAAATCATTTTTAGAAATAAATTCAACCCCTAAGGGGTTCAAACGGGGATGTAGGGTTTTTTTTGACTAATCAACGCCCAGGCCAAATCGCTGAAGCTAGAAACTTGAAATTTGGACAGTTGGTTCCTTTTCTAACGTAAGCATTCACTAAGAAAGGATTTTTTGAAATTCAACCGCTACGAGTGTCAAAGGGGGGTAAAATTTTGAAAGACTAAAATGAACAAAATAAATATTAGTAAAAAAATTTAAAATTTAAATGCACCAAAAAGGAAAAAATAATTTTTAATAATTTAGGTTCATAATTATAAAAGCGTGGGTCGTGACAAATAAACTATCATAGAGTTCACGACCCACGCTTTTATAATTATGAACCTAAATTATTAAAAATTATTTTTTCCTTTTTAGTGCATTTAAATAAAAGCTTGTCTCTAAAAAGTTTTTTTTACTAATATTTATTTTGCTATCGCTCAACCTCCTTTGATAGAAACGCGATAATATACAGGGTGTAAACGACACTATCGAACACGGGATTTTTTTTATTGATCCTAAAAAAATATTAGTAAAAAAAACTTTTAAAAGACAAGCTTTCATTATTAAAATGGACTAAAAAGGAAAAAATAACTTTTAATAATTTACGTTCATAATGATAAAAGCGTGGGTAGCGACTAATAAATTATCATAGAGTTTACAATCCACACTTTTATAATTATGAATCTAAATTATTAAAAATTATTTTTTTCCTCTTTAATTTTAATAATAAAAGCTTGTTTTACTAATATTTTATTTTGTTTTTTTTAGTCTTCCAATATTTTTACTATAAACCGCCATTTTGGTTTTATAATGACGTTACACTGCTTATTGTATTCTACTCGTTATACCCTTTCATTTGATACCAATGTCGAGGGGGTTGTAAAGAAATAGGTAATCCGCCATTTTGTGTCGGCCGCCATCTTGAATTTAGAATGACGTCACACAGCTTATTGTATTCTACTTGTCATACCCTTTCATTTGATACCCATATCAAGAGAATTGTAAAGAAATAGGTAATCCGCCATTTTGTGTCGGCCGCCATCTTGAATTTAGAATGACGTCACACAGCTTATTGTATTCTACTTGGCATACCCTTTTATTTGATACCAATGTCGAGGGGGTTGTAAAGAAATAGGTAATCCGCCATTTTGTGTCGGCCGCCATCTTGAATTTAGAATGACGTCACACAGCTTATTGTATTCTACTTGTCATACCCTTTCATTTGATACCCATATCAAGAGAATTGTAAAGAAATAGGTAATCCGCCATTTTGTGTCGGCCGCCATCTTGAATTTAGAATGACGTCACACAGCTTATTGTATTCTACTTGGCATACCCTTTTATTTGATACCAATGTCGAGGGGGTTGTAAAGAAATAGGTAATCTGCCATTTTGTGGTCGCCGCCATATTGGATGTACCATAATATTAAATACCTACTTATATTGTCTTCAGAACCAAAGGTGTGTACAAAATTTCAGCATAATTCATAAATAATACCGTTAGATTTTTTAGTCTAGCACTTAAAAGTTAAAACAGCTTCACAATAATTTTTTTAAGTTGGTTAAACTAGACCACACCTTTATTTTTCCTTTCCAGCGGCTGACGTCATTCTTTTCGTATATCACGACCTACTTCTACAGCCCATACATTTAATATACATATAATATGCTATGTAACGTATTGATAGTTGATTGATAGCATCGGTGCGATCAGTGTTTAGGCGGTGTAGTTATAAAGATTATAACGAGACGGGTAATTGGGAGTATCGGGTTCAAATCCCGACAGTGGCATTTGGTTTTTTCTTAGATATAGCCAACCAATTAGGGCAGCCGCAGCTTTGCTGTCTGATATATTATTCACTACTTATAATAATTTAATTTATTTATTGTAGATTATAGACACGTCGACATCTAAGGTCAATAGCGTTTTTCAACTACACTAAATAACAACTAACTTATAACTAAATAACATTACAAAACATCCATGAGCACAGGTGGGATTCGAACCCACGGCAGTCCAGTCTAGAGGTTGCGGCGCCAAGCATGCTAACTACTAGGCTATACTGCCCCCTACTTATAATAATATTGTTATATGGATATAAGGGGATAAAAATCGTTGGATATAATTATTTATCTAATTAATAACTACCCACAGAAACTCATATCTTGTGTTTGTTTATAAAACATATCTACTTATTTTGCAAGGCTTATTATGTAGTATTATGTAGTTCCAACAAAGGAAAATTAATTAACAAAGTTACGTTTTGCCTAGAATTAAAACGAAACTACTAGGTACTTTACAATTTTAATGAATTTTAATGCTGTTTACTAGATTCTTTTTAAATTAAATATAAAAACTTTCTTATCTATGTTTATTAGGGTGCACTGTTAGAAATAAGAAGGTCGATTACATAAATTATCGATGGTCCATTTGTAGCCAGCGATTAATCTGGTAATAGGGACACAAAGAGACAAAGGCGTCGCAAACAGGTATCGCCTGCACATCGCGTAGATTCCATAAAAACACATTGCGCATGCGTGGTTACTAATTTTACATTAATTTGTTTTGTATTCATCCATTTTATATATGCAACTATATACATTTTATTTTATAATTTTTACACACTTTATTGGAATATTACACAAATTATGTAATTTTAATTTACTTTATGTAAAAATCACAATTTTGTTTAACTTTACAGTAAAAGTCCAAGTTTTTATGAAGTTTTCTGTGTAAAAATAAATAATAATGTAAAATCACTTAGAAAATCGAGCGAATTCTACCTTAACTTTCAAAGTATTTTTACAGTGTGGTCCTTAAAATGGTCATTTCCGAATATTAACGTTCCCATGGGCTCAAATGTTTCTAAATAAATAAAAAAATCTTAGTAAAAAAAAACTTTTAAGAGACAAGCTTTTATTGAAATGTACTAAAAAGGAAAAAATAATATTTAATAATTTTCATTCATAATTTTTATAAAAGCGGAGGTTGTAATCTCTATGATAGTTTTTTAGTCGAAACCTCCGCTTTTATAATAATTATGAACCAAAATTATTAAATATTATTTTGTCCTTTTTAGTACATTTCAATAAAAGCTTATCTCTAAAAAGTTTTTTTTTAGGTAATATTTTATTTTGTTCATTTTAGACTTTCAAAATTTTACTCTCCTTTGACACCCGTAGGGGTTGAATTTCGAGAAATTCTTTCTTAGTGGATGCTTACGTCAGAAAAGGAACCAACTGTCCAAATTTCAAGTCTCTAGCTAAGCGATTTGGCCTGGGCGTTGATTAGTCAAAAAAAACTCTACATCCCCGTTTGAACCCCTTTAATTTATTTATTTAATTTATTTCTAACAACGATTTATTCATGTATTGTCATCAGGAATACATATGTGTACAAAATTTCAAATCGATCGGATACGTGGAAGTCGTTCAAAATTGACTTGCAAGTTTTGACCTAAACAAACAAACCAACACACAAACTAGCATACATTGCAAGTTAAATAAAAGCTTGTAAAAAAAGTTGAAGCCGAAATTTCAGATCCCTATCTCAATATCTAACCTAGGTGCCGGAAAACCCTCGAATTTTCTCATTTAAATAACACGATTTTTGGCACTTCGCGGTTAATTTTTTGTCTACCTCAATTTTGTTTTAAATAATCTGAAACTTGGCAAATTTACTACATATTATTATTAACTAGCAGTTACCCTTGGCTCCGCTCACGTATATTTAGTATATTGTTAATTTATTATCCCCTCGCGAGATATTCTCCCACTGAGAAGCTAAGTATATGGTTTATTATCCCCCGCGAGAATCTCTTCCCCTGCGAAGCGAAAATCACTTGGAAATAGTTTGCATTAACGGTGTCACGTAAATAAACAATTTATATGTTTAACCTTACGTTTTGACATTTGCATTAACGGTGGCACATACAGAAACACTCGCATTTTAAAATTGACATATCTTTTTTATTTGTCAACCGATTTAAACAATGTTATCCCAAGCTTGTCTCAAACATTACCCCTACCTAAACTCCCTATTTTAGGCGAGCAAGAGTGAGTCGGACTAAACAGTTTATTATGTTTAACAGTTTTGATATTTACATTAACGGTGGCACATACAGAAACATTCGCATTTTGAAATTGATATATCTTTTTTATTTGTCCACCGATTTAAATGAAACAAACAATAAATGTTAGCACAAGCTTATCTCAGTCATCACTGAAAACCACATCCAAATTGGTTCAGCCATTGCGGAGATTAACGTGATCAAACAGACAGACAAACATCCATAAAAAATCGTTTACGATTTTATTATATGCATAGATAAATTATTAATTATAATTATTAATCAATATTATGATTAAATTCCTACACCGTGTAGGTGTTGAATCATATTGATTAATAATTTGTTACCCTGTAATCTGCAGGTATAAAAAAAAGGGTGTGGGTCTCGGGACCCCCGACAGATGTGAAACATCAAAGAAAACGTTATTGAAATCGGTGGTATTCTCTATGTAGTAGTATATATTTTTTATACCATAAATATTTTTTTTACCATAAAATTTTAATTTATTCATTTTCATCGCATGCAACAATTGAAACTGTAGAATTTTCTGTTTCATTTTCTAGCATAGTAACAATTGGCACCCACTGTAAGATTAAGACAGAGCCTCGCCTCGTGTCATATTTATACGCACTCTCAAAAGCAGCAACTAATTGTTATGCTGACGTAATCCTATATACTGCACTGTAACACCGCGTGTGCTACAGTGCATGCCTGAGCCAGTGCCGCAGTGGTGGGGAGAACAGCAGCGAAGGAGCGAACCAAACATTTCGTTGCATATTACCCCTCACGCGGCTGTTCCCAGCCCGACATATGATGTTTCACATCAAAAATACAGAAACTGAACATAAGCGCTCTTGACGTTAAGCCACAGATATAAAAAATACTTTTTTAATTTTTTACAGATTATTTTGTACTGCAAATAAAAAAGCGCCGCCGGAAGAAATAGCTTTATAAATCTGTGTGTATAAAAAATAAACAAATAAAAAAAGATATCGGCAGAAGTCCATCAATTCAAACAAGTGAACAAATAATAAATATTAGAAAAGAACATCGCAAATAACGGTAATAAAACAAAAGAACAGGAAGAGAAAAATACAGGAAAATAAAGAATTGTATATGATAGATAATAAATAAAACACAGTGGGCCATCGTTATTATTGTTTTGGTGGTTTGAGTTGAAACATCCTTTTATGAGGTAATGTTTAACACTCAACTCCTGTCAACTTATCCAGCCTTTGAATTTTCGAACGGATTGACACGAAACTTCTGTATGACGTCTGGTTCTTAATATTGTGAAGAAAGCAGCCACAAGTTCATCTACTTACCACAAACAGGAACGTCGCCTGCGTCTTTACACGGTGAGTTTTTAATTTGTTTATAATATTTATAACTAGCGACCCGGTCCGGATCGATCGGGTGCTATGAATTTATGATTTACTATCCTCCCCCCCGCGAGAAATTCTCCCCTGCAAAGCAAAGCCGGGGTGGTGATGTTTATAATATTATAATATTGATTTCCACCAATACCTACGCTAAAATGCAAAAGAATTTCAGAGTTATGTTTTATTACTATCCCACAGGAAATATACATTTTTCCGGGATGAAAAGTACCCTATGTCCTATTCTAGAACCTAAAGTAACTATATAGGTACCAAATTTCATGAAAATGTATAAAAACTGTAAATATATTATCACAACTTATAGGCCGAGAGCTAGTGACAATTTTTTGGTGTTATTTATCGACAAGGCCTTATTTTTGTGAAGATGTTGACAGAGGCATATTAAAGTGCCTTGAGTAAGGGATTTTGCTAGACAGCGGTATGGGAGGGATGTAAACCGCCCCCAAGATGTAACAAAAAAAATGGTCACAATTATTATTGCTTCAAGGCTGAAATTGTTTGTATAGCTTGTCAGTGACCCAATAATGCAATTATAATACCTATTTGCAGATCGATTGGTCAGTATTAAAGGAGTGACAGATCACCCTAAACGTATCATGTACCCGACGAAATTTATATTATAAGTGCAAATTGAAATATACAGGGTGTTTCATAATATATGAGCAGGACTTCAGAATGTGATAGCTCGTCCAAAAATATGAAAAAAAGTTTCTATTAACTTACCCTCTAAAATGCACCATTTTAGAGATACAGGGCGTTGAAATTGAAAAAAAATTTCGTTTTTTGCGAATATCTCCGGAACCGTTTATCGTACAGAAAGCAGCTTTTGTAAGCATTTTCTACTCATAATAAGCTATGTTTTGTGCGGAATTTTTTTTTTTAAGTCATAATTGGTGAAGGTTTTGAAGGGGTAGTGGGTGTTTTTCTCCCCAACCTCTACACTATTGAAAAAAGTACGGTTTTGAGACGCCCATTTGAACCGCCAATGTTTTCTACACAAAAAAGGTACTCTTGGTCATAAGCTCTAAAGTCCATTGTTTTCGAGAAAAATCAACTTTTATGTTCAAAAACATGGTCAATTTTTTACATAAAATTTTTTTCTTACCAATTAAACAAAATTTTTTTAAACGTTAGAACAAGTAACAAAACCAAACGTTAACTTCATAATTGCAAAATTAAAAAAGTGAAAAAATGATACAAAAGTTGTCTTTTCAAAATTCCCCAAACACCCTGTATCAACACCCTGTATCTCTAAAATGGTGCATTTTAGAGGGTAAGTTAATTGAAACTTGTTTTCATATTTTTGGACGAGCTATCACATCCTGAAGTTCTGCGCATATATTATGAAACACCCTGTATATGTTTAAAACAGTCGCCGTAACAACATATAAAAATTTGAACCTTGAATTAATAATATAAATTTCTTCGGGTACATGACACGATTAGGGTAATCTTCCACCCCTTTGATACTGACCAATCGATCTGCAAATATAACAATGGATGTCATTATTACATTTGCAGATCGATTGGTATAATTGCATTATTGGGTCACTGACAAGCTATACAAACAATTTGAGCCTTGAAGCAATAATAATTGTGACCATTTTTTTTGTTACATGTTGGGGGCGGTCTGCATCCCTCCCATACCGCTATCTAGCAAAATCCCTTACTCAGGGCACTTTAATATGCCTCCCTCAACATCTTCAGAAAAATAAGGTCTTGAATAAATAACACCAAAAAATTGTCACTAGCTCACGTTCTATATGTACAAACAGTGTTGGTACTTGGCCTTGAATAAATAACACCAAAAAATTGTCCCTAGCTCTCGATCTATTAAGGTCATTGTCAAATCAAATTTTTTGACAACGCTTTCTGCAACCGAGCATTTAAGTGTAAACTATATTGATACCACAACTGTACATCTGTGACAGCCTTTATAAGATGGACAAGGAAATTTAACTCATTTAGCAATGCATTAAACTGTTTTAACGTATGGATGGGCTACTAGACGAAAGTAATTACAGAAAATTGATGATAGTGGCTACCCACTCATGAATCCAATCCCGAACATTGAGATAACATGTGGGAGGTCGCACTTTTGATATAAAATGGAAATTAATTAATGCTATAAATTAAATGAAAATTCGTCCGAGAATCTAGAATTCAATTAAATAGTTATTCGCCAATTTATTTGCTTTCAAATTAGAATCGCCATTTTGTTAAAATTAGTAATTAGATTACTAAGATTTTAACATTGGAAATGTTTATGTTCGTATATGGGGCCAGAGTTACGAGTTTTCGTTCAAGGCCAAAAGACAACGGTATCGCGATCAAGTGAGGAGCAATCATGCAAAATTGAACAAGTGCAATTTTTTCGAAATGTGTTTTATATCATGTCTAGTTAATTGACAGGTATTTGCGACGATCTGCGGTGTTATTTTTGAGCAAATGTTAATAAATACTGTAGAAAAATCCATTTAAAAGTTAAGTAATCAAGCAAAAGTGAACGCGTATATAACAGAAGAATAATAGGGTTATTCTTGACAAAACTAAACAGTGCATTGATAAATATTGTGTATAATAAACAGTTAATTATGTTTCATCTATGCTGTTATCATTTCCAATGTCTTCGATGGTTGCAAGGATTGCGAAATCTGTGAATTTTTTTACAAGCTTAACCGATCTAGTCAAAAGTTTGGAGATTCTGCCGATTAATGACTAAGTCGGTTCTATCACAATGACGTTTGACAGTTTTTTTTCATAAATTTTTTATTGCCATACCTACTATAAAATAGCTGCTTTACATGCATGTAAAGCGACTTTTGACAGGCCGATATTCGGGAACGTATATCTTTCCCACACTAGTGTGGGTAAGCAAGCCATTTCTATAGTGATTTATGTTTATTCGCGCTGATCCGCCGGCTATTGCCTACTGACAGCTACTCACAGCCTACTATAGAAGTTAAGTTGGCGACACAAATAAACTGTCAAATTTTTTTGAAAATACTGAAAATATAGTCAAAAGCACCTATTTTATAGTGGGTATGGCAAAAAATACCCTATATATCTCGTGCGTAATGATATTATTATGACTCGTGTGACTCGCTGTCGCTCGTTTTAACATACTGTCGCTACTCGTGAGTAATATACCTCATTACGCAACTAGATATACAATCTATACTTTTATTTATCACTAGCAAATTTCAGCTTTTACAAAACGCTAGTTTTTTACAAGCTTTTATTTAACTTGCAATGTATGTTAGTTAGTTAGTTTGTGTGTTTGTTTAGGTCAAAACTTGCAAGTCAATTTTGAACGACTTCCACGTATCCGATCGATTTGAAATTTTGTACACATATGTATTCCCGATGACAATACATGAATAAATCGATTTTAGAAATAAATTCAACCCCTAATCAACGCCCAGGCCAAATCGCTAAAGCTAGAAACTTGAAATTTGGACAGTTGGTTCCTTTTCTGACGTAAGCATCCACTAAGAAAGGATTTCTCGAAATTCAACCTCTCCGGGTGTCAAAGGGGGGTAAAATTTTGAAAGACCAAAATGAACAAAATAAATATTTGTAAAAAAACTTTTTAGAGACAAGCTTTTATTTAAATACACTAAAAAGGAAAAAATAATTTTTAATAATTTAGATTCATCAATTTTATTATAAAAGCGTGGGTTGTGAACTCTATGATAATGATAGTTTATTAGTCACGATCCACGCTTTTTTTTTGACGCTAATGACCTAAGTTGTCGACGCGTCTATAATTTACAATAAATAAATAAATACCCACGCTTTTATAATTATGAACCTAAATTATTAAAAATTATTTTTTCCTTTTTAGTGCATTTAAATAAAAGCTTGTCTCTAAAAAGTTTTTTACTAATATTTGTTTACATCTTTTAAAGCTCCCCGGCGCTTGGTGTCCAGAACGCTAACTTGCTGACTGTATGGTATATTTATTTACATCCTAAATAGTAGCTAACCTCAAAATATTAGCCTTTACAAAAACCTTACGTTTTTTGACCGCGACCTCTTGGACTATTAGCCAGTTCGGACCTTTTGTTTAATTAATAGGTTTTTTTATAGAGCTAAAACATGTATTTTTCTCTCTATTGGTCACAATTAAATATTGATTTTAAGTAATTCTACGAAATGAAAAGATAACATTAAAAATCGTGTGTTTGATATTTTTGTTATATCAGAATCATAATATTTATTTATGGTATTTTTTAATAATGAAACTTGCGAATCTTAATTATTATTCATACATTGAATAAAAATTTTGAGTTAAACAAATCAGATTTTCGCCATTTTGTTTACTTTTATTTTAAAATTAGAACTGACAGATTTTAAGGGTCGTCTTCTTCTTACATATAAAATGAGAGCCGAATTACAATGGCGACTGGCTTCACTTTTTAACCGACTTCAAAAAAAGGAGGTGGTTCTCAATTCGGTTGTATTTTTTTATGTTTGTTACCTCAAAACTCCGTCATTTATAAACCGATTCGGAAAATTCTTTTTTTATTTGAAAGGATATACTTTCAGAATGGTCCCATAGAAATTTCATAAAAATCGGTTCAGTAGTTCGGCTGATTTTAATAAAAGTGAGTAACGGCGTGTGATTTCTTAAGGTAAATGTCACTTTTTGACACATCAGACAGCGTGAAAAACTCGGTTTAATAAAAGTGAGTAACGGCATGTGATTCCTTGGTAAATGTCACTTTTTGACACTAAAAAGTAAAAAATAAAAAACTTTTTAACAAAAAAAAATTTCCTTCAAAAAACCACTACAAAAAGAGGAAAATAATGAAATTTTGAGGTCTGCATCAATTTAATAAAATATGAAGTCTGTTAAAAAGAAGATATTAATCACTATAGGTACTATACTTTTAAACCGATTTCATATTTTATTAAATAGATTAGGAAAGGAAGGCGTGGCGGAGTTGCAACTGTCTTCTAACTAGAAACGTACGTTCTGAATTGAATTTCCCGTCGCCTTGGCAGGACAACATGTCAAGTTTCATTCATTCTACTGACATAACCTCGTTTTTTTAAACACGTTGTCGTCGTTAATAATTAAAGCAATTTGTTATGGAGTGGTGTTTTGTACCTGACTGCATTCATAATGAAAATTATAACCGCAAAAAGTTTACATTTCCGACTGAAGAAAAAGCTAAAATAATTTTTTTTTATACTTTTAGCTTACCTTCGCTTGATCTAGCGTAACTCAGACGACTTCAGAACACTTTTTCAACTCCAAATGGAAAGAACAAACTCAATTTCTAATTATAATTGCTTAAAGTATACCTCGACAAACGTCAACGAGGAAGTTCGGTTAGAATTAAACGTCTATGGCTGAATCAGTGAATCAAGTTAGGACATTCGTTATTTATAAATCAAATAAAAAATTATTTCACACGAAATAATAAAGTTTTGTAGCCAATAATGACAGGATTTATTAATTATTTTTATGAAACAGCCATTGTTTTGGTAATAAATGCGTTTTAAGAGAATAGTAATGAATATTCTGTTAAACCCCATACATTTTTGAACGCTAATCGACTCCATTTTAAATTTCACGCTTAAATTACTTCTGTATAGTTTATTGATGCAGACCTCAATATTTCATTATTTTCCTCTTTTTAGTGGCTTTTTGAAAAAGAGTTTTTTAATTCCCACCTCTACTATGGTAGGAATTTAGTCCGAAAAAAATATTTCGAGATTTTAACAGATCTTCACGTTTTGAGATCCTAGCAATCGTTTAAGATCATTTTCTGACTGATGTCTGTATGTGTGTGTATGTGGTCGTAAAAACGGAACAACAAACGGCCATACCGATTGTTCTATTGTGTTTATCAGCCTTTAACTTAGATCTGATTAGATTTTGAGTCAAATCGGTTCAGTGGATCCTGAGATATTAAAAAAAAACGTTCTCAATGTCACATATTAACATATAGGTAAAAAAATATATAAATGAATTCTAGATGTTATAATGTGAAAAAAATGTAAATATTTTTTTTCTCTAAAATGTATAGTTTTCGAGAAAAAAAATATTTTACTAAAAAAATAAAATTGTACGTAAATCAAGGTAACCATGATTTTTGTATATTAACTTAGCCATCAGTAGATCACTAAACAAAAAATTCGACTGATGACCAGTCCTATACTTCCCACCTAGTAAATATTTGCAAAAAATAAACACTTTTTTTTTTTATTCTTTGACTAGGCCCAAATAACCTTAGCTGTTGGTGGTCTTTAAAACACAATTTAATTTTTATTCTTTGAAAAAAGCATGGCCCTCTTTTTTGTTTGGTGATCTACTGATGGCTAGCTTAATACAGCAAAAATCATGGTTACCTTGATTTACGTACAATTTTTATTTTTTTTAGTAAAATATTTTTTTTCTCGAAAACTATACATTTTAGAGAAAAAAAATATTGACATTTTTTTCATATTATAACATCTAGAATTCATTTATATTTTTTTTTACCCATGTTAATACGTGACATTGAGAACGTTTTTTTGAATATCTCAGGATCGACTGAACCGATTTGACTCAAAATCTAATCAGATCTAAGTTAAAGGCTGATAAACACAATAGAACAATCGGCATGCCCGTATGTTGTTCCGTTCTTAAGATATCGAAGGCGAAAAATTGACCACACACACACACACATACACACACACACACACACATACACACACACACCCATACAGACACCAGTCAGAAAATGATCTTAAACGATTGCTAGGGTCTCAAAACGTGAAAATCTGTTAAAATCTCGAAATATTTTTTTCGGACTAAATCCATTACTTCCCTACCATAGTAGAGGTGGGAAGTAAAAAAAGAGAGCCATGCTTTTTTTCGAAGAATAAAAAAAGAGTGTTTATTTTTTACAAATATTTACTAGGTGGGAAGTATAGGACTGGTCATCAGTCGAATTTTTTTTAAATGCTTATACCTTCCTCTATTATAGCTTTAACCTCAGTGGTACACACACATTCATATACTCGGAATAATTTCTCAAGTTCTAAATATGTCTTTGGTATTTAGTCATAATAATATGGAATTGCCCTTTGACATTTAACAATATATATCAAAACTAGCCGTTACCCGTGGCTTCGCCCACGTATTTTTCAATTTATGATTTATTATCCCCCCGCGAGAAATTCTCCTCCTGCGAAGCGAAACTGGGCTGGTGGTGTTTATTCGGTCGAATTTTATAATACATACCTAACTCACTCGCCTCGCTCGTTAGCTCGAATTTTATTAATACATTACTCACTCGCTTCGCTCGTTCGCTGGAATATTGTTAATATATTACTCACTCGCTTCGCTCGTTTGCTCGAAATTTTTTAATACATTATTGATCACCTACGTTATATAAGGAATTCCTGTGCAAAATTTCATGCTTCTAACTTCAAAAATTACGAACTTCCATGCAAACTTTCATCCTCTATTTAACCCCCTTAGGGGATGAATTTTCAAAAATCCTTTTTTATTGCTCACCTACGTATTATAAGGAACTCATGTGCAAAATTTCATGCTTATAACTTAAAAAATGATAAACTTCCATACAAACTTTCATCCCCTTTTTAGCCCCTTTAGGGGATGCATTTTCAAAAAAAAAATTCTCAGTGCTCACCTACGTTACGTAAGAAACTCCTGTGCAAAATTTCATTCTTCTAACTTCAAAAACGACTAATTTCCATACAAACTTTCATCCCCTATTTAACCCCCTTAGGGGCTGAATTTCGAAAAATCCTTTCTTAGTGGGTGCCTACGTCACAAAAGGAACCTACTGTCTCAAATTCAAGTTTATATCTTCAGCGGTTTGACCTGGGCGTTGTCTGTCAGTCAATCAGTCAGTCAGTCAGTCAGTAACGGAACTATTTTATATATATAGATTTATAAAAATCACTTTTATCAGCCGGTGTCAGTTTCTCTTTGAAAGTCGGTATCAGTCGATATAATCTCAGCCTATACAGATAACACGGCGACCCGACAAATCGCCCGAAGTTATTTATAGGGGGGTAGTTTCCGTACATACAACGTCTAAAGTGTAAACTTTAACGAAGCAAACTTTTTCCTTTGAACTGTTACCCACGTTTTCGTCTCAGCCCGTGTTTATTTTCACACTTACACGATCTGTTTTTTTTCCTCATTTTCTTCTAAATTAATTTGAAACATTATTGATTTTTAATAAACGTATTAAGTTATTTAGTAGACTAGCGGTTATAGACCAAGAGGCGGGCGTTAATATATGAAGCTCATTTGTGACAGGTTGAAATTTTCAGGGAAGGTAGTATTTATTATGACAAAGAAAAAGCGCTAGGGTTGCCTACTCAAATCCTGGTGCGACGGCCGGGATAAGCCACTTCCGGTGCAAAATGTCAATTTTTATATGTATATGTATATATTTATAAATTCAAAAAGCTCAAAATTACAAAGTGGCCCTTAGTCCAGCATGGTAACCATAGTTTTTAAGAAAATGACATTTCGAAAATTATAAATTGTTAATAACTGCTCAAAATTGGATAAAATATAATAGTTAAATCCTGCATCACGGAAAATAAAAGTTATACATTTTGTAAAGTAGTATCAGTATATGCAAAAATTTAAATTTTTGATGTGAAACATCTTTAGGTACGGGTGTAAAGTCGTTTGAATGGAACGTCGCCAAATGTCATTTGTTATTGCATTTTGAAACTACGTGGTCAATAATTATAGTTTTTTTACTAACATTATCAGCGGTAATGTGTCATGCATCGTTTTTTACTTCCCACCTCTACTATGGTAGGGAAGTAATGGATTCAGTCCGAAAACAATATTTCGAGATTTTAACAGATTTTCACGTTTTGAGACCCTAGCAATCGTTTAAGATCATTTTCTGACTGATGTCTGTATGTGTGTGTGTATGTGTGTATGTGTGTATGTGTGTATGTGTGTGTGTATGTGGTCAATTTTTCGCCTTCGATATCTTAAGAACGGAACAACATACGGGCATGCCGATTGTTCTATTGTGTTTATCAGCCTTTAACTTAGATCTGATTAGATTTTGAGTCAAATCGGTTCAGTGGATCCTGAGATATTCAAAAAAACGTCCTCAATGTCACGTATTAACATAGGTAAAAAAAAATATAAATGAATTCTAGATGTTATAATATGAAAAAAATGTAAATATTTTTTTTCTCTAAAATGTATAGTTTTCGAGAAAAAAAATATTTTACTAAAAAAAATAAAAATTGTACGTAAATCAAGGTAACCATGATTTTTGCTATATTAAGCTAGCCATCAATAGATCACCAAACAAAAAAGAGGGCCATGCTTTTTTCAAAGAATAAAAATTAAATTGTGTTTTAAAGACCACCAACAGCTAAGGTTATTTGGGCCTAGTCAAAGAATAAAAAAAAGAGTGTTTATTTTTTGCAAATATTTACTAGGTGGGAAGTATAGGACTGGTCATCAGTCGAATTTTTTTTTTTATAAAAAAAACAGATAGGTTATTATGTATTGTTTTTTTTCTTATTGAAAAATTATTAATGTGATATTTTTTAGCACCTTACCTATATTAAAAATGTTAAAAATTCAATTTTCAACAAAAAATATCTCGCATTATTTTCTAATTTAACTAGCATAAAGAGATACCTTTATAAAAAAATATATATATAATTTTTATGTCATGATTTTCTTGACTTTTTTTCAAAGCAACTACCTTAAACTACGTTTTGTTTAAAAATGTTTACATATTATTGTAAAAAAAAAAAAAAAATATTTTAATAGCACTTTAATATAAGTATGCTTAGAATAAGTAATTTAATAATAATTCATAAAATGTTATTGCCTTTGTTCGGAACATTTTTGAATAGTTTAATGTATAGTAAACTATATTGAAACTCATGTCGATCACTCACGTATGTAATATAATAAAATTAAAAAACCGGTTGATTTGTGAATCAGAATTGTCAATCATTGGCAATGTTTGCCTTCTTCAGGCCTAAAATTACATAATTCTAATAATGTAATTTTAGGCTTGAAGAAGGCAACAAAATAGTTGCTGAAAAGTTGCCATAATAAAGATTGACAATTCTGACTCACAAATCAATCGGTTTTTTCTTTTATTATAGTAAATTATTATTATTTTCCATTTTTTCATTATAGTTATTTTGGTTTTATATTCGCTTAGTTAACTTTATACCTGCGTCTGATTAAGTTGAATTTCAAGAAAAAATATTAATCGAGGTTCAGTAAAGTCAAATGCTTCAATTAGTTTTTAGTGTCAAACCAAATTTAAAATCACAAACAAAAATCAACCTTTTTTCTCTTTTCGAAACAAACTCCAAACCACCTTTTTAAAACTTTTATTACAGGTTACTACGACCTTCAAGTAAGTAATTTATACTAATTTATATAAGAGGTGCACGTTGAATTACGTTGAAAAATAAAAATAAGAAATTGCTACCCTAAAATACATAAATTCTTGGGAAAATTGTCAATACCAGATTCAGGCAATTCCTGCGTAATTATACGGATATGAGTTAGAAACCAAATGCGTTGAAAACATAAAGTTATAAATAACTAGACATACGTATGAATGTTTGCCAAACACAAGGCCGATAACTCATTTCAGAACGGTTACAATATATAAGTATACATATAATATACATAATGTTATTTGACAGCTTTAAAAATGTCAAAAAAACAAATATAATTTATAAGTTTTCAATGTGTTACCCAAAATTTCCTTAGGCAATATCAATACAGCTCTTCGAGATCTACAATATGGCGTCAATTGTATGCTGTCATATAATGACGAAAGATAATTATGAGCTAATGAAATATGTGTATTTTGCACCGGAAGTGAGCTCCTCCCGGCCTTCGCACCAGGATTTGACGAGGCAACCCTAGCACTTATTCTTTGTCATACTAGACTCTACCTTCCCTGAAAATTTCATCCTGTCACAAATGAGCTATATAAATTTACGCCTAGCTCTCGACCTATTAGGGCTTGAGAATAACTGAGCGTGTCGCAATGCTGTTGTTCACATGGCGTTGCTATGGTTCCTCTATTACAAGTTCCCAGTTCCCGGGTTCTAGCCCGAGAGCTGGTAAAAGTATCAATTGGATTTTCAATTTATTATTAAAAAAAAAATAATGAATTGAAAATATGAATTGGTGCTAGGCCCAAATAACCTTAGCTGTTGGTGGTCTTTAAAACACAAAAGACTAGCGGATACCCGTGGCTCCGCTCACGTATATTTAGATTTTTTTATGCCTTCCCATACAAACTTCAACACCCCGTTGCACCCCTCCTTAGGGGTTGTCTTAAAAAATCCTAAAATACGTGTTTTATTATTTGTTTCGAAAAGTAATTATAACGCGACATATAGGTAAGTAAAAAATATACAAGCGACTAGGCCCTGCAATCAGGGTCCATTCTGATTGGTCGAATACCCCATCTTGATGTCGTTTGACACACACACACCTGAACGAACGTAACAACTAACTAGTGAACGGTGTATACTAATATAAATAGTTGATAGCGATTAAAAAATGGGTTTTGTATGTGGAGAATGTTCAAACACATATTCTTCAAGACAGGCATTATTGTTCACAAAATTAGAATGAAAACTTCAGGTAAGGCTTGTAATCTATTTCTTTCTATAAAATTCGAGCAATTTTTTGATATTTCAAAATAAAACCTAATTTAATATTATTATTTGAGATATCAGGATTTCCAAAATTTGTACAATAACAGTGTTCTTGAGAAATTGGAATAGAAAAATAAATTTTAATTAAATTTTATTTTGAAATTTCAGTAAATTGATCGGCTTTTATACAAAGAATTAGATTACAAGCCTTACCTGAAGTTTTCATTCTAATTTTGTGAACATTATGCCTGTCTTGAAGAATATGTGTTTGAACATTCTCCACATACAAAACCCATTTTTTAATCGCTATCAACTATCCATATTAGTATACAGAGTTCACTAGTTAGTTGTTACGGTCATTTAGGTGTGTGTGTGTGTGTGTGTGTGTGTAAGGACATCAAGATGGGGTATTCGACTAATTAGAATGGACCCTGACTGCAGGGCCTATAGTCTATTGTTCTTGAAGAATATGTGTTTGAACATTTTCCACATACAAATTTACCCATTTTTTAATTGCTATCAACTATCCATGTAGTATAGAGTTCACTACTTAGTTGTTACGTTCGTTAAGGTGTGTGTGTGTGACATCAAGATGGGGTATTCGACCAATCAGAATGGGCCCTGATTACAGGGCCTAGTCGCGTAAAAAAACTTTTTAGAGACAAGCTTTTATTTAAATGCACTAAAAAGGAAAAAATAATATTTAATAATTTAGGCTCGTAATTATTATAAAAGCGGGGGATGCGACCAATATACTATATCATAGAGTTTATAACCCCCGCTTTTATAATAATTATGAACCTAAATTATTAAATATTATTTTTTTCTTTTTAGTGCATTTAAATAAAAGCTTGTCTCTAAAAAGTTTTTTTACTAATGTTTAATACCTATAGGCAGGGGCGGATTCAAAAAAATATTTCGGGGGGGGGGGGGGGTTCAAAATTTTTATGTACAAGTATACGCCGCTAAGATATAAATCTGATGTCCTTTTCTATATGCGTTCTATGCGTTACCAAAAATTGGGGGGGGACCCCCTACCTCCCCTGAATCCGCCACTGCCTATAGGTATATGTCGCGTTATAATTCCTTCAACTTGTGCTTATTTCCGTCTGTACGGAAGATATACTTGCATTTAATTATGAAGTAATGGAACACCCTAAGCCGTATTTAATATCAAATATCAAGCAGTATAATTTTAACCTGCTGATATATTGCTTTGAGGGTGGCTTGACTTTTATGACCCAATTTGTGTATTGCATGCTATATAAGTACGTCTTAGAAAAATATATCTACTTCATCGCTGATGGTGTTTGAGATATTTGCGGTATTTGAAGTTAGGTACACAGTCAGGACTGTGCGGCAAACATTTTATGGGGTAAGGAAATAACTCAGATGACTCTCTTATTGTAGAATTATGATGTTTATTTAGCCTAGAACCTAGATGATGATATAGGAGATGGAATAGTTCGAATTTAGACTGTCAAAAAAATAAGTCCAATTGTTCTTTTGCCAACGTTTCGACATATATAATCTTCTCTTCAGGGCTGTAGAACATTCAAATTGGTTCAGCCATTGCGAAGATTAGCCTGCACACACAGCCAGACAAAAAAGTGTCTACGATTTTATTATACGTATACCTTTAAAGTATAGATGTCAAATGTTTATGGAGTTGGAATGGTCCCATCGCCCAACTGGCTGGGTTTTTTTGAAGTGAAAACTTCCTTAGGCGCGTTAGGCGCGCTTTGCCTGGGTAATAAACGAAAATGAACCGTTCACAACCCGACGGCGAAGCTCGTTGAATCGGGACTACTCGGCTCAAACACGAACACGTATTTGCAATATGCTGGTAAATAGTGTGTCGTTCATAAGTATGCTAATAGATGACACTAAAAACTTATTACGAGTAAAAAGTCATTTGTAATTCACAAGTGCGCTAACAGATGACACTAAAACTTAATATTATCGTTAAGGTATTATATTCATTAAATTTAATTGTATAAGCCGATTATACAGGGTGTCCAAGACTTGTGTTGTCGGCCGATATATTTATTTTGGGTGAAGATAGAAAAAAAGTTTAAATACAAAAGTTCTATAAATTTTAATGTTGTATAACCTAAAAATATTTTCATTTATACAGCCTGTCCCATTTAAGCGTGGCAGATCAAAGCTATGTTTTTTTAACCTAGCACCCTGTTTTTATTTGTTTTTTCAATTCTGCACCTAAATGTGAATAGAAATTGTAAGGGAAGCCATGCTCGAAAATTCAGTAATTTTTGAGTTATTCAAGTTTTTCAGAAATTTTTGACACATGCAGACCTTTACCTAAAATTCGACATAGCCAAAACAGAAACCTTTATCAAACTGAAATTTTGAGGATCATTAGATAGTATTAGACGGACAAATCAATGTCTCTCGTAAAAAAATGAATTTATTATACAGGGTGTTCAAAATAATGTACTTCTTTTACCTAACTTCAATCACGTGTAACTTTTGATTTTTAAATACAACGAGGTTATTTTTTTGCTGGAATTGTATTCTTTAGGATATTTCCTAACACTTTTATTAAGGGTTGTCCATACCTAAACCAAATATTTTAATACGAAAATATTAGGTTTAGGTATGGACAACCCTTAATAAAAGTGTTAGTAAATATCCTAAAGCACACACCCATTTTTTATAGAGGGAGTATAATTCATACGAACACCCTGTATATGTGCGGGTGTACGTATAATTCATGGCATTCCTTGCACATATAAATCTTACTGGTAGCTTGCAAGCTTTTAACGCACTAACGGTGGAGGTGACGGTAATATAATACCCGGTACCCCACCATATTTCATAGACTTATTACTCTCCCGGTATGTACGGTTATATGGACGTTAAAAAATATGTAAAATGCAACTTTTGAAAGTAAATAATTTTACTGTGAGATCTTCGTAAAAAATAAAATAATGCTGTTTAACTATCGTTAAGCCTCCAGTTCCCTGATTCTAATATAAAAAATTCGACTGATGACCAGTCCTATACTTCCCACCTAGTAAATATTTGCAAAAAATAAACACTCTTTTTTATTCTTTGAAAAAAAGCATGGCCCTCTTTTTTGTTTAGTGATCTACTGATGGCTAGCTTAATATAGCAAAAATCATGGTTACCTTGATTTACGTACAATTTTTATTTTTTTTAGTAAAATATTTTTTTCTCGAAAACTGTACATTTTAGAGAAAAAAAATATTTACATTTTTTTCATATTATAACATCTAGAATTCATTTATATTTTTTTTTACCTCTATTAATCTTTACTAAAAGGTTAAATTTCAATTTACAAACAATTCAGATATTTTTTTCTTCCGGTAGAGAATATTCTGCATTGTGAAGAGAGTTCTTAAATGTAAATAAACGTGTTTTTTTTAATGGTTTTATTTAGATTGACTCCGTATATTTGTTTGATTGTTTGTTTGTTTAGTTACTATCTTTGTTTCAAATCTTGCGAAAGCTTTTTCAACTACTTCTACTTAACCGATTCTTATGAATTTTGCACACACATTGAGTTCCCGTGCAATACGAATATTATGATAATTTCAACTTGGTAACGAGGGTCTGATGATGGAATCAGGAGGTGGGCAGTTGAAAGGATGAGGAGTTTGCGTAATGATACGGGCCAGAAATCAAACTAAAAAAAAAACTAGAAAATAAAAATAGGTAAAAAAACTTTTAAGTTAAACGGCTTTATTTTAAATCATCAGCTGTACCAAAAACTAGAAAATAATTAGGACACAAACCAAGGAACACTTTGTGTCGCTGCGTCAGCGGAATAAGTAATTAAAACGCGGGGCGCATATAAATCTATATAACGACTATAATAATAAATTATTAAATAAGAACGGCTTGTCTAGAAAAATGTGTTTCCAAGCCCACCAACAGTAATATTTCAAATGCGCCCCACGTTTTTATTACTTATTCCGCTGATGCAGCGACGCAAAGTGTCCCTTGGTTTGTGTCCTAATTATTTACTAGTTTTTGGTACAGCTGATGATTTTTTTAATTTTAAAATGTAGGTATAGATAATAATATATTTATATACATTTACTAGCGGACCCGGTCCGGCTTCGCCCGGATGCTAAGAAAACCCGGGTGCTAGGAATTTCCCGGGTGCAATACACTACTCGTACTCGCTTCGCTCGTTCGCTTGAATATTATTATTACACTACTCACTCGCTTCGCTCGTTCGCTTGAATATTATTATAACTACATTACTCACTCGCTTTGCTCGTTCGTTTGAATTTTATTAATAGACTACTCACTCGCTTCGCTCGTTCGCTTGAATATTATAAATACACTACTCACTCGCTTCGCTCGTTCGCTTGAATATTATAATAACATTACTCACTTGCTTCGCTTGTTTGTTTGAATTTTATTAATACACTACTCACTCGCTTCGCTCGTTCGCTCGAATATTATAAATACACTACTCACTCGCTCGTTCGCTTGAATATTATAATTACATTACTCACTCGCTTCGCTCGTGCGCCATATATGTATTTTTTAAAGCTAAATAAAATAAAAAATTCAAAAAAAAATTTTCTTTAAAAAATAGATAAAAAAATTCTGGATAGGGACACCCTCATCACCTAGCGGTATGAAATATACTTTACGACCTATTCTCATACCTACCAAATATACACAAAAAATTTCATGATAATCGGTCAAGCCGTTTCGGAGGAGTATGAACACAAACACCGTGACACGAGATTTTTATATATATAGATTATGACCTTTATTGGAACGCTATATTAAATTTTATTGTTACTAAATGTGAGATTTTAACAAAAGAACACGCTATTCAAAATATTGAAAGAAAACAGACACTTCCGTTTTGACACCCACCTCGTCAAGCAACAATGGATAAATCTGATTTATTTTTTTACACAGAAAAATAAATATTTTATTCTACTTTTCAATAAAAACATATTTTTGAACTCATAAAGGACTGTTTTAAATAAATATTAGTAAAAAAAACTTTTTAGAAACATGCTTTTATTTAAATGCACTAAAAAAGGAAAAAATAATTTTTAATAATTTAGGTTCATAATTATAAAAGCGTTGGTCGTGACTAATAAACTATCATTGAGTTCATGACCCACGCTTTTATAATTATGAACCTAAATTATTAAAAAGTCGTTCAAACTTGACTTGCAAGAATTGATCTAAACAAACACACAAACTAACTAACTAACTAGCATACATTGCAAGTTAAATAAAAGCTTGTAAAAAACTAGTGTTTTGTAAAAGCTGAAATTTGCTAGTGTTAAATAAAAGTATAGATTGTATAATATCTAGTTTATTAATAATAATTATTTATTAATTTTAAAAATTCACAGATTTCGCAATCCTTGCAACCATCGAGGACATTGGAAATGATAACAGCATATATGAAACATAATTAACTGTTTATTATACACACAATATTTATCAATGCGTTTAGTTTTGTCAGGAATAACCCTATTATTCTTCTGTTATATACGCGTTCACTTTTGCTTGATTACTTAACTTTTAAATGGATTCTTCTACAGTATTTATTAACATTTGCTCAAAAATAATACCGCAGATCGTCGCAAATACCTCTCAATTAACTAGACATGATATAAAACACATTTTGAAAAAATTGCACTTGTTCAATTTTGCATGATTGCTCCTCACTTGATCGCGACACCGTTGTCTTCGTCGCAAATACCTCTCAATTAACTAGACATGATATAAAACACATTTCGAAAAAATTGCACTTGTTCAATTTTGCATGATTGCTCCTCACTTGATCGCGACACCGTTGTCTTCGTCGCAAATACCTCTCAATTAACTAGACATGATATAAAACACATTTCGAAAAAATTGCACTTGTTCAATTTTGCATGATTGCTCCTCACCGTTGTCTTTTGGCCTTGAACGAAAACTCGTAACTCTGCCCCCATATACGAACATAAACATTTCCAATGTTAAAATGCTGAGAGGGAAAAAGCAGAAATATAAATGTATGAGGTATAACTTCGAATGTACGCTTATGTGGTGAGGCACATATCCTATCTTTTTGTCAAGTGAAATGTCCTTCCCAACTAGGCGGGGCCAGTGCTAGGATAGGAATTGATATTTTATGATAATGCTCGGACATGTGAAAATTTTTGAAAGCTTATAATATGTTACGCCCTGTGCTATATAAAATTCGAACGTTGGCTATGGAACGCTCCAAATAAAAACCTCCCCAATTATCTGCGACCAAGATCCGTGAACACGTCAACCTTATTTATCTTTTCTGATAGTTTCTTCTACCCCCACCCCTTTCCAGTGATCATATAAATTAAGTTTTAGTGTCATCTATTAGCGCACTTATGAACTACAATATGTTTTATTGTCATCTGTTAGCGCACTTGTGAACTACAAATAACTTATTACGCGTATTAAGTTTTAGTATCATCTATTAGCGTACTTATGAACTACAAATTATTACCAGCAGACTGCAAATACGTGTTCGTGTTTGAGCCGAGTAACCCCGATTCAGCGAGCGTTACCGTCGGCTGCGAACGGTTCACTATCGTTGACTACCCAGGCAAAGCGCGCCTAAGGAAGTTTTCACTTCAAAAATCGTGATAGCTGCGTCATTACGGAAAGGAGTGGGGGTAGAAAAAATCGACAACTATCAGAAAACATGCGCGAACAAAAAATAAGGTAGAGGACAGTGTGATCCAGTGGTTAGCGTCGCGGACTCTGGATCAGACTGTCGCGGGTTCGAATCCCGCCTCCGCTCATGGATGTTTTGTGATGTAATTTAGTTGTAAGTGAGTTGTTATTTGATGTAATCAAGACGCTAATGACCTAAGTTGTCGACGCGTCTATAATTTACAATAAATAAAAAATAAGGTTGACGTGTTCGAGAATCTTGGTAGCAGATAATCGGGGAAGTTCGCACTGTATATATGCATAGCTTACAAAGAAGTAAGTAAATTCAACAAAGAACAAATTCAGCGCTACTTCCTCCGGGATACGCCGAGATACTGCGGGCAGGAGCTAAATCCGATCATAATACATGTACCCTTCTTTTCCCCTAGCGTACAATACTCGTTTGTGTTGGCAGACCTGTGGTCATTCTTTTGTTCGGCTTTAAAACTCGTAAACTATAGATTTGTACAGTTCCACAAAAACAAGAGCAGTACACCAAGGAGTATAGATTATATAGAGTAAAGGAGACGAATCTCCGTGGGTTGTAATTATTATTAGTGTAGATTATAGACGCGTCGACAACTCAGGTCATTAGCGTCTTCAACACAACAATTAATAATCCATTTGTGTATTAGAATCTGCCAACCGGCATACGCAAACCGACTGGTACGAGCTCGGGCTCCTGGGAACGCCAATTCCCAAAGAACATTGGAATGCATTTGCGAGAACAACTACATTCCAATGTTCCCCCTGGGGGATCTGCGGGTTGTAAATAGAAAATATAGTGTAGGTTCTAAAAACGAAAGGCATTGGCGAGTGGATTCCAAAACTAAACTAGGGACCTCAAAACGTGCAGATATGTCAAAATCCCATTACAATAACTTGAAGTTAAAAATTCTAAATAAAAATCAAAGTTTAAACAATTTAAACCCGACTACTAAAAAAAACTTTTTAACAAAAAAAAACCTCCTTCAAAAAGGCACTAAAAAGAGGAAAACAATGAAATTTTGAAGTCTGTGCCAATTAAAATATGAAATTGGTTAAAAAGAAGATATTAATCACTATATACTATACTTTTTAACCGACTTCATATTTTAATTGGCACAGACCTCAAAATTTCATTATTTTCCTCTTTTTAGTGCCTTTTTGAAGGAGGTTTTTTTTTTGTTAAAAAGTTTTTTATTTTTTACTTTTTAGTGTCAAAAAGTAACATTTACCTTAAAGAATCACACGCCGTTACTTACTTTTTTATTAAAATCAGCCGAACTACTGAACCGATTTTGATGAAATTTCTATGGGACCAATCTGAAAGTATACCCTTTCAATTTAAAAAAAAATTTCAAAATCAGTTCATAAACGACGAAGTTATCCGCGAACACACATAAAACAAAAAATATATGCGGTCGAATTGAGTAACCTCTTTTTTTTGAAGTCGGTTAAAAAGTAGAAAACAAGATTCCAATTTGAAAAGTAGTCGGGTAACTAAAACTAACATTTTTGCCCGACTACTGTATTGGAAGTTTGTTTCCTACTTTTTTTAAACTTTGATTTTCGTTTTGAATCATAAATAAAACTCGGCTCGCAGTGCCAAACCCTGCCGACAATATAGTGTATTTGCTAATACAGAGGTCTTGTGGCTTTATTATGTGAACTTAAGTTTGTTTTTGGACAAAATACAAAATTCAACCCTTTAATACATCCCTTAAAATAATATTTTTTTCTTGATTTCAATATTACTTATTATCAATGCAACCTCTGTGCCAAATTAAAAACACCCTTCAGTAAGTAAATCACTATTCGCAAACCAGTGTTTTCATAAATTAAGTCCGGTCCTGTCGAACCGATTTTATTAAAATTTTAGCAGCACATTTTAATCTTCACTAAAGGGTTAAATTTCAATTTTGAAACGATTCTGAGAATTTTTCTGGTATTTTTGGACCCAAAAACATTTTCCAACCCCTAAAAGCAACCCTTCAAGTGATCCGATTGGGTCCATTTTAAATAGGCTTCGCGCGGTGATAGATTCCAACATGTGTACCAAATTTAGTTTAAATCGAATAGGTCTGTCGAGAGTTATAATGCTATATATGTATATACATAAACATTTTCAAAAATGGAGGCAAACTGTTCAGGAGGCTATGAAACGTCGAGAAACTTTGGTACGACCCCTAGGTCTCGCCATCCGACCGACGCCAATAGTATTTGTGCTATACAGATTGTATCAAATTAAACCTGTGCATAGGGCATTCTGTGTGTAAGACAGAGATTGATACATAAAGCAATAAGTAAGAATGAGATAAATGATCGCTAATAGGAAGTTACTGTGGTTACTGTAAATAAATAATACCGAACAACCTGATAGCGTCATCGTTGTTTTCTGCAGTAAAAATAGTCACTACTGAAATTATTGATAAAATGGCAATTTAAACTGTTTGGGAAAAAATCCAAATAATTAAATGGTTTTATGGTGGTAATTCCACCGCCGACATAATAAAATTATTTGTAGCTGCCTTTCAAAATTTCTAATGCATGTCAGTCCGTTGACCATCAAATGTTAGCCAATGTGAGGGGAAATTTTTGTAATCGATTAGGATATTGTTTGGCAGAACGTGGAAGTTTTTTCGAACACTTAATAAATTAATTAATAAAATAATTGTTAAAACTTTTGTACAGAATATAAATAATATTACGATTTAATATTGTGGTTAATTAGTTGCTTTAGTTGATAAACTGGTAAAAGATTTACATTTTTACAGCATAGAAGGAGCGAAAAAACAAAGACGACGTTATTAGGTTGTATAAATATTATTAATTTACAGTAACCACAGTAACTTCCTTCAGTGATTATTTATCTCATTCTTACTTAATACTTTATATATCGATCTCTGTCTTACACACAGAACGGCCTATGCACAGCTTTAATTTAATACAATCTGTATATGGCAAATACACTAATAAATAGACAAGATAATGTTGAACTGTAGACTCTATATTCAAGTGTTGTTTACCTTTATTTCTTCATACTTCCTTCGTCGAGTGCTTGCTAGCTTACCTAACCACTCCATGAACTACAATCACTACCGTGGAGCAAAGAACACCGAAATACGGACTCTTTTATTTAGAAGCTTTTATAACTTGCAATGTATGTTAGTTTGTTTGTTTAGGTCAAAACTTGCAAGTCAATTTTGAACGACTTCCACGTATCCGATCGATTTGAAATTTTGTACACATATGTATTCCCGATGACAATACATGAATAAATCGTTTTTAGAAATAAATTCAACCTTTGAGGGGTTCAAATGGGGACGTAGGGTTTTTAACATTGGAAATGTTTATGTTCGTATATAGTGGCAGAGTTACGAGTTTTCGTTCAAGGCCAAAAGACAACGGTGTCGCGATCAAGTGAGGAGCAATCATGCAAAATTGAACAAGGGCAATTTTTTCGAAATGTGTTTTATATCATGTCTAGTTAATTGAGAGGTATTTGCGACGATCTGCGGTGTTATTTTTGAGCAAATGTTAATAAATACTGTAGAAAAATCCATTTAAAAGTTAAGTAATCAAGCAAAAGTGAACGCGTATATAACAGAAGAATAATAGGGTTATTCCTGACAAAACTAAACAGTGCATTGATAAATATTGTGTGTATAATAAACAGTTAATTATGTTTCATATATGCTGTTATCATTTCCAATGTCCTCGATGGTTGCAAGGATTGCGAAATCTGTGAATTTTTTTGACTAATCAACGCCCAAGCCAAATCGCTGAAGCTATAGAAACTTGAAATTTGGACAGTTGGTTCCTTTTCTGACGTAAGCATCCACTAAGAAAGGATTTTTCGAAATTCAATCCCTACGGGTGTCGAAGGAGGATAAAATTTTGAAAGACTAAAACGAACAAAATAAATATGTATTAGTAAAAAAAAATTTTAGCGACAAGCTTTTATTTAAATGCACTAAAAAGGAAAAAATAATTTTTAATAAATTAGGTTCATAATAATTTATAAAAGCGTGGGTCGTGACTAATAAACTATCATAGAGTTTACGACTCACGCTTTTATAAATTATGAACCTAATTTATTAAAAATTATTTTTTCCTTTTAAGTGCGTTTAAATAAAAGCTTGTCTACTAATATTTGTTAGGAATAGTTATATCGATTTACAGGAGAAACTTCTGTGTTCTATATTAATGAGAGTTCACTGTAACTATGAATATTGTTAACTCTGTTCTTGTAACGACGATCGACATGGGACAACGGAATGTGTGCGTGTGTATGTGTGTGTGTGTGTGTGTGTGTGAATGCAATATTATGTACACTCAAAACACACACTTGGGGACTTTGACGGTGATCAAATCGTTAAAAAACTGTGCTCCTTTAATATAGAAATAGCGCACAAAACACTTTTCTCAGTGTAAACTTTTTATTAATTCCGAATATTTACTTAAACCTTTGAGAAATAACGTTTGCTTCTTTTTTGAAGAGAAGCTTTTTAACGGACGTTATGCGTTTGGCCGCAGGGGAATAAATTGAGAAAACACGTCATCGTTACCGTCACCACTTTCGTGAAAATTTTATTTTGTAAAAATAATCCGATTCTTTTGAAAATTGATTTTTGAGAGTTTCATAGGACACAAAAAAATAAAATGGCGTCAGATTTCAAAATGGCGGCCATATGTAGATACTTTTGTAAACATTAGCCGATCCTTTTGAAAATTGATTTTTGAGAGTTTTATAGGACACAAAAAAAATGGCGTCAGATTTCAAAATGGCGGCCGTATGTACTTTTGTAAAAATTATCCGATCCATTTGAAAATTGATATTTTCAAAATGGCGGCCAAATAATACATTTTCAATTACTTAGGTAGTACCTATTTTTTTATAGCTTTGATAAATTCGATTTTATATAGGTACAATGTATATTGTATAGGTACAGTAAAATCAGTTTAAAAATTATTTTTTTTAATAAAAAAAACAGTAATTTAGTCCCTTCTTAACACAAACAATTTTATTATTGGATGTACATTTGGGCTTGAGAATGACCGAGCGTGTAGTAATGCTGTTGTTTACACGGCGTTGCTATGTAGTTCCTCTATTATAAGTCCCCAGTTCCCGGGTTCTAATCCGAGAGCTGGTAAAAGTGTCAATTGGATTTTCAATTTATTATTAAAAAAAATAATATAGAATTGAAAATATGAATTGGTGCTAGGCCCAAATAACCTTAGCTGTTGGTGGTCTTTCAATTTCAATTTTGGATGTACATTTCGAGAGATATGCTCCCATTTTCAGCAAAACTGAGTTTTGAAAAAAAAAACTGTTTGGTATCAAGAGGGACATATTATGTTGGTAAAATAGATTTTCTTCTCGATTGATATGCTGAGGTCGGGTCAAAGTCACCTTTGTATTGTAGCAAACCCTAAGATGTTACGCCACTGCCTCCAGTAGAAACGACGAGAAAGAAAGGTCACAGTACTAAAGCGTGGAATGGTATCGAAGACACGAGCACCTGCCGGAATGTTCTAGAGAACGCGAGAACGTACTAGGCTGGGTTGCGCGACCTTAATATAAGTGAAGTACGAGTGGGTCGGTGAGTCAGTCGACGGTGTCACGCAATCGGTAATCAGTGTCGTGTTGAATACGAAGTCAAGTACTGAGCAACGAATAGTGCGTCTGATATAAATAAATCTGACATAAATATTTAAATAAATAATCCTTGTATATACAGGGTGGACCAGGTTATAGTAGCAATAATTCACCATTCGATGGTCCATCGAAAAATAAGTCGACATGCATATTTTTATTTTTTTCCAAAACGCTTCCTAAGGGAGATACACCCCTTGAAAGTTCAGTTTTAAAATTCTTTTTTTTGTCCTAACTCTCAGGTCATTAATGCGTTTTTGACCAAATTTGGTACAAGTATTTATGCAATAGATACTCATTATTTGACGTAAGTAACTTTTGTCAAAATTGTCAAGTGGCGTAGGTACAGGGGGGTTGTTTCACTTTTCCCGGCCTATTTTCTGCGCCATTGGATATTTTTAAAGAATAACATTTTTTTCGAATTCCCTGTTCAATTTAGAAAAAAAGAGTCACTCTTGCAAAATTTCGATTTGAGGCTTCGTTTACGAGATAATTAGAGTTGAATGTTTAGAACACTTCTAAAATAATAGGTCTGGAATCTTGTACAACAATTGTAAACTTTTCACTGTTTGACGAATTTAAATAAATAATTCATTAATTAAATTAAAAACAACAAATAAATAACTTATGAAAATAACCAACAAAGTAGACGATACTTGGTTTTGAGATAATTTATGACACTTGTCAGTATTGATTTTTAAAACTGGACTTAGAAGGGCTGTATCTCCCTTAGGAAGCGTTTTGGAAAAAATAAAATTATGCATGTCTACTTATTTTTTGATGGACCATCGAATGGTGAATTATTGCTACTATAACTTGGTCCACCCTGTATAGTTATTTGTTAAGTGTTAGTTAAGTGAGTCGGTGAATCAGTCGATGGTGTCACGCAATCGGTTATCAGTGTCGTGTTGAATACGAAGTCAAGTACTGAGCGACGAATAGTGCGTCTGATATAAATAAATCTGACATAAATAATTACAAATAAATAATCCTTGAATATATAGTTATTTGTTAAGTGTTAGTTAAGTGGCTCGTTTAGTTCAATAATTAGCGTTTAAGTTTTTTTTTATTGTTAGAATTGACTTTTCGTTGTTGCAATTATTGTATATAGTTAATTGTTACGAATTACTGTAAATAATTGTAAATAAATATTTATTCCGCCAACTCAGAAAACAGTTTTGTAACAATATTTTTTATCAGACTATGTGGATTTTTTCACGGAATCTTGTAGCTGTTATTGAGACGAATCCAACGACATAAGGTTATTCAATGTCATAAATAAAGAAGTTGCGTAAAATGAAAATAACTAATTATTAATTAAAACGTTACTATCACGTTACTACAAATGTAAAAATGTCAAAAGTATAAAACAATCGAATCAATTGCGAAACAAGACTACTTGATAGCAACGTTTTAATTAATAATTAATTAGTTATTTTTAACCGACTTCAAAAAAAGGAGGTGGTTCTCAATTCAGTTGTATTTTTTTTATGTTTGTTACCTCAGAACTCCGTCATTTATTAACCGATTTGGAATTTTTTTTTTATTTGAAAGGATGTACTTTCAGATTGGTCCCATAGAAATGTCATCAAAATCGGTTCAGTAGTTCGGCTGATTTTAATAAAAGTTAATAACGGCGTGCGATTCCTTAAGGTAAATGTCACTTTTTGACACATCAGACAGCGTAAGAAAGTCGGTTTAAGAAAAGTGAGTAACGGCGTGTGATTCCTTTAAGGTAAATGTCACTTTTTGACACTAAAAAGTAAAAAATAAAAAACTTTTTAACAAAAAAAACCTCCTTCAAAAAATTTTGAGGTCTGCGCCAATTTAACAAAATATGAAGTTGGTTAAAAAGAAGATATTAATCACTATACTTTTTAATGACTTCATATTTTATTAAATTGGCGCAGACCTCAAAATTTCATTATTTTCCTCTTTTTAGTGGCTTTTTGAAGCAGGTTTTTTTTTGTTAAAAGTTTTTCATATTTTTAATATCACTGGCTGTTTCAGGGTTTATATTATATTGTATCAGTAAATGGACCGACCAATCACAATTATTGTCACAACTGCCGTTCGAATATATCTACAGACTATACCATAAAGGCATATAACATTGTAACACAGACCCCGCGGAGAAGAGTGGATGCACTCCATTTTTTATTTCATTGAGCTAGCATTTTAACCTTCAAATCGTCGAGACAGTGGCGTCGCATATTCAAAAATAACAGCTCTATTTTGGTTTGTTATATTTTCATCCTCAGAACTGATTTTTGCTTACAAAGATCTCTCGAAATAAAAGCGAGAGGTTGGTATTACTTGTTCTGCAAGAAAAAGAGAGAAAAAATATGTTTGCGCACGCATACCGTGTCCTGCCACCTAGCCAGCAGCAGTCAGTGACCGATATAGACAGACTATTGCCTAGTAACTAGTTACAATATCATCTGTATGGACACGGTATGAACTGTATGGACACAGGTAAAAAAGTTACGTGGGTTTTCAACTTGCCTTGCTAATTGATTTTAATAATATTATATAATCATTTTTTTAATTACTCGCGATGTGCGTACGACAGAAGTATTTATGCGTCAAATTAATGAATCCATTAAACTAATTGATTTTTACTCTTTGGTTAATTACAAAATATAAGCTGTGTTTTTGAAAAAACGAATTGCTTGTTTTTATTATAATGTCATTAATTTATTTTGTCAATGATTTAATAAACTGGAATAGCTTCACGTCAAAAGGAAACGCCATAATAATCGGCCGTATTCCAATTATTCCGCTGTCCTTAAGTTCGATTTTTTTTAACTTCCCGCTAAGAAAATTGAAAATTTTCAAAAATAGGGACGTTATTGATTTCACCCCGATTTTCGAAAAAATCGAGTTTTCATCAGATCTAGACGTTTTGTGATCCTAGAAAGCTATTCTGACTATTTTTACGATGATGTCAGTACGTGTGTGTGTGTATGTGTATGTAAACCTCTAATAACTTTTGAACGGCTTGACCGATCGAATCGCGATTTGCGGCATTCGAAAGGGTTCCACTGAACTTAGATTTCCTGAAAATTTGAACCGATTCGGCCCAATAGATTTTGAGAAATTCTAAAAAAACCGAAAAAAAAAGTTGTTAAAACGATGTTTTTTCAAAATAACTTTTAGAATATTGTACCGATTGATTTCATAATCTAATCAGCTCTTCTCCTCAGAAAACTGAGTCGAATGCCGCTAAACGGATCAAATCGGTTAATCCGTTCGAGAGATATCGTAGTCAACAGATTTCGAAAAAAGTGTTTTTTCAAAATAACTTGGAGATTTCTCAACCAATCGATTTTGTACCTCTTACAATATTTTTAGAGCTTAAAAAACTGCGTCGAACGCCGTTTTAAAGATCAAAATCGAACAACGCGTTCAAAAGTTATAGCTTTTCAAAAATTAAAATAGTGTTTAAATATCAGCAATTTTCAGATTTTTGAGCTCGAAGAGCTCAAAAATCTACTTTTGGGTATATTATCAACTGCTTCGAACTCAGAGCGCTTGAAAATGGCGTGAAGTTCCAGGGATGGCCTGCAGGGTCAACCGATTTACAGTTTTTTTTAATATACAGGGTGAGTTCGACCACCCGTATCAGTCGTTTTTTTCGAAAACGGTTAATCGTAGAGAGTTCTATCAAAAATTTGTATTACAAAAGCCCTAATAAAGAACTGAATGGTGATAATTTTTTTTTCCGGGAAGGTCGGCTTCCCTATTAGTTTGCTCCAGAATGTCCAAAACTCCGGAATTATAAATGTAACGATAGGTCGAAAGTGGTATTGTTGAAAAGATCTTTAAAAAATTAGCAAGTTTTGTACGGATTTTTTTTTTATTACTTCCACCCCTGTTAAGTAATATTTGTTTGAAATTACTAAATTAAAATGTTAAAATAACGAACTTTTTAAAAGTCCGTATTTAAAATCTAGTTACCTACCTATCTATCGATCATTAAACACTGAAGAAATACACTCACAGTATAACCAGAAGAGCTCAGTAGTATGTATTAAAGAGTAAATGGAAGACAGTTTGAACACTTGTGACAATGTCTAAGGTTGCTAGATTTTTAATGCCGACTTCGATCGTTATTATGAAATGTTGTTTTAATAATTTCAAACGATTGTTACTTAACAGGGGTGGCAGTAATTAAATAATTTTTCCTACAAAACTTGCCTATTTTTTAAAGAGCTTTTCAACAGCACCACTTTCAACCTATCGTGCTTTCTAAAATTCCGGAGTTTTGTACATATAATAATTTATATTTATACTTATAGAAATTTACAGGGGTGGCAGTAATAAAAAAAATTTTCCTACAAAACTTGCTTATTTTTTAAAGATCTTTTCAACAATACCACTTTCGACCTATCGTTACATTTATAATTCCGGAGTTCCGGACATTCTGGAGCAAACTAATAGGGAAGCCGACCTTCCCGGAAAAAAAAATTATCACCATTCGATTCTTTATTAGGGCTTTTATGATGCAAATTTTTGACACAACTCTCTACGACTAACCGTTTTCGAAAAAAACGACTGATACGGGTGGTCGAACTCACCCTGTATAACGCATTTTTTACATCGAGGTCATAATACATGCGAAAAAAAATATTTTATAATATGTCTATCATCTGTCTGTCTGACTGTACACTATACGGTCGTAATACATTGCGGCAGAATGGGGGTAACCCTTTTTGAATTCAAATTTTTAGTTCATGATTTGACAATAAATAAATAAATAAATAAAATAGGTAAATAAAATAAATTATATTTATTTATTTATTGTAGATTATAGACGCGTCGACATCTAAGGTCATTAGCGTCTTTCAACTACACTAAATAACAACTAACTTAAGACTAAATAACATCACAAAACATCCATGAGCGGCAGGTGGGATTTGAACACACGGCAGTCCAGTCTAGAGGTCGTCGCGCCAAGCACGCTAACATCTAGGCTATACTGCCCTCTAAAATAAATTATATAAGTTAAATAAAATAAATAAATAAAATACCGAAAATAAAGAAATTAAATAAACAAATACATAAATAAATAAAAACTCGGGTCGCAGTGCCAAAACCCTGCCGACAATATAGTGTATTTGCTGATAATTGTGGCTTTATTATGTGAACTTTAAGTGTGTTTTTGAACAAAATATAAAATTTAACCCCTTAATACATCCCTTAAAATAATATTTTTTTTCTTAATTTCAATATTTTTATCAATGCAACCTCGGTACCAAATTAAATACACCCTTCAGTAAGTAAAGCATTTTCCGCAAACTAGTTTTCATAAGATTTGTAAGTCCGGTCCTGTCGGGCCGATTTTATTAAAATTTTAGCAGCACATTTTAATCGTTACTAAAAGGTTAAATTCCAATTTTGAAACGATTCTGAGAATTTTTTCGGCATTTTTGGGCCCAAAAACATTTTTCAACCCCTAAAAACCACCCTTTAAATAGTCCGATTTGGCCCATTTTAAATAGGCTTCGTGCGGTGATGGATTTTAACGTGCCTACCAAATTTCGTCAAAATCAATTAACTCTTTCGAAAGTTATAGCCCGCACACACACACACACACACACACACACTATATATATATATATATATATATATATATATATATATATATATATATATAAATATATAAATATATATATACATATATAAACAGACATTTCCAAAAATGGTGCCAAAGTGTTCAGGAGGCTATGAAACGTCGAGAAATTTTGGTCCGACCCCTAGGTCCCGCCATCCGACCGACGCCAATAGTGTATGTGCCATATGGCAAATACACTAATAACAAGCGGCTGTCATTCCGGAGTAACGCCGGCTAAATATACGGTTGGTTTTTGCCCTGCGCTCAGTTCTTCTAGACGTGGTTTTTTCTGATATCATTAGTTTGCGATAAGCTCAGGGGATATTGTCAACGTTTGTAGCTAATAGTTTCTCTTCGACAAGCACTGTCTCTTAGGTATTGTAACCCACTGAATATTGCATTCAGGTCAGTATAGAAGGTTAAATCGAACTCGATACCAAACAAAAAAGCTGTAGCGTATCGAACATTACATTTAATCCGAGATTAAATATCGTAGATTGGTTTTTGAAACGTTATAACAGTTAAATAGACATGTGCAAAATTTATAACTTATAGATTATTAGTGGTCCCGCCCGGATTCGTCCGGGTGCTAAAAATTAGATTAAACACCCGCCCCTCCGCCATATATACACGTACTTCTACAATGCACGGTAATCTAGCGGTCCCTCCCGGATTCGACCGCATGCTAAGAATTAGATTAAACACCCGTCCCTCCGTCATATATACACGTACACTTCTACAATGCACGGTAATCTAGCGGTCCCTCCCGGCTTCGACCGGATGCTAAGAACTAGATTAAACACCCGTCCCTTCGCCATATATACACGTACGTCTACAATGGACGGTAATCTAGCGGTCCCTCCCGGCTTCGACCGGATGCTAAGAATTAGATGAAACACCCGCCCCTCCGCCATATATACACGTACTTCCACCATGCAAGGTAATCTAGCGGTCCCTCCCGGCTTCGACCGGATGCTAAGAACTAGATTAAACACCCGTCCCTTCGCCATATATACACGTACGTCTACAATGGACGGTAATCTAGCGGTCCCTCCCGGCTTCGACCGGATGCTAAGAATTAGATGAAACACCCGCCCCTCCGCCATATATACACGTACTTCTACCATGCAAGGTAATCTAGCGGTCCCTCCCGGCTTCGACCGAAGTAGTGAATTGGAATGACCTCGAGTCAAAAATTACCGACACAAAAATTAATGTATTGCTGACAGGGATAAAACGGCTCTAACGTTTTGGATGAAATTTACTGAAAAGGGGTTTTGGGGGCAAAAAATCGATCTAGCTAAGTCTCATCCCAGCAAAAATTCGTTTTGTTATAGATTTTATAGTTTCAAATATCAATTTATTGACGTTTCAATATACACTGTAAAAAATGGATGTAAAAATACTTTGAAAGTTAAGGTAAAATTCGCTCGATTTTATAAGTGATTTTACATTATTATTTATTTTTACACAGAAAAGTTCATAAAAACTTGGACTTTTACTGTGAAGAACAAATTTGTCATTTTTACATAAGGTAAATTAAAATTACCTACATAATTTGTGTAATATTCCAATAAAGTGTGTAAAAATTACAAAATGAAATGTATAGTTACATATATAAAATGGATAAATACAAAACAAATTAATGTGAAATTAGTACGCATGCGCAATGTGTTTTTATAGAATTTACGCGATGTGGCGATACCTGTTTGAGACGCCATTGTCTCTTTGTGTGTCAATTACCAGATTAATCGCTGGCTACAAATGGACCATCAATAATCTATGTAATCGGCCTTCTCATTTCTTACAGTGTGGTGTAATATTGTGAGCAGACTTTGGATATGTATAGATGTTATGATATCCGTAGATTTTATTAATAATAATTATATTTTATTAATTTTAAAAATGCTGAGAGGAGAAAAGCAAAAATGTAAATGTATGAAGTATAACTTCGACCGTGCGCTATGTTTAAATGACCTCTTTTTTTTGAAGTCGGTAGTCGGTTCAATTTTAAAAAATTGAAATTGTCAGCGACATGATGTGATATAAGAACTCATTATAGCAGCGGTTCCCAACCTTTTAAGTTGTGCGCACCACTAATTTTGTAAAAAAATTTTGAGGCCCACTAACTAAATATACAAATAAAAACTAAAAACACACAAACACAAATAGACACATATACTCGAGTGTTCCCATCTCGACCCCTGAACCTCCAAATTATTGAAGGTTCAGAGGTCTTGGCTTAGACTCTCGACTAGCGTCCACGGTCAGTACCACGCTGCCCGTGGCCCACAAGTGGGCTGGGACCCATGGTTTAACACGTTGACTGCCGCAATAATCAAAAATATTTGATCCCTTCTGGCCAGAACTGTTTTGTCCTTGAATAGGATAGCGATAATGTTCTTTAACATTAATGAATTTATTTTTCCCTAAAAAATGTATTTTTTTGTTTTTTGAGTCGAGAGACACCAAATGTTCACGTGGCCCATATAGCAGAAGTTTGCAGTAATGGCCGTATGCATCATATGCCGTTTCATATGTAAACAAGTCTGCATACGCTTGAATCATATGAAAAAAAATTAGTTATTTTCTTATTTAGAAATGTAATTAAATGTTGGTTTTTGTTTGAATAAATATAAAGATAATATTTTTTTTTCATTGCTTTTTAGTGAAATGTCAACTACAAACATTTGAAGTCTGAGAATCAACTATCGATTCACTCAGGTGCAGGCCATTGCATAAAAGTTACATTGACCTGAGAATCAAATGATGCTTTCCTTGGCTATTATAACTTGCAGCGCTTGAGAATCAACTATCGATTCACTCAGGTGCAGGCCACTGCATAAAAGTTACATTGACCTGAGAATCGAATGATGCTTTTCTTAGCTATTATAATTTGCAGTGCTTGAGAATCAACTATCGATTCACTCAGGTGTAGGCCACTGCATAAAAGTTACATTGACCTGAGAATTGAACGATGCTTTTCTTAGCTATTATAATTTGCAGTGCTTGAGAATCAACTTGTGATACTCGCGGCTGTTATGGTCGATTCTTCGAGCATCTTAAGTTATGCTTCTTACGGCAGTCAACGTGTTAAGAACCGCTGCATTATAGTATAATGTTTTCTAAAAGGTCTTAGCAAATGACAATGCTTTTATCGCAAGTGGTGCCATTTTTTTCCTCCAGAAATGATGAAAAATGTTCGATATCTGCATGTTGACGCACAAAAAAAACTCGAGTAACAGACTTATTTAGTATTCAGTGCAGACGCGCGAAATTTATTATTTTAAAAACGTTGAACAGACATCAAATATTTTAATCCGAGGTATAAAAAACACTTCTACATCAGAGTGGGCGGGTATATCGTGCTTGGCAATTGTTATAAAGCCTTGTTTACAGTTAACGAGCTCCGAAAATGACGCGGCAATTGTTGATTAATGAGAATTGTTTGTGCGGGAGACATTTTGTGTCAAGAAAAACTGGATCGCAAATCCACGAAATGTTATACCTGGAAATTATTTTAAAGACTCTAGACCGAGAACTAGTGACAATTTTTTGGTGTTATTTATTCAAGGCCTTATTTTTGTGAAGATGTTGAGGGAGGCATATTAAAGTGTCCTGAGTAAGGAATTTTGCTAGATAACGGTATGGGAGGGATGCAGACCACCCCCAAGATGTAGCAAAAAAAATGGTCACAATTATTATTAAAAATTAATAAACAAACACTTGAAAAATTCTTCACATTTATTAATCTCAACGATCGTTTCGGGTTCCTAACCCATCATCAGGAGTTTACATTAAAACTCAGTTTTAATGTAAACTCCTGATGATGGGTTAGGAACCCGAAACGATCGTTGAGATTAATAAATGTGTAGAATTTTTCAAGTGTTTGTTTATTAATTTTTATTCAATCATGTTCTAGCAAGTGCTTAACGATAATTCTAAAGAATTTACAATTATTATTGTTCCAAGGCTGAAATTGTTTTTATAGCTTGTCGGTGACCCAATAATACCATTATAATATTTGCAGATCGATTGGTCAGTATTAAAGGGGTGGCATATCACCCTAAACGTGTCATGTACCCGACGAAATTTATATTATTAGTTCAAGGTTCAAATTTTGATATGTTGTTACGACGACTGTTTAAGCATATATTTCAATTTACAGAACAAATTGTCGGAATTAACCTCCTTGAAGAACGATATAAACACCTAGTTTCCCTCTAAGAGAGGGAGTTAATACCGACATTTTTTTCGAGTGTTTTTTACTCAACTCATTTTTTTAGCAAGTAGGTAGCTTTTCTACTTGACTCGAATTTTTACGAATATTTTTCTTCTCCAATACAATCAAATTTTTTCTAGTAGGTACTTATTTGTCTCGAGTATTTTTCGACTTGAACTTTTTCGAGTATTTTTTCAAATCGCCTCGAATTTTATTTAACTATTTTTTTAGTAGACTCGATTTTTTTTCTCGTAGGTATTTTTTTTCGACTCGAATTTTTTCGAATGTATTTTGTACTCAACACGATGATCGAGTACTTTCATTGCTTGACCGGAACTCGATTTTTCGAATACTCACTCACTTCAGAGTAGGTACAAAGATTGTGCCATGTCGAGAACAGCTTGACATTGTAGCAAAACCCCAGAGATACGCCGCTGGCAACAATAGAAGCATCGATGCTTCTATTGTCTGAGGCGTGGCATGATATCAAAGACACCAGAATGTTCTGGAAAGCGCGCGAGCGTGGGGGGGTCAAGCTGCTAGCTCTATATAAGCAGGAGCAGTCACCGGAAAAAAACAACGAGAGTCGTGTGACAGTGTCGATTTGAAATAAATACAGCATATAAATTGTTCAGTGATGTTAAAGTGCTTCAGTTCGTTTAAGAATTACTGTGTGTTATTATTATATAAACAGTGTTGACTGTTAGAATTGAGATATAATTGTTACATTTTATTGTTATCTATTTTTGTTACATTTTTAATTATTGTAAATAAATAATTTATTCCACCCACGTAAGAAAACAGTTTTGTTACAATATAAATAGTTAGCTGCTGGTCTTTAATTCAAGGTGTCGTGGGCTCGAATCCCACCTCCGATCATGGATGTTTTCAGTTTTGTGATGTCGTTTAATTTAATTTGATGTAATTAGACGTTATAATGACCTTAGTTGTCGAACGTCTGTAATCTACAATGAATAAAGAGTGCGTCATGTAAACCATGCATCCCACTTTTACAGCGACACATATTATATAAATGAATATTCATGTGTATTGGGAGATGTGGAGTGAAATGCGTGATCATAGTGAGTGAAAAGATCAGTTGAGGTTGAATCACGCAGTTGGCAGTCACGCTCACGCGCAAGCTTAAGTTTGATACACACTGTTGGCCACCGACGCGATTTACTTTCCATATTTCGATACATTTATTCCCAGGCTCCATGCCTTCAAATTATAGACCGAGAGCTAGTGACAATTTTTTGGTGTTATTTATTCAAGGCCTTATTTTTGTGAAGATGTTGAGGGAGGCATATTAAAGTGCCCTGAGTAACGGGTTTTGCTAGATAGCGGTATGGGAGGGATGCAAACCGCCCCCAACATGTAACAAAAAAAAATGGTCACAATTATTATTGCTTCAAGGCTGAAATTGTTTGTATAGCTTGTCGGTGAATCCAATAATGCCATTATAATATTTGCAGATCGATTGGTCAGTATTAAAGGGGTGGCAGATCACCCTAAACGTGTCATGTACCTGACCAAATTTATATTATTTGTTCAAGGTTAAATTTTAGTATGTGGTTACGGCGACTATTTTAAGCATATATTTCAATTTGCAGAACAAAATGTTTGTATTAACCCCTTTGCAGAACGATATAAACACCTAGGAGAGCAAGTTTCCCTTTAAGAGAGGGGGTTAATACCGAAATTTTGTTCTGCAAATTGAAATATATGCTTAAAACAGTCGCCGGAACAACATATTAAAATTTAACCTTGAACAAATAATATAAATTTCGTCGGGTACATGACACGTTTAGGGTGATCTGCCACACCTTTAATGCTGACCAATCGATCTGCAAGTTATATAATGGCATTATTGGGTTACCGACAAGTTATACAAACAATTTCAGCCTCGAAGCAATAATAATTGTGACCATTTTTTGTTACATGTTGGGGGCGGTCTGCATCCCTCCCATACCGCTATCTAGCAAAATCCCTTACTCAGGGCACTTTAATATGTCTCCCTCAACATCTTCACAAAAATAAGACCTTGAATAAAAAACACCAAAAAATTGTCACTAGCTCTCGGTCTATACGGTCAGTACAGTTACATCAAATTAATTTACAAGACATGACAAAAAATCCATGAGTGGAGTTGGGATCCGAATGAATGATTGAATTGTAAATTATAGACGCTCGATATGGTGAAATTCGAACGCACGACAGTTTGATCCAAAGGCAAGCACGTTAACCCTTATACCAAGTTGTCGTAGATTACGCGTCGACATCTTAGGTCATTAGCGTCTTAATTACATTAAATAACAACTCACTTAAAACTAAATGACATCAGAAAACATCCATGAGCGAAGGTGGGATTCGAACCCACGACAGTGTGATCCAAAGGCCGCTACGCTAACCGTTACACCATACTGTCCTCACCAAGTTGTCCTCAATATGTTTAGATTCTGGTGTCCTTCAGAGCCCCAGCACCCGAAGTCTAGGCCCCTTTCGCCCCTCTTTCACAGCCGTGACGTCGTCCCACAGTCCATGTACGCGAATTTCGTAACACCCGGTATAATAAGTGAATCATAAAGTTTGTCTGGAGCTTTAAAACATTTGAAAGCAGGCAACGCTTTTATTTACATACATATTTAATTGATATTGTTGAATAAGAACAATTTGAATATAAAGTGCGAGAAAAGACCGAACCGCTAAGTCCGTGATTACGGCCTGTACATTAAACCTCAGACCGTGTTTCAACACTCAGCGGCGTATTTACAGGGGGGCTTAGAGGGCTATAGACTACGAGCAGAAAGGCGGAACTTGCTAGAATTAGACTGTCAGCGATTGCGGTGGCAAAACAGTAACTAATTAATGTGCAAGTCAGTCAAAAATCTAGGCTACGTTGCTATGGATACATTTATTTTTTAAAGTACGTGCAGTACGGAGCTGGGATTCTAGATGGTAGCGTAGATCATAGCAGGACTTGCTTAAATTAATGCATTGTTATATATGCGAGCGTACACAACGAAGCAGTGAGTGTAGCAGGTATAAGCGCTGTTACAAGAGCTGCTAGATTCAAGAATGTATCTCACCATTCTTTCAGCGCGCTGGCTACTACAATCAACGTGTGACAACTGTCAAATGGCCGTTACAAGTTTCGCAATGGATGTGACTAGTTTAATAAGTGAAATTTTGCCAGTTTTTATTTAATTTGTTTTGAGTTATTTCTAAGACGTATTTAAAAGTGTTAGGTTCCATACGTAAATATTAAAAAAACCGGTTTGGGTAAAATTTTAATTCTTGGTATAAATGATGAAAATCGCCATGTTTAGATCGTTTTCTATTAATAGGGTGAACATGATAATAATAATAATAATAAATTCCTTTATTAGGGTTCGGACAAGCCAAAGTGGCTATCTCGTCCGCCCTCTACTAACAATTGACAATAATAAACAAATATACATATTACACATGTATACAGATATAGCGATTAATATAATAAAAAATATCATTTTAAAAAACATTTTAAAATATTAGTTTAAAACATTTTAAAATTAACATATTAAAAACATCAATACGGATAAAACAACATATTAAAATAGTACTTAGTAAAAATGACATAGTAAAACATAATAAACTCTTTTAACCTGTACGAGAAAGAATATATTTCTTGCATTCTCTTTTGAATGCACTGGTGCTATACACCCGAATTTGTATTTAAAATATACCACTTTGTAGCAGAAGAACACAAATATTCGTCTTCGCTATCTGACATTTCAAACGCGATTTAAGCTTGTATCATTGCTAGTATCAAAGCTTCGTTGTGCAAACGTATCTATAAGCGCTTATAATTTCAGCCACCATCTACCATACATGCTACCATCTAGAATCTCAGCTGCGTACTGCACATACCTTTACTTAAAATAGAGTATTCGTTGTGAGCTTCTACACTGGCGCCGCCTATTGGTTCGAAAAAGGCAACTTTGCTGTACCTAACTTAAGTATGCGAAATTATAGGAAAGAGCAAAAAATTCGCTTATTACTTGAAATTTTCTAATTGTATTGTAAATGTTAAGTGAACATATTCTTCAAAAATTCAATGTAAGTAAGCATAATTATTCATAAATATTTATTGCTTTAAGTTATTAGGTCTATGTAGAGGTTATGTTTCCATATTTTGTTGCTGAATTAGTTTAGGTCCGAACCATATTTGTAGCCTGCTTAGATATCTAGTTGCTACATTTCTCTTATATTTAGTTTTAAGTTCGAACACTTATTATAAGATTCGTTTATTATCAACTCAATTTGCCATGCAATAAAATTACATTATCTGTTCTTTCACTGCAACACTACAACACGCGTTTCTCATTAAAAACACAGCATTAACGCATAAACTCGCCGCATACAGCGCTCGCGAAAAACTGCTTATCCCCTCCTTCTCGAGGCTCACAACGAATAGGTTGCCTCGTTCCGATAGATAGTAGTGGGGGGATGACGTCACTCGGAATGCACCATGCTTACTCATTTCAGCAGCACTTGTGGTAGGTACAAACATTATTTATTCCCCATTAGTGTCGTGTCATTTTAGTGGTATAACTTAATTATTTAATTAATTTAATAATAATAATATTTTAATAATTAAGTTATGCCACTAAAATGACACGATAAATAATGTTTGTACCTACCACAAGTGCTGCCTCTGGTTGAAGGAACTACTCTCAGGAAAACGGCTCATTGAAAGGGTGTATTTAGTCGTCAGTGAGAGAGCCCCTTAAATACAAAATAAATACGAGAAAAATTATTTATTAGAAATAATGGCGCTGATGACAGCGTGATTTTTAAATAATTAATTAACGACTATAAATGTTCACAGATAAATAAAATGAAAAACTGTTATTAACTTTTTTTTAATAATAAATTCATTATACGTTTTTTTTTGTTAAATTTTGTATAAAACTGATGATGCTTCACCATATCAGTTAATCTGATATTTACACGTACCTATAATGTAATGTTATGGTAAAGTTGCCTTCTGAAGCTCTACGAGACTTTAAAAATCGGTCAATCCGCGCATTTATTTATTGTAAATTATAGACGCGTCGACAACTTAGGTCATTAGCGTCTTGTTCACATCAAATAACAACTCACTTAAAACTAAATAACATCACAAAACATCCATGAGCGGAGGCGGGATTCGAACCCACGTCGATGTGATCCAAAGGCCGCTACGCTAACCGTTACACCACTCTGTCCTCCAATCCGCGCTTGTACACCAGATGGTTCTATACAGGATGTTGAACAAAAGTAGTTTAGGGGCATATAGTATGACCCGAAATAAGTAGAAAAAAAAATTTAATAAACATAGGTCCGCAAACGAACCGTTAGTGAAATATTTTCACTTAAGTAATTTACCACACATCGTCCATTTAACAAAAGAAACATACTTTTTAAATTTAATTTGGTTTAAATAACAATATATGAGTTAGGTAATTGTGGACAACAATATAATAATTATTAATTAATTCAACAATGAATTTTTTAATCCACAAGGCATCCACTCGGTAGTGAATAGTATTTCTTAACATATCAGTCAGCATATTATGCCATCATGATTATGCCATCATGATTTTTTCCTTATATATCTTATAACAATCGTTTGACGTTTAACAATCATGATGGCATAATATGCGGACTGATATGTTAAGAAATACTATTCACTACCTAGTGGATGCCTTGTGGATTAAAAAATTCATTGTTGAATTAATTAATAATTATTAATTTGGTTTATTTTATTTATATTTTATCTATGTAGAAGAACGTATAGTTCAGGAGCTAGAAGACTGACAGACGGACAGACAGAATACTTAGTGAAAATATAACATAGTTCCATCCTTTGTGTACGAAACTGAAAAAAATATTCTGTAATGAATTTTACTTTAGTCACCGTTACCCAGTTACCCAGTTGTGTATGTTATGCGGTCTTTGGGAAACTTTCAACTGGATAAACGCTTTTTTTATTATTATTTATATACTGGGTCGTAACATAGATTTATACAGAGCGGTTCAATTCACATTTGTGTTGATACAAAAAAATGTTGAAGAAAAAAGATTTTAATTTTTTTTCTCCCTACGTAATATTATAGGTATCAAAATTTTAAACAAGAAATGAATTACGTGTCGAAAGTAATTTTTTTACAAGCTTTTATTTAACTTGCAATGTATGTTAGTTTGTGTATTTGTTTGTTTAGGTCAAAACTTGCAAATCAATTTTAGCCGACTTCCACGAATCCGATCGATTTGAAATTTTGTACACATATGTATTTCCGATGACAATACATGAATAAATCGTTTGTAGAAATAAATTCAAACGGGGATGTAGGGTTTTTTCGACTAATCAACGCCCAGGCCAAATAGCTGAAGCTGGAAACTTGAAATTTGGACAATTGGTTCCTTTTCTGACGTAAGCATCCACTAAGAAAGGATTTTTCGAAATTCAACCCCTACAGGTTGTCAAAGGGAGGTAAAATTTTGAAAGACTAAAATGAACAAAATAAAATGTTAGAAAAAAAAACTTTTTAGAGGCAAGCTTTTATTGAAATGTACTTAAAAGGAAAAAATTATATTTAATAATTTTGGTTCATAATTATTATAAAAGCGGGGATTGCGACTAATAAACTACCACACTCGTTCGTTCTGCCGCAAGTTTGTGTATTTCACGGGCGAATGGCTGCCGAGTTGACATAAAAAAAACATCGGTGTATGCCATCGCTCTATAAAGGTACGTGCAGTACGCAGCTGGGATTCTACATGGTAGCATGTATGGTAGATGGTGGCTGAAATTATAAACGCTTATAGATTTGCACAACGAAGCTTTAATACTAGCATTAATACAAGCTTAAGTCGCGTTTGAAATGTCAGATAGCGAAGACGAATATTTGTGTTCTTCTGCTACAAAGTGGTATGTTTTAGATACAAATTTGGGTAGGAGCTATCATGTCCACCCTATTAATAGAAAACGATCTAAACATGGCGAATTTCATCATTTATACCAAAAATTAAAATTTTACCCAAACCGGTTTTTTGAATATTTAAGTATGGAACCTAACACTATAATACGTCTTAGAAAAAACTCAAAACAAATTAAATAAAAACTGGCAAAATTTCACTTATTAAACTAGTCACATCCATTGCGAAACTTGTAACGGCCATTTGACAGTTGTCACACGTTGATTGTAGTAGTCAGCGCGCTGAAAGAATGGTGAGATACATTCTTGTATCTAGCAGCTCTTGTAACAGCGCTTATACCTGCTACACTCACTGCTTCGTTGTGTACGCTCGCATATATAACAATGCATTAATTTAAAGCAAGCCCTGCTATGATCTACGCTACCATCTAGAATCCCAGCTCCATACTGCACGTACCTTAACTCCGCGACTGTACCTACGCATGTTTGATGATATTTTGAACCGCGTACGTACACCGGTATTAAAATTAATTGCACCACCCTGTACATGACAGTGTGGTAAATGTGCTACACGTGGTGAAGGGTTTGTTGTGAACGACCTACTGTAGTGAAGTGGAGTGTATTAGCTTGTATCACAGCGTGTGTCAACTATATATGCTCGCTATGCACTGGATGAACCCGACGGCCCACAAAACAAAACCCCCACCGCCCTCCCAGAGCCTACTTTATTCATTACATAATATAATATGTAGTCGTCTGTATGATATCAGTCACAAACACTCGTCTATTTTCTGTTACACCCGGTATAATTTTTTATCGCAGTGTCGAATTAAAAATATATGACCTACAATCGCTAATATATTTTCATTTCGCAAACTGAATGGCGCCGTTCAATATTTTTTGAAGTGGAACTTCTTAAGCAACGTTTTGCACAAGCAACCGGGTTGCATGCTATAATTGAATGCCAATATCAAAGGGGGTTAATCTGTGAATGATTTTAAGACAAACACTTCTTATAAACATAGGTCCAAAATGAGAAATATTTTTTTATAATTTTAAAATGCATAGTTTAAAAGATATTAAAAAAAATATACGAAAATCGAGCATTCTTTTATCTCCGAAACTACTCAGCCTAAAATTTTGAAAAAAATAGGTAAAATAGGGCCTCACTCATAGTTTACAGGAAAACCTAAACGAAAGTCTTAGGTCTTTAAAATCCCACGGCAAACGAAATAGTATAACGGAACTCTCTTCACTCGAGTCCGACCCGCACTTGACCGGGTTTTTTTAACATTGGAAATGTTTATGTTCGTATATGGGGGCAGAGTTACGAGTTTTCGTTCAAGGCCAAAAGACAACGGTGTCGCGATCAAGTGAGGAGCAATCATGCAAAATTGAACAAGTGCAATTTTTTCGAAATCTGTTTTATATCATGTCTAGTTAATTGAGAAGTATTTGCGACGATTTGCGGTGTTATTTTTGAGCAAATGTTAATAAATACTGTAGAAAAATCCATTTAAAAGTTAAGTAATCAAGCAAAAGTGAACGCGTATATAACAGAAGAATAATAGGGTTATTCCTGACAACACTAAACAGTGCATTGATAATTAATATTGTGTGTATAATAAACAGTTAATTATGTTTCATATATGTTGTTATCATTTCCAATGTCCTCGATGGTTGCAAGGATTGCGAAATCTGTGAATTTTTGAAGATTCAGATTCTGCAGCAAAAAAGAACCAACTTGTGTAGTCAATATTTTTTTATCTGATGTAAATTCGAGTAAGACATGTACCTACAGCAAAACAAAATAAAACCGTAGCTTAATATACTTTTGCCGTGAATAACGTCTAATGTCTCATATTGGGGTCTAGTGTCTCATATTAGATGAAACGGAAATAGTCGGAAGTGGTTGACAGTTGGCAGTGTGGAAAGGTACGAGTTTACCGACAGATAAAAACGTCAAGTCCAGGTTCGAATCCTGAAGGCTTTTAATATTTTATTTTTTTCTTTAATAATGAAAATATATATATATTGAATAACAATTTAAAATATACAAAAATAAGATTAGAATTGTTTTATTTATAATATTTTACGAACATTTGATTTTTTAAGATACCTACTTAAATAAAAATGGACGTACTATAATACTATTATTTGTAATAAAATTAAGTAAAATCGCAGGATAGTGGACAATAATTTGATTTATTAAATTAAATGTACGACGTTTCGTCTATAGATTTAGACTTTTTCAAGTACATACATAAAAATAACAATATTTATGAAAATTAATATTAATTACTAACCATAGCAATTAACATAAGATAGGGTACATAAGACATAAAAACATGGTAACAAATTATGTTGACTATAAATTTTAACAATCAATAATAATAATAATACAAAAGTTAGTATAATTTCATAATATAATTGTACTGACTACTTAAATTTTGAGTGTCTGTTCTATAATTGATTGAATTGTTTTTTCTAATAAATTATTGTCCACTATCCTGCGATTTTACTTAATTTTATTATAATCACGATGGACACGATTTCTAATATAAACTATTATTTGTGTTTAACTGTATTAACGTCCTCTGTCTGTACCCGTGTTACAGACATTTTTTCGACTCTACAATATCTAATTTGACAAATCAAGAATATTCGATAGCGGAAATTACCCCCTGTACTCTTCATCTCAAATCCTATCCCCTCGCCTATATAACGGTTCCCGCTCTCCCGACGCTATTTTCAAAGCTAAATGGTTCGAGTAAACGCCAAAATATGAAGGACCAAGAATCACACTATAGATTCAATAGGCGAAAAATTGAAAAAAACAATTCCTGAAAAAAACGTACAACTTTTTAAAAAATTACATAATCTTTCACACGTATCCAAAACTTTTTTTAAAAAAATTCGCCTGTAGGATCTGTAGTGTGATTCTCGGTCCTTCATTTGGCGTCTACCCGAACCCTTTGTCTTTAAAAATAGCGTCGGGAGAGATGTAACCGTTTTTAGACGAGAGGAAAAGTTTTGAAGTAAAAAGTGCAGCGGTAACTTCCGGCAGAGAATACTCTTCATGAATAAAAGAAACATGTAAAGAGGGCAGTATAGCCTAGTGGTTAGCGTGCTTAGTGCCGCAACCTCTGGACTAGACTGCCGTGGGTTTGAATCAGGGGTGTTACGAATATTCGCATCCGCATCCGTAAATGCGGAATATTCGCATTAATTAAGACATCTGCATCCGCATTCACATCCGCATCAATCAATGCGGAGTTTTTACGGATGCAGATTCACATCAACAATTAACTACATGTAAAGAAAGTGGGCGGAGCCAGAGTGGCACCTGCTAAAAATATGATTAAATAAATAAAAAGTTAAAATTAAATTGATTTTCAGTTATTTATGCACTTAAAATTTAAATAATTATTTTTTTAAAATCCCAAAATCCGCATCCGCATCGCATCCGCATCCGCAGATGTGAACTTCTAATAATCCGCATCCGCATCTGCATCCGCGGATGTCTAAATTTTTGTATCCGTAACAACCCTGGTTTGAATCCCACCTGCACTCATGGATGTTTTGTGATGTTATTTAGTTTTAAGATAGTTGTTATTTAGTGTAGTTGAAAGACGCTAATGACCTGAGATGTCGACGCGTCTATAATCTACAATAAATATAAGAAACATGTAAATAAAAAATGACGTAAGTAGGTTTAATAACATTACATTAAATCGATGCATCGTCAATAATTTGTGTAACAAGGGCTGTGGACCTAAATGTGGAACCAAAGGAATATAACTTTTCCGTCAGTTCCGACGCATACACAAAGGCGATGTGTTGTGTTTGTTTTAACAACCGACGACGGTCCCATCCTTGTGTTGCATCAACATTTCCTTTTCCTGTATTCCCAGAGTTACAGGAATTGCTTTCCCTACGACTGGATAAGTGCATTATTATAGGAATTATAATATTTTTAGTGTTGCCGTCTAGATCTAGACTTTCTAGACTCTTGTCTTGTCTTGTCTAGATTTTCAAGACAAGACACGAGTTTTTTAATCTAGAATTAGACTTAGTGAAGTCTTGATATTTCAAGTCAAGACTTAGTGAAGTCTTGTCTTGATATTTCAAGACAAGACAAGACTCTGAAAGTCTTGTCTTGTCTTGTCTAGACGGCAACCGCAACACTAAATATTTTTGTACGATTTTTAGAAGTTATACTTCTTTATGCGACTCGGGGCGAGTTTGCGCAACGCGTTAAACGATGCGCGCGCCCCACTGTAGGTAGGCAGTTGTTGAACTAAGAACTTCAGGAAAATTCCATAGATGTCATGTCAAGAAAACTTAATTGTACCTCGATTCATAGATGTCGTTGCCGTACAAGTCGCGGAGTATATGTTAAGGAGTATAACTTCCGCCGTGTGTAAAACACACACATGCCTTTTTACCCGATTACGGCAAAACCAAAAGGAGGGTAATGTTTTTTTTATTAATGTTTTCCTACTTAAAAGATACGTACAAAACAGGATTATTAAAAAATAGACGCGGAAAAAAATTGTACAAATCAAATAGGCTTAAATAATCACTAACCTAAAATATTAGCTATATTTTTGGACTCCTGCCCAACAAAATGTCGGTATTAACCCCATTGCAGAACGATATAAACACCTAGGCGAGCAAGTTTCCCTCTAAGAGAGGGGGTTAATACCGACTTTTTGTTCTGCAAATTGAAATATATGCTTAAAACAGTCGCTGTAATAACATATTAAAATTTGAACCTTGAAGTAATAATATAAATTTCGTCGGGTACATGACACGTTTAGGGTGATCTGCCACCCCTTTAATACTGACCAATCGATCTGCAAATATTATAATGCCATTATTGGGTCGTCGACAAGCTATGCAAGCAATTTCAGCCTTGAGCAATAATAATTGTGACCTTTTTTTTGTTACATGTTGGGAGCGGTCTGCATCCCTCCCGCATACCGTTATCTAGCAAAATCCCTTACTCAGGGCATTTTAATATGCCTTCCTCAACATCTTCACAAAAATAAGGCCTTGAATAAATAACACCAAACAATTGTCCTCTCGGTCTATCAGAGTTTAGAAAATATTTTCATATCGGATTTTCGTTAATAAACAGAATTAAATCGGTTTTAACTTTCATGTTGTGCGCCACTCGACCGCCGGAAAATAAAACCGTGCGGCGTCCGCGCGGTTCTGTTACAATGGCGTGCCGTGACAGCGTTCAGTTGCTTTGCGGAGGCCGCGCGTTTCGGACGCGTGAACAAATACATTGCTTCTTCGACTTCCATCTTTGAAATGAGGTTTATGTAACCTCGCCCCTCTCCTGTATATCCGCACGCCCACTGTGGCTGTCTGAACACAGTATACTTTCCCGCGGTTCAAAACGCGCGGATTCCGTCGTGTCTAAAGGTACATGCAGTATGGAGCTGGGATTCTAGATGGTAGCGTAGATCATAGCAGGGCTTGCTTAAATTAATGCATTGTTATATATGCGAGCGTACACAACGAAGCAATGTAGCAGGTATACCCTAAGCGCTGTTACAAGAGCTGGTAGATTCAAGAATGTATCTCACTATTCTTTCAGCGCGCTGACTACTGAAATCAACGTGTGACAACTGTCAAATGGCCGTTATACAAGTTTCGCAATGGATGTGACTAGTTTAATAAATGAAATTTTGCCAGTTTTTATTTAATTTGTTTTGAGTTTTTTCTAAGACGTATTTAAAAGTGTTAAGTTCCATACGTAAATATTCAAAAAATAGGTTTGGGTAAAATTTTAATTCTTGGTATAAATGATGAAATTCGCCGTGTTTAGATCGTTTTCTATTAATAGGGTGGGCATGATAGCTCCTACCCAAATTTGTATTTAAAATATACCACTTTGTAGCAGAAGAACACAAATATTCGTCTTCGCTATCTGACATTTCAAACGCGATTTAAACTTGTATCAAAGCTTCGTTGTGCAAACCTATAAGCGCTTATAATTTCAGCCACCATCTACCATACATGCTACCATCTAGAATCCCAGCTGCGCACTGCACGTACCTTAAACGACCCCCAAATCGACTTTCAAGTTGGTTCGAATTTATTTGATTACTTGTTGAAGGTTACTTGACTAGGTCGTGATCATCGCATCTTTTATTTGTTTAGTCAGATCGCAGACGATCGTAACATCTCTATGTACATAACTACACAGGTTAAACTACTATCTCTCTCGACGTAGAGAATGTAGACGTGTCAAAGTTCAAAGGGAACATCGCGCAACGGATAATTATAAACGATAAAACGTTTGTAGACAAGGACAACCAATGTTATGTATATCGATCTCGTTCGCTCCTTTGCACTTACCAACTCACACGTACAAAATAGCGGGGCCGAAGGGTTAATATAATAGTGTACAGTCTGTTAAATTGTGTCGTTTATCATTCATATAACACCGTATAACGCTAGTTTTACATACAACGGTTTTGAACGTACGTAAAAGAATTCGACTGATGACCAGTCCCTATACTTCCCACCTAGTAAATATTTGCAAAAAATAAACACTCTTTTTTTATTCTTTGAAAAAAAGCATGGCCCTCTTTTTTGTTTGGTGATCTACTGATGGCTAGTAATATAGCAAAAAATCGACTGATGACCAGTCCTATACTTCCCACCTAGTAAATATTTGCAAAAAATAAACACTCTTTTTTAATTCTTTGAAAAAAAGCATGTCCCTCTTTTTTGTTTGGTGATCTACTGATGGCTAGTAATATAGCAAAAATCATGGTTACCTTGATTTACGTACAATTTTCTTTTTTTAGTAAAATATTTTTTTTCTTGAAAACTACATTTTAGAAAAAAAATATATTTACATTTTTTTCATATTATAACATCTAGAATTCATTTATATTTTTTTTTACCTATGTTAATACGTGACATTGAGAACGTTTTTTTTAATATCTCAGGATCCACTGAACCGATTTGACTCAAAATCTAATCAGATCTAAGTTAAAGGCTGATAAACACAATAGAATAATCGACATGGCCGTATATTGTTCCGTTTTTACGATATCGAAGGCAAAAAATTGGCCACATACACACTTCTCATACATACATACTTCGCTAATTTGTAAATTTCATCAAGTAGTATTAAGCCGTTTCCGAGATACTGACAACAAAAAATAATAAAAAAAATTGTAATAATTTGCCACCGATTTAATGTGTTTCATCATAATATTTTGTATGTGTTAAATCTATACATAATGTATTAAAATCGTAACGTTTTTACTTCCCACCTCTACTATGGTAGGGAAGTAATGGATTTAGTCCGAAAAAAATATTTCGAGATTTTAACAGATCTTCACGTTTTGAGACCCTAGCAATCGTTTAAAATCATTTTCTGACTGATGTCTGTATGTATGTATGTGTGTGTGTATGTGTGTGTGTATGTGGTCAATTTTTCGCCTTCGATATCGTAAAAACGGAACAACATACGACCATGCCGATTGTTCTATTGTGTTCTATTGTTATATTGTGTTTATCAGCCTTTAACTTAGATCTGATTAGATTTTGAGTCAAATCGGTTCGGTGGATCCTGAGATATTAAAAAAAACGTTCTCAATGTCACGTATTAACATAGGTAAAAAAAAATATAAATGAATTCTAGATGTTATAATAAGAAAAAAATGTAAATATTTTTTTTCTCTAAAATGTATAGTTTTCGAGAAAAAAAATATTTTACTAAAAAAAGAAAATTGTACGTAAATCAAGGTAACCATGATTTTTGCTATATTAAGCTAGCCATTAGTAGATCACCAAAGAATAAAAATTAAATTGTGTTTTAAAGACCACCAACAGCTAAGGTTATTTGGGCCCATTCAAAGAATAAAAAAAAAGAGTGTTTATTTTTTGCAAATATTTACTAGGTGGGAAGTATAGGACTGGTCATCAGTCGAATTTTTTTTATGCACGCTAATCTCCGCAATGGCTGAACTAATTTGGATGTGGTTTTCAGTGATGATTGAGTTAAGCTTGGGCTAACATTTGTTTCATTTAACTCGGTTGACAAATAAAAAAGATATGTCTATTTTAAATTTCGTCTCGCGCGCGTTCTGACACCGTTAATACAAATGTCAAAACGTAAGGTTAAACATGTAAACTTTTTATTTATGTGACACCGTTAATGCAAATGTCAAAACGATACTCGATAGGTTGAGTTGACTGTTTATTTATGTGACACCGTCAATGCAAATGTCAAAACGATACTCGATAGGTTGGGTTGACTGTTTATTTATGTGACACCGTCAATGCAAATGCCAAAACGACACTCGATAGGTTGGATTGACTGTTTATTTTTGTGACACCGTTAATGCAAACTATTTCCAAGTGATTTTAAGCCCGACTTCGCTTCGCAGGGGGAGAAAGACGGCCAGATAAGTACTATAATATAAATTTCAAAACTCCATCATTCCTTGAGTTGGAATTTTCATGTCTAGCGACGTCACATGTAACATCTGGGACACAATCTAATGTGTTTCCGACAGGTGGTCGGCGATGTTACAGTGGAGGTGGTCGATTGGGGGTGTGAGGGGCAGTCTGAAAGTCCCCCGGCCTTTCACTAGTCTGACTCACGACACAAATCTAATCTTCTGTACCAACACTCGTCGGCCACGAAGTGGAAAGACTAGAGCCGACTAGAACAACCTCGAAAGGAGTAAAAATAAACAACGTCTCCACAAAACCAATACAACTACAACTATTATAATATGTTCTACACACCCCGGCCTATCAAAATATAGCATTGTTGTGACATTTTACGAGTTTTAACATTGGAAATGTTTATGTTCGTATATGGGGGCAGAGTTACGAGTTTTCGTTCAAGGCCAAAAGACAACGGTGTCGCGATCAAGTGAGGAGCAATCATGCAAAATTGAACAAGTGCAATTTTTTCGAAATGTGTTTTATATCATGTCTAGTTAATTGAGAGGTATTTGCGACGAAGACAACGGTGTCGCGATCAAGCGAGGAGCAATCATGCAAAATTGAACAAGTGCAATCTTTTCGAAATGTGTTTTATATCATGTCTAGTTAATTGAGAGGTATTTGCGACGATCTGCGGTGTTATTTTTGAGCAAATGTTAATAAATACTGTAGAAAAATCCATTTAAAAGTTAAGTAATCAAGCAAAAGTGAACGCGTATATAACAGAAGAATAATAGGGTTATTCCTGACAAAATTAAACAGTGCATTGATAAATATTGTGTGTATAATAAACAGTTAATTATGTTTCATATATGCTGTTATCATTTCCAATGTCCTCGATGGTTGCAAGGATTGCGAAATCTGTGAATTTTTTAAACTGTCAGATATTAGGTTATTGTCACGAAGTTGATTAATTAATATCGTGAAAAAAAAACCGGTCAAGTGCGTGTAGAACTCGCGCCACGAGGGTTCCGTACCGTCAATTTAATTAGTGTAAGCTGCGTCTATGATGGCACGGTGTAAACTTGAACCTCACGGTTGACAGTTATAAATAATATAGTGTAACAAAACTGTTTTCTTACGTGGATGGAATAAATTATTTATTTACAACAATTAAAAATGTAACAAAAATAGATAACAATAAAATGTAACAATTATATCTCAATTTATAACAGTCAACACTGTTTATATAATAATAACACGAACAGTAATTCTTAAACGAACTGAAGCGCTTTTAATAACACTACAATTTATATGCTGTATTTATTTCAAATCGACACTGTCACACGACTCTCGTTGTTCTCTCCGGTGACCGCTCCTCTTATATAGAGCTAGCAGCTTGACCCCCCCACGCTCGCCGCGCTTTCCAGAACATTCCTGTGTCTTCGATATCATGCCACGCCTCATCATTGTTACTTGTTCTCGATGACTCTATTGTCGCCAGCGGCGTAACATCTGGGGTTTTGCCACAATAGTATAGATGACGCCACTAGTTATATGGTTTGATTCAATCACCACGTATAAGATGACGCCACTTCACTTTTTAATATGAAAACAAATAATTTAGTATATAGATGACGCCACTAGTTATATGATTTGATTGATTCACCGCGTATAAGATGACGCCATCTTATATTTCAATTCATATTGAAAAGTGAAGTGGCGTCATCTTATACGCGGTGATTGAATCAAACTATATAACCTAGTGGCATCATCTAGGTATTTCCTGTAAACTATGCATGAGGTTCTACTCCTATATTCCCTATTTTTTCAAAATTTTAGCCTCAGTAGTTCCCTAGATTTTTGCAAAAATACGCGTTTGGGGGTAGTTTCACCCCCATAACAAATTAATCAAAACGAGTTAAGGGTGGGATCTTTAGTATATTAGTAAGTGGACCACCCTCGACAGTTTCCCGCAAAATTCCCTTTGTTAATATATTTTTCCTTTAAATGCCATTTTTGTATTCCCCTTATAGGCTATGTTGATATTTGAACATTTAATGAGCCATTTTCCTGACAGTAGTTCTTTTAATAATACACGAGAGGCAGCACTTGTAGGTACAAACATTATTTATTCCCCATTAGTGTCGTGTCATTTTAGTGATATAAATTAATTACTAAATTATTATTATCATTAAATTAATTAAATAATTAAGTTATACCACTAAAATGACACGACACTAATGGGGAATAAATAATGTTTGTACCTACCACAAGTGCTGCTGCCTCTCGTGGATAATTGAAAGAACTACTCTCAGGAAAATAGCACATTACATAGAAACTTTTGCCCTAAAAAATCACATCCGGACTGTCTGCCTACAAACGGTTCGGGTCGCCCACGTGTGCGACAGTTGGCTTTAGTTAGCCGAACGGACAACGTCCTGTTTGCGTGCATGCGTGTGTATGTGTGTGTGCGTACACGAGAGCATCGCCACCCTGCCGGTCGAACGAAAAGAAAATGGAGCGCTCCGGCAAATATTTACTCAAGAAAATTGTTAGCAAATCGAATTAAGTTAACAATTACATACACATACCGGGTAGACAAAAAATCTGATCTGTTTGAAAAAAAGTGCAACCTCGATATTATGTCAAGCTTCGATAAGTTTAAAAAGTCTATGAGTCGAAGAAAATGTCCGTTCCAGTTTTCCTTCAACCCATTTTATGAGAAATTTGTTGCTCATGATTATTTCGTTAACGCAGACTAAAATCTACTCGGGTGAAGCCGGACCGGAAACCTAATAATAGATATTAATAAAATCAATAAATAATGAGGCTGTAAAAAATAAAAAAAATGGGTGTGTGCTTATGACCACACGACAGAAGTGAAAGCTTCTGATTTTCTAATTTTTAAATATATATATGTTTTAGTGTCATCTATTAGCGCACTTATGAACTACAAATAACCTTTTCAATTAAGTTTTAGTTTATAAACTTTATAACCAGGCTGCCTAAGACCGTTCGCATCGTTGCTATCAATCAACTATCAATATGAAACATGTATTAAATATATGGGATGTAGGAGTAGACCGTGATATTCGAGGCATGTGACGTCAGTCGCTCGAAAGGAAAAATAGAGGTATGGTTTATTTTAACCAACTTCAAAAATGTATTGTGAATTCGTTTTAAGTGTTAGACAAAAAAATCCCACGGCATTATTTAAGCTAGATGGAGCTCATTCCAATGATTTAGTAAAAAAGTCATAATTATCATTCGCTGAACTAATTTTATGATCCTGAATACGAAGTACCCAACGACGTAGGGTTTTTTTAGGGTTCCGTAGCCAAATGGCAAAAACGGAACCCTTATAATTTCCTGTCCGTCCGTCTGTCCGTATGTCACAGCCATTTTACTCGGAGACTATATATTGGCACTATATAAATGAAATTTGGAAGGTAGGTATCTTCTATGAAATTAGGAAAAAAAAATTAGGATTGACACTCCTAAAGTCGTAAAAAGTGTGTCCCCCCCTCTAACTTTTCAACTATCGGATGGAAAATTCTGAAAAAAATTAAGGTGGTAGAACTTCAAAAACACTTCCAACGAAACATGGTTTGAATAAGATATGTTGTGTAGTTTTTGAGTTACGGGATATTTTCGGTTACATGCAATTTTTTTTGAGTTTAGCGACCGCAGAAATAACTTTGTTTTTCACAGTGTCTTTGAGAAATATTTTGAAATACAAACTCTTTTTTGGAAAACTATGTTCAACTTAAAATAAAAGACTAAAATTATTATCAAATTTATTATTAACTTTGAATTTTAACCGTGAACGTTCTTCCCGACTACGGAACCCTTCACTGTGAGCTTAGCCGCTTTTTTTATATCTTACGACTTGGACTTTCACACATTTGCAGTGTTACATAACACAATCTTGTATTCCCCTCGTGGTTTTCTACAAGCTAACCGCAATATTGTACCTACATACGTCATACTGCCTCTATACAAACTGAACAGAAAAACCGTTATCCCGTTTATAAGTACTTACTACATAGTACTTACCTATATTTTTATTATTAAAAAATCTGTAAATCGGTTGACCCTGCAGGCTATCCCTGGAACTTCCTGCTATTTTCAAGCGCTTTGAGTTCGAAGCACTTGATAATATACCCAAAAGTAGATCTGAAAATTGCTGATAACAACACTATTTTAATTTTTGAAAAGCTATAACTTTTGAACGCGTTGTTCGATTTTGATTTTTCAAACGGCATTCGACGCAGTTTACTACTGTAAGAGGTATAAAATCGATTGGTTGAGAAATCTCGAAGTTATTTTGAAAAAACACTTTTTTCGAAATCTGTTGACTACGATATCTCTCGGACGGATTAACCTATTTTGATTCGCTTAGCGGCATTTGGCGCAGTTTTCTGAGGAGAAGAGCTGATTAGATTATGAAATCAATCGGTACAATATTCTAGACGTTATTTTGAAAAAACATCGTTTTAACAACTTTTTTTTCGGTTTTTTTTGGAATTTCTCAAAATCTATTGTGCCGAATCGGTTCAAATTTTCAGGAAATCTAAGTTCAGTGGAACCCTTTCGAATGCCGCAAATCGCGATTCGATCGGTCAAGCCGTTCAAAAGTTATGAGAGGTTTACCTAACACACACACACACACACACATCCATACAGACATACTGACATCATCGTAAAAATAGTCAGAATAGCTTCCTAGGATCACAAAACGTCTAGATCTGATGAAAACTCGATTTTCGAAAATGATATCAATAACTTCCCTATTTTTGAAAATTTTCAATTTGCTTAGCGGGAAGTTAAAAAAAGTCAGTGTGAAAATTTGACACATTTTCCAATTTTTAGGGTTTCGTATAGTAAAATACAGAGTCTTGCTTTTGAAAATGTTCGGTCAGCTATCATAGGAAAATTTGGCCGTGATCGCAATAAAATACAGAAGTAGGCGGTCCTAATTTGAGCGCGAAATTTACAGTGGAGTCGATTGGCGTTCAAAAATGTATGGGGTTTAACGGAATATTCGTTACTATTCTCTAAAAACACATTTCTTACCAAAACAATGGCTGTTTCATAAAAATAATTGATAAATCCCGTCATTATTGGCTACAAAGCTTTATTATTTCGTGTGAAATAATTTTTTATTTAAAATTAAAAATTTGTGGAAAATGTATGTCGTAACTTGATTCAGCCAGTGACATTTATTCTAACCTAACTTAACCTCGCTGACGTTTGTCGAGGTATAATTTAAGTAATTATAATTAGAAATTGAGCTTGTTCTTTCCATTTGGAGTTAAAAAAGTGTTCTGAAGTCGTCTGAGCTACTCTAGATCAAGGGAGGGTAAGCTAAAAGGATAAAAAAATGTTTTCTTCAATTAGGTATTGAATATCTAGGTATTATTTTCGCTTTTTCCTCAGTCGGAACTTTAAACTTTTTGCAATCATAATTTTCATTATAACTATAGTCAGGTACAAGACACCATCCCATAACCAATTGCTTTAATTATTAACGACGACGTGTTTAAAAAAAAACGAGGTTATGTCAGTAGAATGAATGAAATTTGACAGTTGTGTCAGGGAAAGACTGATTCAATTCACAACGTACGTTTAACTCAGATTCTAGTTAGAAGGAGACAGTTGCGACTCCGCCACGCCTTCCTTTCCTAATCTATTAGACAGGCCGTCGGCACACGTCTGTCATTCACACTACACCGACCCCGACAAGCACCGACCGTCGCACCAACAAAACATTCTTTTAAAGAATGCCGGCGGGCGCTGTGCTGTCCGTGCTGTGTTTTGTCAGTCCGTTACGTGCCGATGCTGGCCTGTGTAGGTTGGATATAATATGTGAATCATACTTAACTGTGGTGTAACTTGCGAAAAGTCAGCCGGTATAAAATGGCGGTTATTTAATTCATATCCCAATGCCAGGCCATGGTAGTATTACGCCATGTGTTACAATGTGTGACACATTGCCTTTTCACACTGACTGATTATTTATGATGAAAAACCCTGCACTGAACACACGACGTACCAACCTAAGAAACCTAAAAACACTTCACACGACGAACAAAGTTTATCGCACGAATAAGTTATTATACACTCTACGAACAACTCGTTAATTTTTTTTCCTTTTAAAAATATTCAACAACCAGATACCCGTTACCAATCTTCAGAAAGCTTTGCGTTTTTAAACGCCTCAAAAACCTCAATAAGTGACGCGGTCTCAAGGAAGTTATAAACAATTTCAACCTCGTTGTGCTGGCTTTACTTACTTTAGGAGTATTGGATACCGGAAATTTCTCCCTGCACCCTGCAGCTCAAATCATTTCCCGTCGCCTAAAAACGCTTCTGACTCTCCCGACGTTATTTTTAAAGCTAAAGAGTTCGGGTAAACGCCAAATTAAGGAGCAAGAATCACACTACAGATTCTTCAGACGAAACATCGAAAACAATTTTCCTGGATTTATTTATTTATTGTAGATAATAGACGCGTCGACAACTTAGGCAATTAGCGTCTTAAATACATTAAATAACAATTTTTTTACAACTAAATGACATCACAAAACATCTATGAGCGGAGGTGGGATTCGAACCCACGACTGTGTGATCCAAAGGCCGCTATGCTAACCGTTACACCACACCGTCCTCAATTTTTCTGGAAAAACTTACAACTTTTTAAAAATTACATAATCTTTCACAAGTATAGGAAAACTTTTTTCAAAAAATTTACTTGATGAACCTGTAGTCTGACTGTTTGTTTTCCATTTGGCATTTACCCGAACCTCCTAGCTGAAAAAATACGAATGGAACGTCCATAATTCCGAACTTCTATTTCTGAAAAATCTAAATTTTCTAACGCACTGTATTATTTTCGTTTGATTTTTTTCTTTATTTATTATTGACAAGGCAAGAACCATAAATTTCTATTAGGAGCATTAAATTAGGCTTTGAAGAGCCCTTAATTCTCACACCATTATTTATCATGTTGTATGGACGTTTCCACTATATGTGACCCGTTCCTCCCACCATACGTAACCCGTACTTCCACCGTATGAAAGATACCTATTCATAGATTTTTACGAGAAAAGTAAGAGCCAAAAATTTCAATTAGGGTCATTAAATGAGCCTTTAAATAGCCCTAAAGTTTCATACCATCAATTTCGTTATACGACAATTTGACCCTGCTAGCTTTATGCATGTCTAAGAATTTATGAACCTATACAGAAACCTTCAGAGGGCAGTATAGCCTAGTGCATAGCGTACTTGGTGCCAGCCTTTAGACTAGACTGTCGTGGGTTCGAATCTCACCTGCGCTCATGGATGTTTTGTGATGTCATTTAGATTTAATTTAGTTGTTATTTAATGTAATTAAGACGCTAATGACCTAAGTTGTCGACGCGTCTATAATCTACAATAAATATAAATACAGAAACCTTCCCGGTAGTAAGCACAACAACTCACCGATGTTTCAACGCAATCGGATGAATAGTATAGAAACGCGTACGGGACAGACAGACAAACATTCATTTTTATATACAGATTGTATCAAATTAAACCTGTGCATAGGGCATTCTGTGTGTAAGACAGAGATCGATGCATAAAGCAATAAGTAAGAATGAGATAAATAATATTTATACAACCTAATAGCGTCATCTTTGTTTTTTCGCTCCTTCTATGCTGTAAAAATGTAAATCTTTTATCAGTTTAATTTACAGTAACCACGTAACATCCTATTAGCGATCATTTCTTACTTATTGCTTTATGTATCAATCTCTGTCTTACACACAGAATGCCCTATGCACAGGTTTAATTTGATACAATCTGTATATAGATTGAACAATCTAAAACGAGCTTTAAATCTGTTAAAGGTTGCTTTAATACATTTCGGCCTTATCGGTAATTTTTACTGAAAATTGATTTACACAAGAAAATATCCCTGTTTCCAGTTGCATCGCTGGGATGATTTTCTCTTAAATATAATACTGACGCCTTTATTCTTTTCTAGTCACGCGTGACCTTATAACCTTTGGGATACATATATGTATTTTATATACATTACTTTTTCACACCCCATTCTCATGTGAATGCTCTAATGTTATTGTAAAAGCATCGTCTAACTCCAAAGTCTTGGAGGAAAACTCTAAGATTTAAGGTGATCGTTCCGTCAGATTCTAAAAATTGCTCTCGGAAAATTTCGAACTGTGGTCGCAAAAGGCATTTCACTACTATTTTTATCAGCACAAAATGGACTGTAGAAACATAAACTTATTAAGTGACGGCGTTGTCATCTCATCATTTCGACACTGAGCCGTCTTATTATCACTTAATAAGTTTATGTTTCTACAGTTCATTTTGTGCTGATAAATTCTATTCTTTAATAACTGTTTTGTTTGTCCCACATAGCACTTATTACATTCACAAGGTATTTTATAAATAATATTAGATTGATGTGAGATAGGCGTCTTATCTTTAAGTCTTGTGAATAACTTGTCATTTCGACACTGGGCATACATTTCTTTTCAATGAAGTTCAAATATTAGATAAAGAGTCAAATTGGAAGAAACGCAATATCAGTGAAATGTGTTTTATTAGAAAAAACAATTCAATCAATTATAGAACAGACACTCAAAATTTAAGTAGTCAGTACAATTATGTTATGAAATTATACTAACATTTGTATTATTATTATTATTGATTGTTAAAATTTATAGTCAACATAATTTGTTATCATGTTTTTGTCTTATGTACCCTATCTTATGTTAATTGCTATGGTTAGTAATTAATATTATTTTCATAAATATTGTTATTTTTATGTATGTACTTAAAAAAGTCTAAATCTATAGACGAAACGTCGTACATTTAATGTAATAAATCAAATATTTTGTCCACTATCCTGCGATTTTTCTTAATTTTATTTATTAGCTACAATTAAGCATTAAGCTTCACAAAATGACGCTTGTTGTGTAAAAACTAAAAAAAATAAAAATATTTTTGTCCTAAAAATGGTATCAAAAAACGTGATATTTGTCAATATTTCTTTACAGCACAACATGAGATTTCGAATTAGGGAAAGTCAAATTGACATTTTAAAGTTTTAACATTGGAAATGTTTATTTTCGTATATGGGGGCAGAGTTACGAGTTTTCGTTCAAGGCCAAAAGACAACGGTGTCGCGATCAAGTGAGGAGCAATCATGCAAAATTGAACAAGTGCAATTTTTTCGAAATGTGTTTTATATCATGTCTAGTTAATTGAGAGGTATTTGCGACAATCTGCGGTGTTATTTTTGAGCAAATGTTAATAAATACTGTAGAAAAATCCATTTAAAAGTTAAGTAATCAAGCAAAAGTGAACGCGTATATAACAGAAGAATAATAGGGTTATTCCTGACAAAACTAAACAGTGCATTGATAAATATTGTGTGTATAATAAACAGTTATTATGTTTCATATATGCTGTTATCATTTCCAATGTCCTCGATGGTTGCAAGGATTGCGAAATCTGTGAATTTTTTCTTTACGAATGTATGTTAAAAATACTGATAAATGACGCATGTTCAAAAATTTTTTTGAAATTTATTTTTTTCAGCAAAATTGGTGTTGATCTTATGTTATTTTTGTCATTTTTACCTGATTTTAAATCAAATAATATATAAACAAGCCGTGAGGTGGTTCGTTTATTAGGACTAAAGTGCGACCCTTGAGGTCCACACGACGAACTTCCCAGTTTGATAAATATTTAATAATAATAATTAAATTAGATATTACACAGAAAAGTAATCATTTTAATCATTAAAACATAATTATTATTTATTTGACAATAATTTTAAAAAAAACGGCTGAACCGATTTTTATAAAACTTATGTCGGATCAAAATGACGTTAACACGCCTCGATTGACACCCTTACGAAGTCGATATAATTTTTTATTCGCGAGATATTGTGTAAAATCTACTTTTTTAGAGTCTATTTGATTAAGAAAAAAGAACGGCTGAACCGATTTTGAAAAAATTTCTTTCAGATCATATTTACGTTAATACGCGTCAATTGGCACCCTAACGTAGTCGCTATCATTTTTCATTCTCGATATTTCGTCTTAGAAAGAAATGGACACATACGTACATACGTACACACACACACACACACACATCTTTCTAAAGATAGTGCAAAAACAGTGTAGTGACCTTGAAACAAAAATTTGTTATACATTTTGATGTCGATTTTCGGACCCATTACAATAACTTCCAATGGGAAGTTAAAAAAGTGGCTCAAGGTCATATGGGAAGAATGATACATATTTCTAGTTTATTTTTAAAGCATTACCATCAAAGATTAAATAAGATTTTTCACAGAAATTAGAGATTTCCGAATCTGGGTTTCAGCATTTTGTATGCAACGCACACACACACATTCATATGCTCGTAAGATAGAGCTATGCGGGTGAACTGTAACCTGTAAGAAGACCTGTAAGAAGAATCGTATCAAAGACTAACCGTTACCCGCGTATTCGCTCGCATTAATGCCGGTTTCGACAAGAATATTTTGAGCGTAACCAGGTAAAAAATACCCAATATTTTAAGTTAGGGTACCGATTTCGATGAAATTTTTACCATATTATGACTAAAGAATCAGATCAAATAGTCTGCGTCAGGGAAAAAATGTGATAGGATTTTTTAAAGATTTAAGAGGATTATTGTGCGTTAATTGAAAATCATGTGGGAATGTTTATTATGTTGTGTCGATGACGAAACATTATTTACATTTCTGTTTAATTATTTAGGTATTAGATGTATTTAATTAACAGCCTTTCTCATTCATTAATTATAATTTCCATTTGCGAATGAGTATTCCTTTCCTCAAAAGGGATGAACAAAGTTGCCAGTTTTTTAATCACACTAATTTAAAACGCAGAGAAGAATTTTAAAATCATTAATACCATTTTTAACTTCCCATTGGAAGTTATTGTAATGCGTCCGAAAATCGAAATCAAAATGTATAACAATTTTTTATGTTTCAAGGTCACTACACTATTTTTAGAAAGATGTCTCTGTGTGTGTACGTATGTACGTACGTATGTGTCCATTTCTTTCTAAGACGAAATATTATTTTTTCCTTTTTAGTGCATTTCAATAAAAGCTTGTCTCTAAAAAGTTTTTTTTAGTAATATTTTATTTTGTTCATTTTAGTCTTTCAAAATTTTACCCCCCTTTGACACCTGTAGGGGTTGAATTTCGAAAAATCCTTTCTTAGTGGATGCTTACGTCCAAATTTCGAGTTTCTAGCTTTAGCGATTTGGCCTGGGCGTGGATTAGTCAAAAAAACCCTACATCCCCGTTTGAACCCCTTAGGGGTTGAATTTATTTCTAAAAACGATTTATTCATGTATTGTCATCGGGAATACGTCTTATGTGTACAAAATTTCAAATCGATCGGATACGTGGAAGTCCTTCAAAATGGACTTGCAAGTTTTGACCTAAACAAACAAACTAACTAACATACAAACATTGCAAGTTAAATAAAAGCTTGTAAAAAGACTCGACTGCGCAAAAATGACAACTAAAAAGAAGAAAACAAATCGAAAAATCTTCTTACCACCATATTCATAATCTGCAGTTGCGTTATTAAGTCTATCAACTTCAAGGCGCAGTAGGCGGGCACCAATTCAATAATAAACAATAGAATGTGACTTAGGTCCCCACCTGCTGTGTCTTGAAGTTGACTAAAGGTACGTGCAGTATGGAGCTGGGATTCTAGATGGTAGCGTAGATCATAGCAGGGCTTGCTTAAATTAATGCATTGTTATATATGTGAGCGTACACAACGAAGCAGTGTGTAGCAGGTATAAGCGCTGTTACAAGAGCTGGTAGATTCAAGAATGTATATCACCACTCTTTCAGCGCGCTGACTACTACAATCAACGTGTGACAACTGTCAAATGGCCGTTGCAAGTTTCGCAATGGATGTAACTAGTTTAATAAGTGAAATAATGCCAGTTTTTATTTAATTTGTTTTGAGTTTTTTCTAAGACGTATTGAAAAGTGTAGGTTCCATACGTAAATATTCAAAAAACCGGTTTGGATAAAATTTTAATTCTTGGTATAAATGATGAAATTCGCCATGTTTAGATCGTTTTCTATTAATAGGGTGGACATGATAGCTCCTACCCAAATATGTATTTAAAATATACCACTTTGTAGCAGAAGAACACAAATATTCGTCTTCGTTATCTGGCATTTCAAACGCGACTGAAGCTTGTATCAAAGCTTCGTTGTGCAAAATTATTAGCGCTTATAATTTCAGCCACCATCTACCATACATGCTACCATCTAGAATCCCAGCTGCGTACTGCACTTACCTTAATATCATAATAACTGCTCTATATACAGGATATCCCAGACATGACTCCGCAGGCCTGTATCTCGATTATTTTTGAAAAACCCCATCAAAGTCTATATATCTATTCGTAAATGGAATGAAACTTTCTACAAGACGGCGGAGGAAAATCGTATCGACCGACATCCGGTAGGGTTAATTATTCTAAACAAATCTAACGTGCGCTGGTGAGATTATATAATCGCTTTGACATCCCTGAGGACAGGTTGCGTTTGAACCGCAGCATCGCGTCTCAACCGACGACGCGGCACCTCGGCTCAATACAAAACAAGCGCACGTGTTTCAATTTTCAGTCGTTAATCAAATTTCTGAAACATTACACCCTGGAATTGAATGGTGTGGTACCTATCGTAGATATACGTACTCTACATGCACAGGGTACACTTAGAACATTTACCTGTACGGAGCTGGAATGCACTGTAAGAAATGAGAAGGCCGATTACATAGATTATCGATGGTCCATTTGTAGCCAGCAATTAATCTGGTACTAGGCACACAAAGAGACAATGGCGTCGCAAACAGGTATCGTCTGCATATCGCGTAGATTCAATGAAAACACATTGCGCATGCGCGGTTATTAATTTTACATTAATTTGTTTTGTATTCATCCATTTTATATATGTAACTATACATTTTACTTTGTAATTTTTACACACTTTATTGGAATATTACACAAATTATGTAATTTTAATTTACTTTATGAAAAAATCACAAATTTGTTTAACTTTACAGTAAAGTCCAAGTTTTTATGAACTTTTCTGTGTAAAAATAAATAATAATGTAAAATCACTTAGAAAATCGAGCGAATTCTACCTTAACTTTAAAAGTATTTTTACATCCATTTTTTACAATGTGGAGAAGTTTCCTCTATTTACAAGCTTTTATTTAACTTGCAATGTATGTTAGTTTGTGTGTTGGTTTGTTTGTTTAGGTCAAATCTTGCAAGTCAATTTTGAACGACTTCCACGTATCTGATCGATTTGAAATTTTGTACACATATGTATTTCCGATGACAATACATGAATAAATCGTTTTTAGAAATATATTCAACCGCTAAGGGGTTCAAACGAGGGTGTAGGGTTTTTTTGACTAATCAACGCCCAGGCCAAATCGCTGAAGCTAGAAACTTGAAATTTGGACAGTTGGTTCATTTTCTGACGTAAGTATCCACTAAGAAAGGATTTTTCGAAATTCAACCCCTACTGGTGTCAAAAGGTGATAAAATTTTGAAAGACTAAAATGAACAAAATAAAGTATTAGTAACGAAAAACTTTTTAAAGACAAGCTTTTATTGAAATGTACTAAAAAGGAAAAAATAATATTTAATAATTTTGGTTCATAAATATTATAAAAGCGGGGGTTGCGACTAATAAACTATCATAGAGATTACAGCCCCCGTTTTTATAATAATTATGAACCAAAATTATTAAATATTATTTTTTCCTTTTTAGTACATTTCAATAAAAGCTTGTCTCTAAAAAGTTTTTTTTACTAATATTTTATTTTACCTGACTGCCGACAGTGTCGGATTTTGGCCAGGGCCCTCCAAGCTCAGGCTGGGGCGACATATTTTAAAGACGGCAAATTTTTAGAATTTTGAATAACGTCTGTCAAAAGAAAGAGAACTGAGCGGTAAAATATTTAGAACGTCCAGTTCAGTGCATTGTTCAGCTATTGCGCATGCACCTGTGTGTATATTATGTTCTAGTCCTCGGTACGCATGCGCATTCGATACTTAGGTACACGAGTGAGACAGATAGATGTTGGCCACAATTTGAGCAGTCCGTTTCACATTCCACAGGTAAATGTTCTAAGCTCTACTTACAGCAAGTACCGTGCGTTGGCAATCCTCTAAAAACCATTCAGCTCTTGATTAGGGTAAACTCGAAAACGAATTAAAACTCAATTCCCCAGCCGAAAAGCTGTACCTATATTTACAAACCAATAGAACATTTAATAGTGCTGCGAATATATTACAAAATACTATCAAATATAAAGCTTAATTTCAAAAATTAAATTAGTTTCGTTGCTGTGAACCAGAGTTGAGTTATTTGCAAATAAACTTGACGCGAAAACGAAAAATTAAAAAAAATTTTATTTATGAAGCTACAAGAGTTAAAAATTTTTTTTGTGTATTTTTGAATTTTCAAATATATCATATTTGTTATACAGAGTGTCCAAAAAGTAGCATCGAATACATTCTTTGTAAAATTTCGAATTTAAAAACATTTTACAATTTTTTACCGACTTCAGGGTGGTCCCACATAAATTTTACTTAAGTCGGTTCAATAGTTTTTTTTTAATTTGGTAAACAAATACACATCAAGAAAGAAGTCGATTAATAACGTGCAATCCACGTACTTATCCCAAAGCCACTAAAAAGTAAAAAATAAAAGAATGTTACAAAAAAAATAGAACCCTCTTCAAAAAAAAACCACTAAAAAAAAGGAAAATACATAATAAAATTATGAGGTCGGGCCAATTTTATAAAATTAAAGTAGATATGTACCTAATTACCTATATAAAAAGTTTTAGTAATTAAACTAGCCGTTACCCGTGGCTTCGCCCACGTATATTTCGATTTATGATTTATTATCCCCCGGCGAGAAAATATTCTCCTGTGAGTCGGGCTGGTGGTGTTTATTCGCTCGAATTTTATTAATATATTACTCACTCGTTTCGCTCGTTCGCTAGAATATTATTAATAAATTACTCACTCGCTTCGCTCGTTCGCTCGAATTTTATTAATAAATTACTCACTCGCTTCGCTCGTTATTAATAATATTGGAGCGAACGAGCGAAGCGAGTGATCAATGTATTAATCAAATTCGAGCGAACGAGCGAAGCGAGTGAGTAATTTATTAATAAATTACTCTCTCGCTTCGCTCGTTCGCTCGAATTTTATTAATAAATTACTCACTCGCTTCGCTCGTTCGCTCGAATTTGATTAATACATTGATCACTCGCTTCGCTCGTTCGCTCCAATATTATTAATACATTACTCACTCACATCGCTCTTTCGTTCGAATATTATTATTATATTACTTGTTCGCCTTGCTCGTTCGCTCGAATTTTATAATACATTACTCACTCGCTTTGCTTGCTCGCTCGAATATTATTAATACATTCCTCACTCGCTTCGCTCGTTCGCTCAAGTTTTAGTAATACATTATTTCTTATGGCGCACCTACGTTATATAAGGAACTCCTGTGCAAAATTTCATGGTTCTAACTTCAAAAATGACGAACTTCCATGCAAACTTTCATCCCCTATTTAATCCGCTTAGGGAATGAATTTTTCAAATTTTTTTCTTAGTGCTCGCCTACGTTATATAAGGAACTCCTATGCAAAATTTCATGCTTCTAACTTCAAAAATGACGAACAGCCATACGAACTTTCATTCCCTATTTAACCCCCTTAGGGGATGAATTTTCAAAAATTCTTTCTTAGTGGGTGTTTACGTCACAACAGGAACCTACTATCCAAATTTCAAGTTTATATTCTCAGCGGTTTGACCTGGGCGTTGTCTGTCAGTCAGTCAGTGAGTGAGTAACAGAACTGTTTTATACAGGGTGTCCCAAAATTGCTGGGACACAGAGCTACCACATATAGTAGGGGTCAAAATAAGTCGATTGGACCCAATTTATTTATATACCAAAATGTACCGTTTGCCCATGAGAAGAGTAATTCAAAGTTTACATAAAAAAACACATTTTTGTACGCTGTTCAGAAATGAGAGAAACAAATTGAATGAAATTTGACAAAAGTGCATTTTAGAGGATTACTCTCCATTCGGTAATCAAAGAAACCCAAAAGAACCCCTTGACATTTTTTTCAGAACTTTCTTAGGGGTGGTAATACGATTCTCAAATTTTTTTTAGCGAGAAGACTGATTAATTATCTTCATTTTGTAACTCTTGTAAAAATTTCGTATTCCGCATAGTTCCGAAGGAAAAAAATGTTTTCTTAAATAATGCTAACAGATATTCCTAGTAAAAGTTTAATAAAATTGTAATACAAAATTTTATGTTAACTTTGAACTCTTCTCACGGGCAAACGGTACATTTTGGTATATATATAAATTGGGTCCAATCGACTTATTTTGACCTCTACTGCACGTGGTTGCTCTGTGTGCCAGCAATTTTGGGACATCCTGTATATATAGATTGGCGTCGACCTCAAAATTAATATTTTCCTCGTTTTATTGACTTTTTTTGAAGGAGATTCTATTTATTACGTATCTGTATTGAGTTATAAAACTGTGTGATATTTTTTTGCAAGCTGTAAAAGCAAACTTTTATGTAACGAAATTAGACAGAGTTATAACGTGACCTTTGAACTCTTGACCTTCGAAAGATAGAAGGGTTCATTCGGTGACCTCGGAGAACTTAATAACAAGGTCATCTTTGGTGACCCGGTTCCTCGTATCCATTCGTCCATACCGTTACACAATTATTCAATACGATTATATTATTAGTATAATATTGGAAATAATTATTAATAGGATTATGTAATAAAAACACTGGTCGTAGTGCGAAAACCTGAACTTGAGAATAGCCGAGCGTGTAGCAATGCTGTTGTTTGCATGGCGTTGCTATGGTTCTTCTATTACAAGTCCCCAGTTCCCGGGTTCTAGTCCGAGAGCTGGTAAAAGTGTCAATTGGATTTTCAATTTAATTATTAAAAAAAAATAATGAAATGAAAATATGTATTGGTGCTAGGCCCAAATAACCTTAGCTGTTGGTGGTCTTTAAAAACACAATTTCTATGTTATTGTTTACATGGCGTCGCTATGGTTCCTCTATTATAAGTCCCCAGTTCCCGGGTTCTAGCCCGAGAGCTGGTAAAAGTGACAATTGGATTTTCAATTTATTATTAAAAAGAAAATAATGAATTGAAAATATGAATTGGTGCTAAGCCCAAATAATTTTAACTGTTGGTGATCTTTGAAACACACAATTGCTAAAACCTGTTGTCAAAATAGTGTATTTATTGCATTATGTAGACGTATGACCTCTCTTGTCGAGCGTCTATAATTTACAATATCATTGTGGCAACTGCAAAGAGAGATTTTCTTTTTTTTCCAAAAGAAATTAATGCTGGGTTGCAGAAAGCATTGTCAGAAAATCTGATTTGACAATGACCTTTATAGATTGTGATCACACATATTTCTCAATAAAAAAAGCATAGCATTCATCCTGCTCGAAAACCTCTAGGTTCCGTCATTCGACCAACATCAATAGTGTGCAAGCTTTCACGGCCGGCAGTGTTCCAAGTCTTCATGGTTTCCGGGCTTGTAGGCCGTGGTTCGGTGGTATTTCTACCTGACGTTTCGTCTACAACTGCGGTAGACATTCTCAAAGGCCGCCAAGGAGGACAGTTCGACCGCTGCCACATCGCCTTTGAGAATGTCTACCGCAGTTGTAGACGAAACGTCAGGTAGAAATACCACCGAACCACGGCCTACAAGCCCGGAAACCATGAAGACTTGGAACATCAATAGTGTTTGTGCCTATATACTATGTGTATAGTAATAGTAATTTATTAATTCATTAGAGCTATATAAATACAGATTTGAGTATTATAGGCAAATACACTAATAACACGGTTATGTATGTGCCTTCTTTATCGACTATCAATTCCCATTTGTTCTGCAGTTAGATTTTCAGTTAATTACTAGCCCTTTATACCCGGCTTTGCGGGGGAATAACAGTTCCTTGTTATAATGGCGTACTAAAATCCGAACTAATATTATAAATGCGAAAATGAGTTTGTTTGTTTGTTCTGCTTTCACATCTCAACCGCAATCTCTGTGAAATTTTGCACACGAGTAGCTTCCGCAATGCAGACGAACATAGGTTATAATAACTAGCCGGCCCGGCTTCGCCCGAGTGAAAATCGAAAGTAATCTTAGAAGAACGGATTTTGTTCCGGTTTTCACGATTAGATAGATTGATTCACGAGGAAGGCTTATATATATATATATATATATATATATGTATAATTCAAACTGGCCGGCTTGGCTTCACCCGAGGGCAGTATAGCCTAGTGGTTAGCGTGCTTAGTGCCGCAACCTCTGGACTGAACTGCCGTGGGTTCGAATCCCACCTGCGCTGATGGATGTTTTGTGATGTTATTTAGTTTTAAGATAGTTGTTATTTAGTGTACTTAGTTGAAAGACGCTAATGACCTGAGATGTCGACGCGTCTATAATCTACAATAAATAAAAATCAGCTTCGCCCGGGTGAAAATCAGGGGTAATCTCAGTTATTACTGAACCGATTTCAATTTTTTTTACTGTTTCTTAGGTGATACATTGCTTTAAGGCATATAGGGTACAATAAGGGCTTGAGAATGGCCGAGCGTGTAGCAATGCTGTTGTTTACATGGCGTTGCTATGGTTCCTCTATTACAAGTCCCCAGTTCCCGGGTTCTAGCCCGAGAGCTGGTAAAAGTGTCAATTGGATTTTCAATTTATTATTAAAAAAAAAATAATGAATTGAAAATATGAATTGATGCTAGGCCCAAATAACCTTAGCTGTTGGTGGTCTTTAAAAACACACACATAGGGTAGCGAAGCGAGTGAGTAATGTGTTAATAAATCATAAATTCATAGCACTTGGGCAAAGGCGGACCGGGTCGATATTATAACCTAAAAGCATCAAAATATGAAATATAAAAAAGAAGATTAAGAAAAATCGCAGGATAGTGGACAAAATATTTGATTTATTAAATTAAATGTACGACGTTTCGTCTATAGATTTAGACTTTTTTAAGTACATACATAAAAATAAATATTTTTATGTATGTACTTGAAAAAGTCTAAATTTATAGACTATAGATTTAGACTTTTTTAAGTACATACATAAAAATAAATATTTTTATGTATGTACTTGAAAAAGTCTAAATTTATAGACGAAACGTCGTACATTTAATTTAATAAATCAAATATTTTGTCCACTATCCTGCGATTTTTCTTAATTTTATTATAATCACGATGGACACGATTTCAAATACAAAAAAGAGGCTTGGTGTGTGGGTAAAACCACACTGCTAACTTCCCATTGGGTGCCCTTAGAGATTAGAGACCAGTCTACCGTAGAGAAACTATTTGCAATACAATTTGTTTATTGTTTTTTAAGCAGTCGGGTTTTTTAATTTTTTTTATTTATTTTTTTATTTTTTACATTTTATTTTTTACAATATGGCGTCTCAGTATCATCATAATAAGTTTTGATTACTGTCATGTCCTTAGTGACATTCGGACAGTTAAGACAAATCGATTGACGTAAAAATCATTCAAATCGGCCCACGCGTTTGGTCTCTAGAGTGCCACAAAGAAACAAACATACTTACATACATAGACTGATAAACACAATACCCTCCTTTGGGTCGCGCAGTCGGGTAAAAACAGTATATTCGGACTCTAGGGACCTCAAAACGTGCAGATATGTCCAAATTTTTCATTCGCAAAATCGGACCCATTACATGGGAAGATTTAAGAATATGGTTTTTTGTCAACTAAATGAAGATCTCCATTTTGTTGGAAAAAAAATGTCAGTCTAAAATTTAGATTTAAAGCTGAAAATCTAACTCAACATTAGACTATTAAATGTAGATTTATATACTTATTAGCAATCGTAACCGAGCATTAACACAATATGATAGAAATGTGATTTAAACTTTGAACCGCCGCCTCACGCCTGTGAGTTGAGAAATGTTGGCCCTTCGGCTTGGCGCACTTGTAGAGTCTGATAATCCGTTATCAGCTGTGTTCAGTTGCCCCAATCCAGAGCCTCTTTTTACACCGATTGCCTCCGGATGTTGGTTCATATAAGGTTCAAAATATATACATAACACGCTTCCCCTAATACAAATAGTCTAAGAGCCGACCGTTGAATTTCCTATCTATCGAATACGCAAACATATTTATCTGTGACCGCAGCCTCTAGACTAGACTGTCGTTGGTTCGAATCCCACCTGCGCTCATGGATATTTTGTGATATTATTTAGTTTTAAGAAAGTTGTTATTTAGTGTAGTTGAAAGACGTTAATGACCTGAGATGTCGACGCGTCTATAAACTACAATAAATAAAAAAAATTATCTGTTTGAGTTAACATTGGGGCAGAAATTGAAAAATTAAGGCTACCAAGGGATTGCGGCAGGATGAACTTTGGCACCCCATGATAATAATATGAAAGTATTCGCTGAGACCGAGAGGACAGTGTGGTCCTGGATCATCAGACTGTCGTTGGTTCGAATCCCGCCTTCACTCATGGATGTTTTGTGATGTCATTTAGTTTTAAGTTAAGTAATTGTTATTTAATGTAATCAAGACGCTATAATGATCTAAGCTGTCGACGCGTCTATATAATTTAAAATAAAAAAAAATCGCTGAGAGCGACATTTTGACGTCAATTTTATTAGTGCAATCGATGAGATAAGAAAACAGAAAAAAGTCAAGAGGTGTCATGGGATAACCGACAGAAGCTATGCTTTTTACGTCAAAACGTGCGATGAGCTACGCAAGTCCAGTACAAAATATAAATACAATTTAATTGAAATAAGAATTAACATACTTATATTATTTAAAAATACAATTTAAACAATACACACAACTAATGCTGTACAACACGTTATCTTTGTGTTGGTGCATATATACGTGTACATAGGCCACTGCGCGTGCGCCAATATATTACTTTCACAGCTGGCTAAGCGCAATACGTATAAAGTATATCTATAGCTATGAGTGTAGCTATAGATATACTTTTAACATGAGCATGTCGGTGACGTGACGCGCAACAAGTTTTCCCTACTCCCAGACATCGTCTAACGCGCCTATAGAAGGCATAGCTTCAAAAAATTGAAAAATCAGGGCTGTCAAGGGAAATTGCGGCTGGATAAACTCTGCCACCCCATGATGCTATGAAAGTACACGTGGAGACAGTTCAAAAAATGACCGGAAGTGACGTCAGTATCCCATGAGCCGGCAGAATAAAAATAATGACAGATGTGGCTCCATATTGCTCTGTCCCAATGCGAAGTCACACAGAAAAATTTGTTGTATAGGGAAATCTGACGGTGGGCTCTCCGTCTTAACTGTCGTCACTAAACACAGAGTAGTTGTGAGATCACAGCACTTCATGTGAGAATAAACCGGGAATGGGGGGGAGCGAGGGTACTCTCAGTGGCTGTCGACATAACTGGGGCCGAGCGCCAGCCAAGTGTAAAACCATCACCTATTAGAATCTAAACTAATATTATAAAATTGGTAAATTCTGCACTTTGTACAATAGAAGCACTACTGGGTATCGATCGATGTGTTCGTATATATAGTAACGCACCTACAAAGTCCACATCATGAGAAAGTCATGTTTTTAATGATTTATACAGAAGTTAATAACTTTAATAAAAATAAACTAAATCGTAACTTAGTCTGTAATTGTAAAGTTTTAAGGACTAGAAGAGCGAATTTTCCGTTTTCATAATTTTTTTTCTGTTTTTCAAATTTCAATCTATCTACATATATCTATTTGTTTGGTTGAACGCGCTAATCTCAGGAACAACCAGTCCAATTTGAAAAAAAATTTTTTTTGTTAGATAACCCATTTATCAAGGAAGGCTATATAGGCTATATAATATCACGCTACGACCAATAGGAGCGGAGCATCAATGAAAAATTTTGCAAAAACGGGAAAAATTATTCCTTTTGAGAGCTTCCGTTGCGTGCGCTGCGTAAACGGTTAAAGGTACGCAAAAATAATGTATGACGGAATTGTTCCCGGAAGGTTTATATATTATACCGCTATTGTGTGGTATGATGCCGTAGAGAGCCGGTCACGCTGCTGGACGAACACTTTCCAAATCTAGATTGATCGGGAAGAAAATGCGACAGAATCATTCCGGAATTGTAACGTGGCTCGGTGGTCATTTGCTGGGCCCATTTAATTAGAAAGTCAGAGTAAGAGACCTCGTACAATTTTCAGAATGATTTGTTAATAATAAATAATAAATTGTTAAGGTTAAATGTATTTAATAAAGAAAATAAGAAAAATCTATAATTTACAATATTCAATTAAATTACTAGCATGTACAGAACGGATCTCATTTACAATATTAATAATACAACGGAACGGGTCTTTCACCAACAGACACATAGATCTATCGAACGAACCTCACCGGTCATTCGCCTGAACGTTTGATCAGCTGTTAATAATCTAACCTAAACTGGCTTAAACTGTCAGAACAAATTTGTAATAATGAAAACGATATTAGTCAAGAAATATGAAGATATTAAAATGAAATATTATCTAGGTAAGTAAATTAATAACAAAAAAAAACCAGATATTAATTAAATAATAAATTATACAGACCAATCCTGATGTCTTCTAGAATAATAAAAATAAGTGAAATATTATAATAATTAATGAATACTTAAACTACGGACGAAAACAAACTAAACGAAAACGGATCAAAAACGGACAGACGGAGCTAAACTAAAACAGAACCTTTTTCTTCGACGGACCGGAAACTAATGAAAATTTTCTCTAAAGTAAATAAAAATAATAGCTAAACTCTAATTGTTCAGTAACCTAGAAACCAACAGGATAGACTGTTCATTTTTTCCCAGTAAGCCTGCCTACTTACTGAAATTCTGACAGCACGAAATTCAAAAATAAATTAACTAAGTATTAAAAATAAAAATTATAAATAAGGAGAAAAATAAAATAAAAATGTAATGTTAAGAAAACATTACAATTACCCCCACCAACAAACGGTGCGAGGTCGGGACAAAAACAACACGGAAACATGACGACCGACCACCACGGAGGTAGTTATCGATAATCACTTACGCCGATTTCAGAACTAATTGGATTCAAGAAATTAACAACACTAGATACAACAATAATAAGGTACTTAAATAATAACCACAACAAAGAAATCTTTTTCATATCCTAACAACTAACTAATTTTTTTCAGATGCTCAATATGAGACTTGTACATTTTCCCGGATTCTTGGTCGAGCAAATCAACACTCACCGGACTCGTAAATCTAATTATTACTCTAGGTGTGCTAAAACGAGGCAAGAATTTTAAATGGAAATTTGGTCGCATTTTCTGGTAATGTAATCTCTGCATGACGCTGTCGCCAACCTTAAATTTAGATGAGACATTTCTATTTTTATTGTAATGATGAGCTTGTCTTTTGCTCGCTAAATCTAACATTTTCCGGACAGAGTCCACTGACGGAATGTCATCATGCTCCCACAAAGGGTCTAATTCATTTCTTAAATCTACAGGAAATCTGATCTCTCGAGCCAGAAATACTTTGCACGGCAAATCCTTAATACTTTCATGATACGACGTATTGTTGCAGAAAGAAATATGGTCCAGAAGAAGATCCCAGTTAAGGTGATCATTGAACTGCTGTTCTAGCATAATGGAAAGGGACGATCGCACATTTCGTATAACTCTTTCAACTGCGTTTGAACCAGGAAAATAGGGGGACGTATTTACTGTACGAGTACCCCAGGACGAGCAAAACTCCTTAAACTTAACAGACTTAAAATTAGTAGCATTATCGGATACTATACAACCTGGAGGTCCATAAGTTGTGAAAACCTCATGAAGACATCTAATAATTGACGCTGAACTAGAATCAGGAATCGGATACATTATTAACCATTTACTAAAACCATCAAGCACTAAAAGTACATATTTATTTTCAGACGCACTACAAATCAGAGGACCAAGCAAATCGATATAAACTCTATCCCAGACGTTTACAGGAGGACTGGAACTCAAAATCACTTTATCAGGCTTGAAATTCGGCTTGTGCTGATAACACAACTGACATTTCTTTATAAAGTCACTGATATCAATGTACATTTTCGGCCACCAATAACGACGAGCAATGGCGCGATACGTTTTGGCAACACCAGGATGTCCACTTATTTTAGCACTATGAAATTCTTGAATGATAGGAAGACGAGCAGGGATGGGTAAAACCAGTCTTTGCCTGCGCTTCCTACCCACTTGGCGATAAACACAGTCATTTCGTAAGATAAAGTTTTTACACTCAATGTTCTGTGATAACAACTCACGCGTTTTCTGAATTTCTTCGTCTTCTAGCTGTAGCCTCTGGAGTTCGAAAATTTTGGAATCAGCTTCCAACGGACGGTTGATGACGTTTAAGTCGGAGTCATCATTAACAAAAACTTCAGGATCAGGCACTAGACGGGTCAGGCAATCTGCAGTGTAATTTGTGACTCCACGAATATGTTCGACTCGGAACCTAAATCGACTCAAACGAAGTAACCAACGACCCACGCGACCCAAATTCCGGGGGTGCTGGATCAGCCACTTCAAACAGGCGCTGTCGGTCTGCAGCAGGAACTCTCGGTGCGACAGGTACGGTTTGAATTTTTCCATGGCCCAAATACAACTAAGGGCCTCTTGTTCGTAGGTGGAAAACCTACTTTCAGCAGGAGTCAGTCTCCGGCTGGCGAACTGCACCGGGTGCATACCGTCTTCATACTTCTGCAATAGCACGCAACCAATATGCGTATTGCTGGCGTCGGTCTGGAGCACGAACTCTCGATCAAAGTCAGGAAACTTGAGCACTGGCGGATTACTTAAATCATGTTTAAATTGTTCAATACATTTTAAATGTTTGTCACTAATCACAAATTTGACTCCCTTTTTGCGCAAATCGTTCAGGGGAGCCATTGTCTTGGCGTAGTCTGGTATAAACTTTGCATAATAATTTACCATCCCTATAAAAGACTGTAACTGTTTTATATTTTTAGGCACTGGTAAATCCTTAATGGCGGACACTTTGTCATCGTCAACAGCGAGTCCTTGAGCTGATAATCGATGACCAAGAAATTTTAGTTCACTTTGCGCGAAATTCACTTTGTCGGGGTTGACAGTCAGATTGTTCTCGCGCAATCGGCGAAGAGCTTCACGCACATGAGAAATATGTGAGTCTAAGTCTTTACTATAGATCAACAGATCATCAAAGAACACTATAACACTTTCGTACCGTAGATCCGCAAAAATCTTGAACATTAGTCTGTTGAGAGCACTAGGTGAAATGGAGAGACCGAATGGAGCCTTATGAAACTTCCATTGGCCCTCGGGTGTCACAAAGGAAGTTACGTTCTGAGACGACTCGGAAAGTTCGATTTGGTAGAACGCACTATTAAGATCCAATGTTGTAAACACCGTAGCCCCTTTCAGGCATCCAAAAATATGATCTACAGACGGAACCGGAAATGAATCCATGACCACTTTGTCGTTTAGCCGACGGTAGTCAACACAGAGTCGATAACCACCACTTTTCTTCTTTACTAGAAAAGCCGGAGATGCGTACGCAGACGTAGATGGCGAAATCACATCAGTATCCAATAACGTTTGGATGTGGTCCCTCATTATTTGAGCTTGTGGAGGCGACAATGGATACGGAGCCTTCCTCACCGGAATTTTATCAGATAAGTGTATTTCGTATTTATAATCTTTGGCCTGACCAAGACGGTCTGTCAAAACGTCGTCGAACTCGTCACATAGACGCGAAAATTCGACATCTCTAGAATCTACCTGGTGAATAGCGCCCATACACAAATTCACGTCAGATTCGGGCATAGTCAAAAACGGAACTTTAACCTCTTGATTAAACTTAAACTCGAGCGCATTTTCTAAACAGTTCACAGAAGCCCCCATAAGCTTCAGCGAAACAAAACCTATTATCGCAGGATAAGATAAACGCTCGAAAACATTAAACTTGAGCTTCCAAGAAAAAGAAGCTATCTTGATCGGTAATACCATAGTCGCGGTTGATTTAGAAATCGAACCGTTCGCTAATCGGGCATACGAAACATTGTCAAAACACTGACCTATTTTTAAAGTTAAAAGATAATCTGCCATACTTTTCGAAATATAATTTCCCGAAGAACCAGTATCCACCAAGGCTGAGGCTTTAATTTTACCTAACCATAAATTTATTACTGGAATATTGATTGGGGCATAATCTCTACTAGGCGCAGAATGACAATCAAACTTTAAATTGGTAGGTTTAACATCAGAAATTCTATCAGAATTCAAATCATGCTTATTTCTATCTCCACATTATCGTGTGGACGCGACTTAACAGAGGTCATCGACCTACTACTAGACAGGGCCGCATTCGGCACGGACGGGACAGACTTAGAAACTACAGACTTATAACTACTGAACGGAGTGGACACACCACTGCTGCACGGAACTGACTTACGACTAATATCATCGGAACTTAAAACTAAATTTGCATTTCCAAACATTTGACCTGGCGCAGAGGCCTTTGGGTCACACTGACAAATAATTTTGGGGTTGAGCGGAGTGGACACACCACTGCTGCACGGAACTGACTTACGACTAATATTATCGGAACTTAAAACTAAATTTGTATTTTCAAAATTTTGACCTGGCGCAGAGGCCTTTGGGTCACACTGACGAATAATTTTGGGGTTCTTTTCTCAACTCTGCCTAGGCAGAATCGCTCGATTCTCTGAGCCGGACCTAGACGGACGTAACGGACAATTTGCTATCATATGTCCCCTCTGCTTACAATAAAAGCACTTATCATCCCTTGGCGCTGGGACTGCATTCAGAGTCGGCCACTTACTATAATTAGCTCTCTGGCGAGCAACCGCGCGCATATGTTGGCCGAGAGAAATCAGATCTGCAATGTTATCTGGAACCTTATGATACTGTAGGTAGTTAAAGGATTCTGAATTTTGGTTGATCCAAATCTTGGCCACCTGTTCAGATTCTGTCAGGACCGGGCCAAACAAGGGCACATATTTCAAAATATCGTGAATGAAATCCGCAAAATCCTCTGATGGATCTTGACGGCGGTTCAAAAATTGCTCAGCCAACATAGCTCTGTCTATGGGGGTCAAAAAACGTCTTAATAGAGACTCCCTCAAAGGAGCCCACCTAAATTCGCGGGAAAGTTCTTGGACCCAAATAGTTCGCAATGGGTCAATAACCTTAAATACCAAACATCTTAATAATACCGATGGCGAAAATAACGGATTAATAATTAAACACTCTACCTCTACGATAAACTTTATTAATAAAACTAAATCACGACCGTCAGTTTCCGGAATCTTACATAATAAATCTCTCGTTTCAGAGACGGTAAATGTGCTGTCAGGAAGTTCAGATAAGGAAACAGACTTACCCTGAATCCCGGCAGTAACGTCAACATCACTAACACTCGCAGCACGTGGGGCACACACAGGAGCAGGAGGCGGACTAGCCCCCAGAGCGGAACGGATCGGTGAACGGGACGGTCTAGCTGGCGAGGACGTCGTCAGGTCCTTCGGCGGCAGGAACATGGTCTCCTCCCCAGGATCAGCACCCGGAGGAGAGGAGGGCGGGCTGGACGGGTCAGTAGTCGCCATTCTGGACAGGAACGGAACAAGGCAGGAACAGGAATCACAAGCGTTGACTGACAACTCTAGCTCTGCTACCAATTATACCGCTATTGTGTGGTATGATGCCGTAGAGAGCCGGTCACGCTGCTGGACGAACACTTTCCAAATCTAGATTGATCGGGAAGAAAATGCGACAGAATCATTCCGGAATTGTAACGTGGCTCGGTGGTCATTTGCTGGGCCCATTTAATTAGAAAGTCAGAGTAAGAGACCTCGTACAATTTTCAGAATGATTTGTTAATAATAAATAATAAATTGTTAAGGTTAAATGTATTTAATAAAGAAAATAAGAAAAATCTATAATTTACAATATTCAATTAAATTACTAGCATGTACAGAACGGATCTCATTTACAATATTAATAATACAACGGAACGGGTCTTTCACCAACAGACACATAGATCTATCGAACGAACCTCACCGGTCATTCGCCTGAACGTTTGATCAGCTGTTAATAATCTAACCTAAACTGGCTTAAACTGTCAGAACAAATTTGTAATAATGAAAACGATATTAGTCAAGAAATATGAAGATATTAAAATGAAATATTATCTAGGTAAGTAAATTAATAACAAAAAAAAACCAGATATTAATTAAATAATAAATTATACAGACCAATCCTGATGTCTTCTAGAATAATAAAAATAAGTGAAATATTATAATAATTAATGAATACTTAAACTACGGACGAAAACAAACTAAACGAAAACGGATCAAAAACGGACAGACGGAGCTAAACTAAAACAGAACCTTTTTCTTCGACGGACCGGAAACTAATGAAAATTTTCTCTAAAGTAAATAAAAATAATAGCTAAACTCTAATTGTTCAGTAACCTAGAAACCAACAGGATAGACTGTTCATTTTTTCCCAGTAAGCCTGCCTACTTACTGAAATTCTGACAGCACGAAATTCAAAAATAAATTAACTAAGTATTAAAAATAAAAATTATAAATAAGGAGAAAAATAAAATAAAAATGTAATGTTAAGAAAACATTACAATATATAGCGAACGAGCGTAGCGAGTGAGTAATGTAATTCCTAAACCACGCAACGGATTTTGATGCGGTTTTCAGCATCAGTTAGATAATTTTTCATGGAAGGTTTATATATATAGCTGTTACAAACTTGTAACGAATTATCAAGATGTAAAAGCGGGCCTAATTGATAATGTCCAGATTTGATAATTCACATCAACCAATAATTCAGTAAAGAAAAAAACTGGCAAAGTTTAAAAAATTTAATTTAAGGAAAAGAAAACACAAGATTACAAAATAAAAATGGTAATAGAAAACATTTATAAAGAAACACAAACTTAGAAATATTGAAAAAGTCTTCACTTAATTTTTATTATCAAAGATAAAAAACTTTTTTATTTATTCATTGTCGATAGAAAAATCGCACTCATTTCTTTTTTCGTTGCCAAACAACGTACATTGGCATTGTCGCATTAAGCATAGCATGCTTATATATTTGAGACTGATAGGAATTTTGAATGGAGGCTGACAGTTGAGACTGGATCACATAACATTAATAGTGAGAAACTTGTGGTAACATAGCGAACGAGCGAAGCGAGTGAGTAGTGTATTGCACCCGGGCTTTCTTAGCACCCGGGCGAAGCCGGACGGGGCCGCTAGTCTGACATATATAGGAGGGGTTTACCTATGACGTAATCAATATGGCGACATTAAACTTATATTATATTTTTAAAGTGAAAACTTCCTTAGGCGCACTTTCGTTCACTACCCAGGCAAAGGGTAGTGAACGAAAGTGAACTGTTCGCACCCGACGGTGACGCTCACTGAATCGGGATTACTCGGCTCAAACACGAACACGTATTTGCAGTATGCTGGTAATAATTTGTAGTAACGGCTGCGCAACTTTCGAAAAATTATTGCGCAGCTTAGAGGGAACATTGGTCAGATCTATCCCTGTGCGGATTGCTTAATATTTTGTTTGAGAACTGCTGACGTAATATGGAAAGGTGAAAGGCGACAGGCACATCAATACTATACTGGGGCAGGGGCACAGTCTTATTTTACACGACATTGCATTGTAATAGAATCCTTTTTGTGTTCCGTTGTTGTGAGAGCTGTTTTCTGCTGTACACAATAAATATATTTTTTCACATTAATCTTCTATTTATTCAACAGTCGCTACGCGCACTGATAAAACGGATTTAGTTTTATGGAAACGTCGACAGAATTCCATCATTTCACAAAGATTTATTCTTTTTATAGTTTTATTTTATTTTTATTTTTTTGAAAAGCGTGAATAAATCTTAAATACCCTATATACGACGTCCATTGCGGCCATGTTGTTGGTTGATCTCATACGAGGACAGTGTGGTCCAGTGGTTAGCGTCGCGGCCTCTGGATCAGACTGTCGTGGGTTCGAATTCCACCTCCGCTCATGGATGTTTTGTGATGTCATTTAGTTTTAAGTGAGTTGTTATTTAATGTTATAATCAAGACGCTAATGACCTAAGTTGTCTATTTAGCGTCATACATACATACATAATTTTATTGTACAAGCGACACATAGTGCCATACATGGTCGTGATTAATAAACTATCCTAAATTATTAAAAATTATTTTTTCCTTTTTAGTGCATTTAAATAAAAGCTTGCCTTTAAAAAGTTCTTTTTACTAATATTTATTTTGTTCAATTTAGTATTTCAAAATTTTACCCCCTTTTGACACCCGTAGGGGTTGAAGTTCGAAAAATCCTTTCTTTGTAGATGCTTACGTCAGAAAAGGAACCAACTGTCCAAATTTCAAGTTTCTAGCTTCAGTGATTTGGCCTGGGCGTTGATTAATCAAAAAAACCCTACATCCCCGTTTGAACCCCTTAGGGGTTGAATTTATTTCTAAAAATGTTTGATTCATGTATTATCATCGGGAATACAAATGTGTACAAAATTTCAAATCGATCGGATACGTGGAAAGCATTCAAAATTGACTTGCAAGACCTAAACAAACAAACTAACATACAAACATTGCGAGTTAAATAAAAGTTTGTAAAAATAGTCGGGTACTTAAATCTAACATATTGTAGCAAAATCCCAGATTCTACGCCACTGTCTCCAACAGAACATTCCAGACTGAAGCGATTGTCAGTTTGTTATAACACAGTAGTGGAATAGTATCGAAGATTCCAGACGTTTCTATAGACAATGAGAACACATGCAATGCGTGTATATAAGGCGGTGCGCGCGACTGAGTGGGGATCAATCATTCAGCGTCGTGTTGAGTCAGTCAATCGGTGATTTGTGAAAATAAATGGGAATTAAATAAAACAGTATTCTGTGAACATACCTGTTAAAATAAATATCCTTGTATTGTTAAGTGTTATAATTACCGTTTAGTCCAAGTGTGCAAGCTTTCACGGCTGGCATTGTTCCAAGTCTTCATGGTTTCCGGGCTTGTAGGCCGTGGTCCGGTGGTATTTCTACTTGACGTTTCGTCTACAACTGCGGTAGACATTCTCAAAGGCGATGAGGCAGCGGTCCCTACCTGACGTTTCGTCTACAACTGCGGTAGACATTCTCAAAGGCGATGTGGCAGCGGTCCCTACCTGACGTTTCGTCTACAACTGCGGTAGACATTCTCAAAGGCGATGTGGCAGCGGTCCCGAATGTCAGGTAGAAATACCACCGGACCACGGCCTACAAGCCCGGAAACAATGAAGACTTGGTACCGTTTAAGTGTTTCATTGTTTAGAATTGACATCTTCGTTATTGTTATTATTGTGTTTATAATTATTATAATTAATTATTAACTTCCCATTGGAAGTTATTGTAATGGGTCCGAAAATCGAAATCAAAAAGGAAAAAAAAATTTTATGTTTCAAGGTCACTACACTATTTTTACACTACTTTTAGAAAGATGTCTGTGTGTGTGTATGTGTGTGTGTGTGTGTGTGTGTGTGTGTACGTACGTATGTATGTGTCCATTTCTTTCTAAGACGAAATCTCGAGAACGAAAAATGATATCGACTACGTTGGGGTGCCAATCGACGCGTATTAACGTAAATATGATCTGAAAGAAATTTTTTCAAAATCGGTTCAGCCGTTCTTTTTTCTTAACCAAATAACCTCCAAAAAAGTAGATTTTATACAATATCTCGCGAATAAAAAATTATATCGACTTCGTAAGGGTGTCAATCGAGGCGTGTTAACGTCATTTTGATCCGACATAAATTTTATAAAAATCGGTTCAGCCGTTTTTTTTTTTTTTTTTTAATTATTGTTAAAAATAAATAATAATTATGTTTTAATGATTAAAATGATTACTTTTCTGTGTAATATCTAATTTAATTATTATTATTAAATATTTATCAAACTGGGAAGTTCGTCGTGTGGACCTCAAGGGTCGCACTTTAGTCCTAATGAACGACCCACCTCACGGCTTGTTGTAAATAGACATTGTACATAAATCCTAATAAATAAATAATTTAATTCCGCCAACTTAAAAACAGTTTTGTTACAATATTTTTACCCCACAACTTTTCATATTGGAATCTTGTTTTATATCACAGTGCAAAATAAAAACAGTAGGTACAGTTTTTCCAATGAAAATATATCGCCGATGAAAATATCGTTCGATGAAAAGAAAAAAACGTTTGAAATTAATTTGAACACGTGCAATTAATTTTTATTCGCCGTTTGGCAAAGTACTTAGCAAGGCTTACGCGCGATATAAAATTGACGCGGCGTAAACATGAAACAGGTTGGCGGCGGCGGCGTTGGCAAATGCGATCACAACAAATGAATCGTTAAATATCACCAGTAGAGAAGACAAAAAACATTACAACAATAATTAACATACGTCATCATCAATATTGTCACCATCATTTGTTTTCGCGTTAACGGCGCCTGTCTATTGTTTCAACGCCGACTACGATATACCGAGTGTTGGTCATGTCGAGGTTTCAAAATATGATGTCGTGATGTTTTTTTGATACAGACTGTTTTTGACTTTTCTATACAGGGTGCTGAATTGCTTTGCGGGTAATAGGGATTTAACCCGTAAAATCTCTTTCGAATGGTGTCATGGCCATCTTTGACGTGTATTTAAAAAAACAAAGTTAATACAAGTATCTCTAAAACTATAAAAGTAAATAAAAATATGAAAAGAGATTTGAAATCTTCATAAAAAAGGCCTTAAGAAAGTGAAAATATTTTTTTTTCTAACTTACTTAATAAGCGAGTTATAAACAAAAAACGAAAATGGGTAAATCTCATTTTTCAACTGTCGGTCGCAAACCAAGCAAAATACAGAAAGTTTGACTACGCAGGGTAATAGTACTGGAGATTCTGCACATTTTGTCTCATTTAACCAAATCTCTATCTCCCATAACAACGGAGATCCCCATGTTGAGAATGAGTCTGTGACACACTGTATATAAACCTTCCGGGAACAATTCCGTGATACATGATTTTTGCGTAACTTTTACCGTTTACGCAGCGCACGCAACGGAAGCTCTCAAAAGGAATAATTTTTCCCGTTTTTGCAACATTTTTCATTGACGCTCCGCTCCTATAATTGGTCGTAGCGTGATATTATATAGCCTATAGCCTTCCTCGATAAATGGGCTATCTAACAAAAAAAAATTTTTCAAATCGGACCGATAGTTCCTGAGATTAACGCGTTCAACCAAACAAATAGATATAGATAGATTGAAATTTGAAAAACAGGAAAAAAATTATGAAAACGGAAAATTCGGTCTTCTAGTCCTTAGAACTCAATTACAGACTAAGTTACGATTTAGTTTATTTTTATTAAAGTTACTAACTTCTGTATAAATCATTAAAAACATGACTCTCTCATGATGTGGACTTTGTAGACGCGTTACTATATATGCGAACACATCGATCGATACCCAGTAGTACTTCTATTGTACAAAGTGCAGAATTTACCAATGTTATAATATTAGTTTAGAAGATTAAAAGTTGCATATTGGTAATTTGCAAACATACGTGTCAGGTAGAGTTTTTAATTATAAACAAATTTTGTATTTGTTTTTTTTCACCAAAATATATAGGGAAGCATGAAAATTCGTAAACATGTAAAATCCCTATTACCCGCAAATCCAATCAGCACCCGGTATAGGGCTTGAGAATAGCCAAGCGTGTAGCGATGCTGTTGCTTACATGGCGTTGCTATGGTTCCTCTATTACAAGTCCCCAGTTCCCGGGTTCTAGCCCGAGAGCTGGTAAAAGTGTCAATTAGATTTTCAATTTATTATTTAAAAAAAAAATAATGAATTGAAAATATGAATTGGTGCTGGGCCCAAATAACCTTAGCTGTTGGTGGTCTTTAAAAACACAATTTAGCAACCGGTATAGGCAAATACACTAATAACGACATTAAAACACAAAAAAATAAAAGAACGTCTTTAAATCTTATAATAAAATTTTATCGCTGAAATACAATAAAAAGTTTTAAATTCGTTTTAGTATATTCGTTTATTAAAAGTTGGTAACAGGAAATAAAAGTGAATGATCAACAAGAGATAAATAGTTTCTAAAAAGTGACATGCGTTATAACTTCACCTGACATCAGCAGACTTTCAGCTCAATATAGCTGACGCACCGCACCTCTTCGCCCCGCTGCACTTGTGTTTAGTTCCGCTATCTCATTACCCCTTCGCGTCTGTCACACACAGCCTGGTGTGCGGCACACGTGTACGACATCCCCGATCTCGTCCTCTCTCCGAAATAAACTTATACACGATCTAGACTCGATATGTTCTACAATATACATATAGACCGAGAGCTAGTGACAATTTTTTGGTATTATTTATTCAAGGCCTTATTTTTGTGAAGACGTTGAGGGAGGCATATTAAAGTGCCCTGAGCAAGGGATTTTGCTAGATAGCGGTATGGGAGGGATGCAGACCGCCCCCAACATGTAACAAAAAAAATGGTCACAATTATTATTGATTCAAGGCTGAAATTGTTTGTATAGCTTGTCGGTGACCCAATATTGCCATTATAATATTTGCAGATCGATTGGTCAGTATTAAAGGGGTGGCAGATCACCCTAAACGTGTCATGTACCCGACGAAATTTATATTATTAGTTCAAAATTCAAATTTTAATATGTTGTTACGGCGACTGTTTTAAACATATATTTCAAATTGCACAACAAAATGTCGGTATTAACCCCCTTGCAGAACGATATAAACACCTAGGCGAGTAAGTTTCCCTCTAAGAGAGGGGGTTAATACCGAAATTTTGTTCTGCAAATTGAAATATATGCTTAAAACAGTCGCCGTAACAACATATTAAAATTTGAACCTTGAACTAATAATATAAATTTCGTAGGGTACATGACACGTTTAGGGTGATCTGCCACCCCTTTAATACTGATCAATCGATCTGAAAATATTATAATAGTATTATTGGGTTCGCCGACAAGCTATACAAACAATTTCAGCCTTGAGGCAATAATAATTGTGACCATTTTTTTGGTTACATGTTGGAGGCGGTCTGCATCCCTCCCATAGCGCTATCTAGCAAAATCCCTTACTCAGAGCACTTTAATATGCCTCCCTCAAAAATAAGGCCTTGAATAAAAAACTCGGGTCGCAGTGCCAAAACCCTGCCGACAATATAGTGTATTTGCTAATACTGGCATTGTGGCTTTATTATGTGAACTTAAGTTTGTTTTTGAACAAAATAAAAAATTTAACCCCTTAATACATCCCTTAAAATAATATTTTTTTTCTTAATTTCAATATTTTTATCAATGCAACCTCGGTACCAAATTAAATACACCCTTCAGTAAGTAAAGCACTATCCGCAAACTAGTGTTTTCATAAAATTTGTAAGTCCGGTCCTGTCGGGCCGATTTTATTAAATTTTAGCAGCACATTTTGATCTTTATTAAAAGGTTAAATTTCAATTTTGAAACAATTCTGAGAATTTTTTCGGCATTTTTGGGCCCAAAAACATTTTTCAACCCCTAAAAACTACCCTTAAAATGGTCCCTTTGGGCCCATTTTAAATAGGCTTCGTGCGGTGATGGATTTCAACGTGCCTACCAAATTTCGTCAAAATCAATTAACTCTTTCGAAAGTTATAGCCCGTACACACATATATATATATAAATTTATAAATATATATGTATATACATATATAAACAGACATTTCCAAAAATGGTGCCAAAGTGTTCAGGAGGCTATGAAACGTCGAGAAATTTTGGTCCGACCCCTAGGTCCCGCCATCCGACCGACGCCAATAGTGTATGTGCTATATGGCAAATACACTAATAACACCAAAAAATTGTCACTAGCCCTCGGTCTAATACAGTATGTATTCTTCGAAGCTTTTATTAGGATCCTAGTATACTAACCGGAGATGAGGTTCATCCAACCTGATAGCCAAGAGCTATTAAATGTAACTCGCCGCCCACCCGGTCGGTATTACAGAACACTGAACAGACAACGATGTAAAATATTAAACGACTCTTCGAACACTAAAAGCTTTTCGTTCGCAGCCTTGCGATAATCTTACAAGACACGTGTTCTTAAAACTTGCTTAATAACTTAGCCCTTCACTTTTGACATTATTATATTTATCACCTGAGAAGAAAGAAAATCAATACAGTGGGTCCGCGTTAATGCGATCCAACTGTAATCCGAAACCTCCCGAAATCTGGCATGCCCGATTTTGAATTCTTTGTTTATTTTTAATCCCGTTTGCTAATACTATTTTCTTCCTAATTACATACAGATCAAAGTAACGCGTCGATATGCCGGATTATTTAATGATCTAATACAAAAACCACCGGAATACCGCAGGTTCAGGGCTTTACTTTATAATCCGACAATCTCGTTCAAGGTACCCTGCTATTGCATTTTATTTATTTCAACCGAATTTGTCACCACGCTCTTAATCTTAGTTTTGATCCGAGGATAAACTTTTGCGGTCCGAAAATCGAAATCAAAATTTTTAACAAATTTTTATGTTTCAAGATCACTACTAGTCCAGTCACGAGAGGAAGTCCACCTTGCGTTTTGTGCAGCAAATGATTTTATTTTTTTGTGTCCTCAAGCATGTTTAAGAGATGTCAAATCCAAGTTTGCGACCTCTAAAACAGGGCGGGGAGTTTTGGTGGGCTAAAAACCACGATTTTTTTGCACTTTTTTCGGTTTCTTACTTATAACATGGAAACGGCCGCTCCTATCGAAAAAATGGTCATATTTAAAATTAAAGGGCACAAAATTTACTTCAAAATGCACTAGTCAAATATGTTTCTATTCCCATTTTTACCGACTCTACAGAACTTAGAAAATCTCCAAAATTTACCAAAATGAAAAAAAAGCATTTTTTCAAGCTTTTAACTATTGAAAAACTCGAATAGCCTATCACCTTTCTTAATAAACGGGCTATCTAACAAAAAAAAATTTTTCCAAATCGGACTGGTAGTTCCTGAGATTAGCTCGTTCAAACAAAAAAAAAAAAACTCTTTTTTTGTTTGAACGCGCTAATCTCAGGAACTACAAGTCCGATTAAAAAAAATTTTTTTTGTTAGATAGCCCATTTATTAAGGAAGGTTATAGGCTATTCGAGTTTTTTTTTAATTCAATCCCAAAGGGGGTAAAACGGGGGTGTAAGATTTTTTGTTATTACAAAAAATCTTACACCCACGTTTTACCCCCTTTGGGGTTAAATTTAAAAAAACTCATATATCCTATAACGTTTCCTCAATAAACGGGCTATCTAACAAAAAAACATTTTTTATAATCGGACGTGTAGTTTTTGAGATTAGCGCGTTCAAACAAAAAAAGAGTTTATTTTTTTTTGTTTGAACGCGCTAATCTCAGGAACTACCAGTCCGATTTGGAAATTTTTTTTTTGTTAGATAGCCCCTTTATTAAGGAAGGTTATAGGCTATTCGGTTCTTTTTTTGAATTCGATCCTAAAGGGGGTAAAACGTGGGTGTAGGATTTTTTGTTATTACAATAAATCTTACACTCCCGTTTTCACCCTTTGGGATTGAATTTTTAAAAAACTCGTATAGGAGGGTCTCATTGATTACTACCTTGCTTCTTTTACAGACTGGTAGTTTCTGAGATTAGCGGCTTCAAACAAAAAAAGAGTTTATTTTTTTTTTGTTTTTCTGAGTTCTGTAGAGTCGGTAAAAATCAGAACAAAAACATATTTGACTAGTGCATTTTGAAGCAAATTTTGTTCCCTTTAATTTTGAATATGATCATTTTTTCGATAGGAGCGGTCGTTTCCATGTTATAAGTAAGAAACCGAAAAAAGTGCAAAAAAATCGTGGTTTTTAGCCCACCAAAACTGCTCCGCCCTGTTTTAGGGGTCGCAAACTTGGATTTGACATCTCTTAAACATGCTTGAGGACACAAAAAAATAAAATCATTTGCTGCACAAAACGCAAGGTGGACCCCCCGTTTTAATCTCTCGTGACTGGACTATACACTATTTTTAGAAAGATGTGTGTGTGTGTACGTATGTGTCCATTTCTTTCTAACACGAAATCTCGAGAATGAAAAATGATATCGACTACGTTAGGGTGCCAATCGACGCGTATTAACGTAAATGTGATCTGAAAGAAATTTTTTCAAAATCGGTTCAGCCGTTCTTTTTTCTTAACCAATTAGACTCCAAAAAAGTAGATTTTACACAATATCTCGCGAATAAAAAATTATATCGACTTCGTATGGGTGTCAATCGAGGTGTGTTAACGTCATTTTGATCCGACATAAATTTTATAAAAATCGGTTCAACTGTTTTTTTTTTTTTTTTAATTATTGTTAAAAATAAATAATAATTATGTTTTAATGATTAAAATGATTATACTTTTCTGTGTAATATCTAAATTAAATATTATTATTAAATATTTATCAAACTGGGAAGTTAGTCGTGTGGACCTCAAGGGTCGCATTTTAGTCCTAATAAACGACGCCCCTCACGGCTTGTTTATTCCCCATTTAGTGCCGTGTTATTTTAGTGGTATAACTTAATTATTTGAAATTATTAATAGATCGGCTCTTTACTTCCACCATAATGTAGCCTTTACTTCCACCATAATCTATACTGATATAGACAGATAAAGTTTGTTTTTGCCATACCCACTACAAAATAGCTACTTTCGATGTATGTATAGCGACCTTTAATGAGTCATTTAACAGCCAAGTGTGCGGAAAGTGTTTTATTTTCCGCGCTAGTGCGGAAAATAACGGTTGTCATAGCAATTTCTGTTTATTCGCTCTATACGCCTGCGTACACCTGAGTGCGCCTATCATTACTTACTTGTACGACCTTCACAGCACACTATGGAAGGAAAGATGGCGTCGCAAATGAACTGTCACAATTTTTTGAAAATGAAGTGAAAAGTAGGTATTTTGTAGTGGGTATATGGCAAAAAATACCACATATGTCTCGTACGTATTGGTATTACGGCTCGTGTGACTGTAAAAACTCGCTATCGCTCATTTTTACATACTTTCATCACTCACCGTAATATTGTCCATTAAGTATCTAGACATACAATCTACTATTGTCTGTATGTGCCAATTTCAGAAACTACTGAATCAATTTTAGAGACCGTCAAAGTTGCAATTTTATACCTATTGTTACGGATCATCCTGTATATAAGCGGCAGGCAAGAATTCGGAGAAACGGGGGTCTACTTACCGAACAACTAGTAACCGCGTGAAGGTTCTAGAACGCGCTAGGTTTGAGCCGCGCAGCCTATATAAACAGGAGTGCGAGTGAATCAGTCAATCAGTGAATGGTGAGTCGTGCCATCAAGTGGATCAGTGATATTAATATTATCAGTCATCGGTGAATCAGTGATATAAATCGTGCAGTAAGATAACTAGTTCCGTGATATAAATTGATAAAATAAATAACTAGAAATAAATAGTTCTGGTATATAGTTAATTGTATATATAGTTAAGTGTTAATCACTGTTTACTGTTCACTGTTGTTACTTGTGTTAATTGTTAGAACTGACGTTTCGTTGTTGCATTTATGGTTATTGTTTTTTTAATTATTGTAAATAAATATTTATTCCGCCAACTCAGAAAACAGTTTTGTAACACTATTTTGTTACCAGCTTTATCCTAACAATGCCATTAGCTATAAAGCTGTAATTCACGTCAAGTATCACTTACATCCTCTAGTTAATCAACAAATACTAAAAACAGAAAAAAGAAAGCGCCTATACATGCAAACGGTACCTGTTCTTGTGGGGTATCGTTGAAAAGAGCCTTTTGAGTAGATTATGAATATGTTTTTATTTTATTTATTTTATCAAAATTATACATAAACGGGGGGCAAAAAATCGCTTTTTTGTATACATATTCTTGCGGGGTATCCTTCAAAAGGGTATTTTGAGTAGATTATGAATGTTTTTACTTTATTTATTTTATCAAAATTGTACGTTTAGCATAACTTACAAAGTACGGAACACTACTCTTTGCGTGACTCGACACGGCCGTTTTTTGAAGTTATACTTTTTTTGACGCGTTATGAAAAAATGATGAGAGTGAATTTTTACGATGCGCGCGCATCGCGTCACGAAAATTTAACACCATGAAGTTAGTCGTTAGTAACACCACGAAGTTAGTCGGAAGTTCATGATTATAATACCAGCTATTATATAGCACTGCTAAGTAAGATGTACGTAGCGTAATGGACAGCACCGCCGCGTCATACGCAATAGGTCCCGGGTTCGAATCTCAACACAAACATGCTTTTTTTTAATAAATATAATAAATAAATATATTTAATAAATTAATAATTTATTAAATTAAATTAACTTATTTAATATCTTTATTTTATTACGCGGGATAAAATTTCTAGAGTTATTTTTGTTTTGTTACGCCAAAGAAGTATAACTTCTGACGTGCGTACATAAGTACACACACACTATTTTTTTATTTCAGAGATACCTTGTATAAAACGTTCAATGCTTGTATAAAATATGTCCTGTATGATTTATCAGAGTTAAATTGTAAAAAAAGTATTGAAACACGTGTAGCTATATATTGATGACATAAAAACTATAAACATTTCATTATTAGGCCGTACCTTCATGATAGATTACTGCTGTTAAATAATAGCACGTCGTTAGCACAATCATTTGTCAAATTGTAGTGAATACCATCAAACGTGCCGGACGCCGGTCACTTCATTTTTTACAAGCTTTTATTTAACAATTGCTAACGCTCGGTAGCAGAAAGCTTAATCAGAAAATCTGATCTGACTTTAGATTGTGACCACACACATTTCTCCATATTTTGAGGCTTGAGAATGGCCGAGCGTTTAGCAATGCTGTTGTTTACATGGCGTTGCTATGGTACCTCTATTACAAGTCCCCAGTTCCAGGGTTCTAGCCCGAGAGCTGTTAAAAGTGTCAATTGGATTTTCAATTTATTATTAAAAAAAAAAAATAATGAATTGACAATATGAATTGGTGCTAGGCCCAAATAACCTTAGCTGTTGGTGGTCTTTAAAAACACAATCCATATTTTGATTGGCAACCCGGCCAAACCGTATTTCTCTATTATAGGTAATAATTATCTATAAAATTTGTATTTGATTAAAAAACAGATGGACGTAGTGATCACGCGGTTGGATCTCGTACTAATAGTTTTTTTGTACAATTTGCACTTCGAAACAACTTTTTTCTAGCCATTTTGATTAAAACTGCGCTTAAAAAGTTCTCATTTTACAAGCTTTTATTTAACTTGCAATGTATGTTTGTTTGTGGGTTTGCGTGTTTGTTTGTTTAGGTCAAATCTTGCAAGTCAATTTTGAACGACTTTCACGTATCCGCTCGATTTGAAATTTTGTACACATATGTATTCCCGATGACAATCAAAGAATAAATCATTTTTAGAAATAAATTCAGCCCCTAAGGGGTTCAAACTGGTATGTAGGGTTTATTTGACTAATCAACGCCCAGGCCAAATCGCTGAAGCTAGAAACTTGAAATTTGGACAGTTGGTTCCTTTTCTGACGTAAGCATCAACTAAGAAAGGATTTTTCGAAATTCAACCCCTACGGGTATCAAAGGGGGGTAAAATTTTGAAAGACTAAAATGAACAAAATAAATATTAGTAAAAAAAACTTTTTAGAGACAAGCTTTTATTTAAATGCACTAAAAAGGAAAAAATAATTTTTAATAATTTAGGTTCATAATTATAAAAGCGTGGGTCGTGACTAATAAGTTCACGGCCCACGCTTTTATAATTATGAACCTAAATTATTAAAAATTATTTTTTCCCTTTTAGTGCATTTAAATTAAAGTTTATCTCTAAAAAGTTTTTTTACTAATATTTATTCTATAAAGATCAATCATTTGTTTTTGTTTGAGTACAATCTAATGTTCTACATGACAGGGAGTTTGACAACGACGTTACGATTAGACTGTTCCTGCATAATTTAATATAAAAAGCTCACTGTCAAATCAGATTTTTGACAATGCTTTCTGCAACCCGCAGTGAATCACGTAACAGTAATGTTTATCACGATTTGACGTTACGTTTTGTGTTTACGTGTGCGATGTGAACTATACAGGGTGGTCACTAAGTATGTCGACAAAATTCAGGGTGTAATTCCTTGGACCATTCTAAGAATAAAAAGTCCATATAAACGTGTGGTCAAAAACGACTAGTTTTCGAGATACAGGGTCCTCAATTTCTTATTTTTAACCGACTTCAAAAAAAGGAGGTGGTTCTCAATTCGGTTGTATTTTTTTTTTATGTTTGTTACCTCAGAACTCCGTAATTTATTAACCGATTTGGAATTTTTTTTATTTGAAAGGATATACTTTCAGATTGGTACCATAGAAATTTCATCAAAATCGGTTCAGTAGTTCGGCTGATTTTAATAAAAGTTAGTAACGGCGTGTGATTCCTTAAGGTAAATGTCACTTTTTGACACATCAGACAGCGTAAGAAAGTCGGTTTAATAAAAGTGAGGAACGGCGTGTGATTCCTTTAAGGTAAATGTCACTTTTTGACACTAAAAAGTAAAAAATAAAAAACTTTTTAGCAAAAAAAAACCTCCTTCAAAAAGCCACTAAAAAGAGGAAAATGATTTAATTTTGAGGTCTGCGCCAATTTAATAAAATATGAAATTGGTTAAAAAGAAGATACTAATCACTATACTCTACTTTTTAATCGATTTCATATTTTATTAAATTGGCGCAGACCTCAAAATTTAATTATTTTCCTCTTTTTAGTGGCTTTTTGAAGGAGGTTTTTTTTTGGTAAAAAGTTTTTTTTAAAACAATTTTACTAGAATTTCAAAAACGCATTAAGATTTTAGATTGAAATTTAGCATACGTAGATTCTAATAGGGAAGTAATTTTTGATTTTATTTAAAAGTTTTTAGAGATGCCAGGGACGTATTTGGGGATTTTATAGGGGACAAGTGGAAAACCGGGTACGCTACTGTTTTCTTTTTGAAATATTAAACTGGTTTAATAATTGTTAATCAAATTACAAACATTTTTAACAGATTTCAAAAAAAGAAGGTTCTGTGATTTCTATTATTCTTCTCTTACTAAATAGGCCAATAGGGCATACCTTGGGGGTGGTCCCATATAAATTTTACTTAAATAGGTTCAGTACTTAGTAGTTCAATTGATTTTAATAAAAAGTGAGTAACGGACTGTAACACCGTTAAAGTAAATGTCAAATATCAAGACAGAAGTCGGTTAATAACGTACAAAGTACGTATTGTAAAACCACTAAAAAGTAAAAAATAAAAAACTTTTAAAAAAATGGAACCTCGGCTTAATAAAAGCCACTAAAAACGAGGAAAATAATAAAATTTTGAGGTCGACGCCAATTCAATAAAATTAAAGTAGATACCTATGTATAATTAGATTTAGCAATTGAAGTGGCGCCGACCTCAAAATGTTATTATTTTCCTCTTTTTTAAGTGACTTTTTAAGGAGGTTCTATTTTTTTTAATTCTCTAAATTGCCGTATAAAAGAAAGGGTTTAAAAAAATAAGAAGTTGAGGACCCTATATTTCGAAAACTATAGCCGTTTTTGGCCACACGTTTAGGTATAAGAATTTTTACTTCCTACCTCGGTAGGGAAGTAATGGATTTAGTCCGAAAAAAATATTTCGAGATTTTAACAGATCTTCACGTTTTGAGACCCTAGCAATCGTTTAAGATCATTTTCTGTCTGATGCCTGTGTGTGTGTGTGTGTGTGTGTGTGGCCAATTTTTCGCCTTCGATATCGTAAAAACGGAACAACATACGGCCATGCCGATTGTTCTATTGTGTTTATCAGCCTTTAACTTAGATCTGATTAGATTTTGAGTCAAATCGGTTCAGTGGATTCTGAGATATTAAAAAAAACGTTCTCAATGTCACGTATTAACATAGGTAAAAAAAATATAAAATATGAATTCTATAATATGAAAAAAATGAAAATATTTTTTCTCTAAAATGTATAGTTTTCGAGAAAAAAAATATTTTACTAAAAAAAGAAAATTGTACGTAAATCAAGGTAACCGTGATTTTTGCTATATTAAACTAGCGATCAGTAGATCACTAAACAAAAAAGAGGACCATGTTTTTTTTTCAGAGAATACAAAAACAGTGTTTATTTTTTGCAAATATTTACTAGGTGGGAAATATAAGACTGGTCATCAGTCTAATTTTTATTCTTAGAATGGTCCAAGGAATTACACCCTGAATTTTGTCGACGTACTTAAGGACCAACCTGTATAGCAAAAATTACGTAGGTACATGTTATTCAATGTACAAACATGTACTTTTAAAGCCCTATTTCTATCTCTCAGCTGCTCTCTCTTTCCGACAGTCATTTGATGTTACAAGGATTGATGGATCGCTAATCCACTGTTGTCGCGTGTTGAATTCAGCGGACATCAATAATGTTCATTGTCTATCGAAAATATCAGAATATTAATAGTCGTTCAACCCGTTGTTCGCCCACGCACATATATCCTGAAAACAGAGGCTTGGTGTGTGGGTAAAACCACACTGCTAACTTCCCATTGGGTGCCCTTATAGAGATTAGAGACCAGTCTACCGTAGAGAAACTATTTGCAATACAGGTTTACAATTTTACGGCTAATTCAAATTTTTTGCAAATCTTGATTTTCTTTATGCAATTATGCGTCCAATGAAACTGGACCGGAGTCGATATCATTCTTTGTTCTCGAGATATGCGATCCGGAAAAAAGTTCACCAACGTACGAACGAACGAACGAACGTACGTACACACACACATAAGTAACTCTAAAACAGTAGATTCGGACTCCAGGGACCTCAAAACGTACAAAATCGGAGCCATTACAATACTTATAACGGTAATCACGCATCTGTCTGTACCCGCGATACAGACATACCCTGAGGCCGAGCATGTAGCAGTGCTGTTGTTTACATAGCGTTGCTATGGTTCCTCTATTACAAGTCCCCAGTTTCCGGGTTCTAGCCCGAGAGCTGGTAAAAATGTCAATTGGATTTTCAATTTATTATTAAGAAAAAATAATGATTTGAAAATATGACTTGGTGCTAGGCCCAAATAACTTTATCTGTTGGTGGTCTTTAAAACACAATAATAATAACAGACATACCCTATTTTTTTTCTTTTTCTCTATGACCCTGTAAAATGAATTTCTTTATTACTTATTATAACTTTAGACATTTTAAACAGAATTTAACTTTGCTTTTATTATAGGTAAAGAAATTGTATATTAAAATGTGGTTTTTAATTTTGAATTAGCTTCCAGCTGTGATTAACAGTCGGAGGTCCGGAATTGAAATGATGGGTTATGTGTTTAATTCCAATTTCATTTCTCTGCGGGTGGTTCCCGTTTGTTCCTTGTAACTTTATTCAGGTTCGTCAAAGGATTGCTGTGTTGTAGACCGAGAGCTAGTGACAATTTTTTGGTGTTATTTATTCAAGGCCTTATTTTTGTGAAGTTGTTTAGGAAGACATATTAAAGTGCCCTGAGTAAGGGATTTTGCTAGATAGCGGTATGGGAGGGATGCAGACCGCCCCCATAGGCGAGTAAGTTTCCCTCTAAGAGAGGGGGCTAATACCGACATTTTGTTCTGCAAATTGAAATATATGCTTAAAACAGTCGCCGTAACAACATATTAAAATTTGAACCTTGAACAAATAATATAAATTTCGTCGGGTACATGACACGTTTAGGATGATCTGCCACCCCTTTAATACTGATCAATCGATTTGCAAATATTATAATGGCATTATTGGGTCATCGATAAGCTATACAAACAATCGCAGCCTTGAAGCAATAATAATTGTGACCATTTTTTTGTTGCATGTTGGGGGTGGTCTGCATTCCTCCCATACCGCTATCTAGCAAAATCCCTTATTCAGGGCACTTTAATATGCCTCCCTCAACATCTTCACAAAAATAAGGTCTTGAATAAATAACACCAAAAAATTGTCACTGGTTCTCGGTCTATTGTATTTGTTGCCCTTTAAAATATCTATAGTGATGCTTACTATACACTATACAGTGTGTCAAGGGAATAATCTGATAAACCTCTAGGGGTGTGTTCCTTAAAAAATTACGTAAAAAAGGATATGTTTGTATCGCGGGTACAGACAGAATACCGTTAAACGCAAAACGATTTAGAACATGTTTGTTTAGCCATAACTTCTCGATGGGTTGAAAAATTTAAGTTCAGAATGTGTATGGAATGGTCCCATATAATTTTTATTAAAATCGGTTCAGTAGTTTATTATTTTTTATGTTTATTCAGCCATAACTTTACGAGGGGTCGATTTGAAAAATTTCGACGCCGTTGATGTCAGAATGTTTACGGATTGATATTTGAGAATTTTATACGACACAAACAAATAAAATGGCGTCAGATTTTAAAATGGCGGCCATATGTACCTACTTTCGTAAAAATTTTCCGATCATTTTGAAAATTCATATTTGAGTTTTATAGGACACAAAAAAAATAAAATGGCATCAGATTTCAAAACGGCGGCCATAATATTATGTACTTTTGTAAAAATTATCCGATCATTTTGAAAATTGATATTTGCGAGTTTTATAGGACACAAAAAATAAAATGGCATCAGATTTCAAAATGGTGGCCAAATAATAACTGAAACACATCGCGAGGAAAAGATGCTTCGATGAAGTTGATATTTTACTTAAATCGGTTCAGTAGTTTTAACGTATTCACGCCCAAAACAACCACGGCCGTGTAGAAGACATAGCTTACTTTTTTATATACGGTAGAATCCGGCTAGAGCGACTTTCAAGGGACCGGCGACATTATGTCGTATTAACCGGACGACGCACAAAGCGACCGCATAATTTAAGCTTGTTTTTATACAATAGATTAATTTCTATGAAAATAAAACAAAATATATTAGCACTTACAAATACATATTGTAACAAAACCCCAGATGTTACGCCACTGACGACAATAGAATCATCGAGAACAAGTAACAATGGTGAGGCGTGGCATGATATCGAAGACACCAGAATGTTCTGGAAAGCGCGCGAGCGTGGGGGGTCAAGCTGCTAGCTCTATATAAATAGGAGTTGTCACCGGACAAACAACGAGAGTCGTGTGACAGTGTCGATTGGAAATAAATACAGCATATAAATTGTTCAGTGCTATTAAAGCGCTTCAGTTGTTTAAGAATTACTGTTCGTGTTATTATTATATAAACAGTGTTGACTATTAGAATTGAGATATAATTGTTACATCTAATTGTTATAATTTTTTTGTTAACATTTAATTCTTGTAAATAAATAATTTATTCCACCCACGTAAAAAAACAGTTTTGTTACATTATGTATGTATTATGTAGGTAACTTTAATGAAAATTAAACACTGCACATATGTGTGTATTACAGATCAGAGCAACAATATGTATTGTAATTTCGTTCTAACCAGACGATTAATATAAAATTAGGTCGCTAAAAGCAGTTGGTCGTTTAATCCGGACTCGTACTATACGGATACGTGTTCATAGTATCTACGCCTATATATGAAACGTAATGTTACGGATCACCCTGTATATAAACGATAGGCAAGAGTTCTGAGAAACGGGGTCCGCTTACTGTAACAACTGGTACGTGCACGAAAGTTCTAGAGAAAGCGAGAACACACTAGGCTTATGCCACGCAGCCTATACAAACAGCAGTGCGAGTGAGTGAAGAGATCAGTCAACGGTGAGTCACGCAGTCAAGCATCGGTGGATCAGTGATATTAAATAGTGCCGTGATATAAATAAACCAAACTGATAAAATAAATACTAGTGTAGTGGTAATAATTACGAATTATTGTATATATAGTTGTTTTGTTTTGCTTTGTAATTGCTGTTTAGTTATTGTTTACTTGTGTTGATTGTTAGAATTGACTTTTCGTTGTTCCGTTCATTATTATTGTTTTTAATTATTGTAAATAAAAATTCACAGATTTCGCAATCCTTGCAACCATCGAGGACATTGGAAATGATAACAGCATATATGAAACATAATTAACTGTTTATTATACACACAATATTTATCAATGCACTGTTTAGTTTTGTCAGGAATAACCCTATTATTAGTCTTGTTATATACGCGTTCACTTTTGCTTGATTACTTAACTTTTAAATAGATTTTTCTACAGTATTTATTAACATTTGCTCAAAAATAACACCGCAGATCGTCGCAAATACCTCTCAATTAACTAGACATGATATAAAACACATTTCGAAAAAATTGCACTTGTTCAATTTTGCATGATTGCTCCTCACTTGATCGCGACACTGTTGTCTTTTGGCCTTGAACGAAAACTCGTAACTCTGCCCCCATATACGAACATAAACATTTCCAATGTTAATATTTATTCCGCCAACTCAGAAAACAGTTTTGTAACACTAACTTGAGTTTATATTTACGTCGCAAAAAACGGTTAGCCGTTATAAACGAAGTCGTATAATAGACGATTTAGATCAATGAATGAATTGTAGATTATAGACGCTCGAGTATTTAGATCAATGATATTATTAAATATCATCAAATAGATCTTTACAACACAATATGGCAAGTCTTCACGAATGACGTACATTTTCCGAATACCCCAGTCGTTTAAGTTCGGCTTTACATTTTACAAAGGCCAATGAGAGATTATAGAAAATTAAATGAAAGAGGATAAAAGTGGCTTCTCATGCATCTGCGTTCCACATAAGTTTTCTCATAAATTGTTAATCCGTTAATCTCTGCAATAAACATTTGTATGTTATATAATACTATAGTTATAAAGAAGGTAGCCGCGTCCGTTACATAATAATTAATTAGTGACTAACTGTGGCTATCCTTAAATATCAAACTAACAAGTGTTAAAAAAACTAGTGTGCTGTGTGCAAAGTACAGTGGCTTTAAAGAAACAGTGGCGACAATAGACTGTCAATTCAAATTTCGACACAACATGACGGCGTTGTTTACATGGCGTTGCTATGGCATTGCCTGAATTTTTTATAGTGAATAGTTTTTATAAAAAAAAAAATTCGACTGATGACCGTTCCTATAGGTTGTGTGCACGAAGCCTACTAGCGCCGCTAGCGGGCAATAGTGTACGATTGAACTATTTTTTATTGTTGTCTTATATCGGGAAATTTTTTAATAAACGATTACCATTTTATCTAGCTGTGTGTAAATAGTATAAATAGCATAGCATAAAAGGGTACGTAAAAATTATTGGTTTTAAGTTTTTTTCTTCTTCAATTTTGACGTATAATAAAAAATAACTGATTAATTTATATCAGACATGGAGGTGTGCCTACACCTATGTCTATGGTTTATATTGACAGACGGAAATATAACCTAAAACCATGGCGCATGTAATCTTGCGGACCGGGTTTAAAAGTGTCAAATTTATCAGATTTATAGTAATAATTTCCAAATAAGTTAGAAGTAAAATCATGGTTTTACTTACTTGACTTTTTGAACAATAATGCTCACTGACAGTTACGGAAAATTGCAGTTCAGAGTTTACAACGGATGTCACAACAAGCGCTCGCGTCGATATTATTATAACTCCGCCCCCCTGCACACAGTCTATACTTCCCACCTAGTAAACCTAGTAAACTATACGTTTTAGAGAAAAAAAATATTTTCTTTTTTTCATATTATAACATCTAGAATTCATTTATATTTTTTTTACCTATGTTAATACGTGACATTGAGAACGTTTTTTAATATCTCAGGATCCACTGAACCGATTTGACTCAAAATCTAATCAGATCTAAGTTAAAGGCTGATAAACACAATAGAACAATCGGCATGGCCGTATGTTATTCCGTTTTTACGATATCGAAGGCGAAAAATTGACCACATACACACACACACACATACAGACATCAGCCAGAAAATGATCTTAACGATTGCTAGGGTCTCAAAACGTGAAGATCTGTTAAAATCTCGAACTATTTTTTTCGGACTAAATCCATTACTTCCCTACCATAGTAGAGGTGGGAAGTAAAAATACAAATTTTTGGCCATACCCAGTCTAAAATAGCTACTTTTCACTTCATTTTCAGTATTTTCAAAAATGTTTGACAGTTCTTTTGCGTCGCCAACTTCACATTTATAGCAGGCCATGAGGAAATTGTTTACTTACCACACTAGTGTGTTTTAAAAACACTTTCAACAGACCTGCCTGTTAACTGACCTATTCCATGCATACATTCACACATGTAAAGTAACCAGTGGCGGATTTACACATTTGCCGCCAGTAGGCTATTCAAATTTTGCCGCCCCTACCGACCTCTACAATTCGATACCCTAGTTCACAATCATATTAATTAAATTTTTTTTGTCAATGAAATTGTAACTTTATGATTTGTGCACCGTATCGATCGTCCTAATTACACCACCTTTTTCCCGTAATTAGTATGATTGTGAACTAGGGGATTAATAAAAGCTCAATCATGTAGTACTAATAAGGCGGAGACCTAATAACATTTAGGTAGGTACCTATTGGGATCCGTCAAATGAGTATATGACAACTGGTGGCAGAAAATTGTACTAAAACGAGGGAAAATTTTACATGCTAACAGTGCAAATTTATCGTGAAATTGTTTATTACAAATATAAAACAAGTAAAATAAACAAAAAGTATCGAAAATGGAATTCGCGACGTTTTCTAATATCATGGGCATTAAACACTGTCAGTTATTGCCTTGTAAAACTTACTTTACAGAGAATTATTTTCTGATGAAATGTGGAAAAATTGTATTTATGAATTAAAAAAATATTTTATATTAATAATAAGATGTACTTATTATCATACTGCACAACAATAGTTGAATCCCTGATGATTGGCAAATTTATAGGATTAATTTTGTATACAAATATTTTGAGGTTAGTAACTTACCCACTTATTACAATATAACTTATTATGTTGCAGTTATGTGTTTACATTATTCACCTAACCCAACCTTAAAGGCGCATTGAACGTGGATAATTAATTTCGTGGAGATTTTCTTTTAATTTTGATATTTTTAAGCAATATGTCGTAAAGATTACTGCTTTTGACAGTTCATTTTGCATGCATTTTTCTCGTTATATTTCCGACATTTGATAATATGCCCGGCTTTGAGAATCCGTTCTCCTTCAACAAAATTCCTTTGTTTAGGATTCGTACCGGCCCAATCACAAATTGCACTTATATTTATCATTTCTTATCACTTTGAAAATCATAAAATTACACGCAAAAGTATACACCGTATATGAAATTTCCCTCCCTCTGCGCCATGTTTTTTAATCTCCACCTATCTGACGGATCCCAATATAAATATGAATCTTTTTAATTTCTGTAAGACAAAAAAAAATTTTGACCCCAAATTTTCCGCCCCTAAACTCTGCCGCCCTAGGCTCCAGCCTACTCAGCCTGCTGGTAAATCCGCCACTGAAAGTAACTATTTTATAGTGGGTATGGCAAAAAAGTTTTTTTTACTTCTTTAGAATGTCAAAATGCTGTTAAAAATTCGATATTTCGTGTAAAACACGACCTTTTATTTGATATATATCACGCATCTTGTTATGTTATACCGGGGGGTTTCACACGGTCGGCTCTGGGACTAATATTCAAGGCCTTATTTTTGTAAAGATGTTGAGGGAGGCATATTAAAGTGTCCTGAGTAAGGGATTTTGCTAGATAGCGCTATGAGAGGGATGCAGACCGCCCCCAACATGTAACAAAAAAAATGGTCACAATTATTATTGCTCCAAAGCTGAAATTGTTTGAAATATATGCTTAAAACAGTCACTGTAACAACATATCAAAATTTGAACCTTGAACTAATAAATAATAATATATTTTTCGTCGGGTACATGACACGTTTAAGGTGATCTGCCACCCCTTTAATACTGACCAATCGACCTGCAAATATTATAATGGCGTTATTGGGTCACCGACAAGCTATACAAACAATTTCAGCCTTGAAGCGATAATAATTGTGACCATTTTTTTGGTACATGTTGGGGGCGATCTGCATCCCTCCCATACCGCTATTTAGCAAAATCCTTTCCACAGGGCACTTTAATATGCCTCCCTCAACATCTTCACAAAAATAAGACCTTGAATAAATAACTCGGGTCGCAGTGCCAAAACCCTGCCGACAATATAGTGTATTTGCTAATTGGCATTGTGGCTTTATTATGTGAACTTAAGTTTGTTTTTGGACAAAATAAAAAATTTAACCCCTTAATACATCCCTTAAAATAATATTTTTTTTCTTAATTTCAAAATTTTTATCAATGCAACCTCGGTACCAAATTAAATACACCCTTCAGTAAGTAAAGCACTATCCGTAAACTAGTGTTTTCATAAAATTTGTAACTCCGGTCCTGTCGGGCCGATTTTATTAAAATTTTAGCAGAACATTTTAATCGTTACTAAAGGGTTAAATTTCAATTTTGAAACGATTCTGAGAATTTTTTCGGCATTTTTGGGCCCAAAAACATTTTTCAACCCCTAAAAACCACCCTTAAAATAGTCCGATTTGGCCCATTTTAAATAGGCTTCGTGCGGTGATGGATTTTAACGTGCCTACCAAATTTCGTCAAAATCAATTAACTCTTTCGAAAGTTATAGCCCGCACACATATATATAAATATATAAATATATATATACATATATAAACAGACATTTCCAAAAATGGTGCCAAAGTGTTCAGGAGGCTATGAAACGTCGAGAAATTTTGGTCCGACCCCTAGGTCCCGCCATCCGACCGACGCCAATAGTGTATGTGCCATATGGCAAATACACTAATAACACCAAAAAATTGTCACTAGCTCTCGGTCTATAGTGTTTGTATCTAGATTTACGGAGTTTGTTTATTTAAAAACTCGTGAAATGTCTGAAAGTGACAAGTCAAATAATTCTCAAGAAAATAAAATAAGTTCGTATCTCATATTTGACATTGCTTTTTCATAGTAGGTAATGGAAAATGAAGATGTCCAACTGTCAAGCATTAAAATATTGGAAATTAAGAGGACTTTCTCACTGTTGATTTTTTATTTAGACGCTGATGATCTCAGTTTTCGATTGTCTATCCCCCTATATTATTAAACGAGTAAATCTTGTATATACCTACCTATCTATGTTTCTATGTATCTATATAAATATTTTCTCGAAAACGGCTCTAACGATTTTGATCAAATTTACCAAAAAGGGGTTTCGGGGGGCAAAAAATCGATTTAGCTAGGTCTCATCCCTGGAAAAATTCGTTTTCCTATCGATTTTATCATTTTTAAAAACGGTTTTTTGACCTGTCAAAACATTGTAATATCGTGAGTAGGCTTTGGAGAAAACAAACTACTTTCATTATTTATATGTCAAAATTATCTGACAGAATTTTTAATTTATTAAAATAATCCGTGAACTATTTGTATAGTAAAAAATAACAGAAATAAAAACTAAACATAATTTTGTAAGTTATTTTAACTAATATTTAAATAAATAGGTAGGTACCTAAGTATGTTATTTTTATATTACCTATATAAAATATGTATATTATGTACGTTAAATATAGTATGACGTATAATCTTGCCTAGACTTTTTTTTCTCAAAATCGAATAACGATTTTGATGAAATTTACAGAATGGGGATTTTTCGGGGCGAGAAATCGATCTAGGTAGAAATCTTGGTCCCAGAGGGGAGCAATTAAAAAAAATGGTTTTTTTATTTATAACTCGGTCAATTGTCAGATCGATTCGAAGCCTATTTCTACATAGATTTTGTATAATATATCACAAGGGTTAAAACTGTAAATGAACACTAATATAAGAAGTGTCTTGCACAATATGTAAACAATGACAAACAGGCGGCCCGAAGGGCCGCACTTCTGGCACCGCGAGTCTGTGTAAAAACACATCGATTTTTGAAAACTATTGTTAAGATACATACAAAAAAGTTTTGCTTTTTGTGAGTTTTTCAGTAGGTACCTTCTATGCAAAAAAAATATTTGAAATTTACTGGAAGTTGCTAAGATGATATCACAGAGAAAAAGTACTTCGATAAAGTTGATATTTGGCATCAATGTTTAAAAACGGATTATTGAAACGGCAACGGGCAAGCAGAATTTCATCTGATTCGAACATTTTTACAAGATCTATGAAAATCGGTTTTTGCGAGTTCTTCAGTCAACAAAACAATAACGGCGGTAGATTTGAAAATGGCGACCTAAGTAATATTTACAGGAAAAAATGCTTAATTCAAGTTGATACTAAGTTTTTACGCTTAAAAATACACATAGGTATTTAAAATATTTAACAGAAACGATTATTTAAATTATGTTTCAGAAATAAATTCGTTTCGGAATAATATTCTGAGAAAATAATATCTCACAGCATACAAGTACTATTTTTATTGAAATCATCCGAGCAAAGCTCGGTACCCAGATATTAATCTATTAACATCCGAATGGAAGTTATTGTAATGGGTTCGATTTTTTATTTTTTCTAAATTCTAATACGACTATGGGTTATGCCACTATGTTCAACTTAGAGTTGCTCTAGTAGTGAGGTAAGCTTAGAACCGATACCTGGCGGATAAAAGCACCAAATTTGGTATGATGGTACCTTAGGGTATACTAATTCATGTTTGCCTAGGAGCCCTCTGGGATTTCTGAAAAACAACTTTTGGCGGCCGAAAAACCACGAAATTTTACCACCTTTTTTGCTTTTTTCGAAATATCTCAGAAACGGTCAACTTAAGCAATTCTTGCACTATGCAATGTTTTAAAGAGGACATTACATTTCCTACAATTTTCATTCCCACAACTTTTCTGTGGTACTAATGGTAAACGCGCTACAGTTTCTTGAAAATCACGCACTTTTTGTAACTTTGGTCAGTGGCGGCTCGTGCCTGTTTAGACAGGTGGTGCCAAAACGAAGGTCAAAATAGAAAAGAAGTACCTATAAAACATAGAAAATAACTTACCTAGTGACTATCCACGCAACTGTCTATGTTTGACTAAACAAGTACACACTGGCACAAAGTGCAACAATAGAAATCCGAAAAAAAACAGTTTAATAAAGTTCAAGACCTCTACACATTTCTGGCAAACCGTCAAATAATAAAACAAAATTGTTATCAACAATAACATTTAACCGAAACAACAATGCGTATAAATTCCAACAATGACCAAACAGAATATCGCCAATAATGTGCCTGGCACACATTTCATTTAAATTTAGCATTACAGCATAGGGAAATCATGAGTCATAGTTCTATCTCTCTTGCTCACATATAAGGACCGTAAGGTATGCTTTGTTTACACTGTGCCTATTATTAAATGGCACAGGATACATGTAACTGATCGCGTGGTGAAAATGTTTTAGGAAATTTGTGCGATTTAGGCTGAACTCTGCTGTCCGGACGATCGATAATTTTATAAATTGATTAAAAAAATATATTAATAAAAATATTAACAAAAAATATTTTTAGAGAAAATTGAAAAATTAGGGGTAGTGCCATGGCACTGTGGCACTACCCCACGAGCCGCCACTGAGTCTTTGGTAACCAATGGTTAAAATGTAATGTCCTGCATTAAAATTTAAAGGACGTAAAATTTCCTATATTTTATGTCCTCTCCACTTTTTTTATTGGACCAGGACTTTCTTATTTATCACGACAGGAAAATTAAACGCAACAAATGGGTTTTAGCTTTTTTCTCGTAATGAGTGACACGTACGAGAAAATCGCTTATTATCAAACTTGTACGGCAAGAAAAAACCAATAATTTAGTGTATCGAATGTTTATTTTCGAACAACAGTGTACATAGCAGCGCGCCTCGAAGGTCGACATATCGGCGCGTGGTTGCGGAACTGTTCCACACCACCCTGGAGGTCGAGTTCAAGGCGCGTTTTTTTTAAAAGTGGTTTCCCCGATAGGCCTAATCCACTTTTTGACAACATTTTTTGTGCAGCCACGCGCCGACATATCGACATTCCCGGTGTAATTTTTTTCAAATTCTAACAGCGCACAATCATGCTACTTTACCAACAATTTGGTGTATCGATTGTTTATTTTCGAACAACAGTGTACATAGTACACTGTTGTTCGAAAATAAACAATCGATACACCAAATTGTTGGTAAAGTAGCATGATTGTGCACTGTTAGAATTTGAAAAAAATTACAATAATTACCTGTAAATTATTTATTATCGGCGAGAAAATTTCCTTTTCAAAAAAATCCAAAATTCAGGACCGGATAATAAATGGTAATATCTTCTTTGTTGACTTCGATTGACCCAACTTTTCTTCAAATTTATGCCGAATCAATTTTTTCATCACCTATAAATACATTACTATTAATCTTTTCATATTTAAAATTAATTGACAAAAAAAGCAAAAGAAAAATACTTACTTTGCAAAGCTGGAATTCAAGATTATTTAATTAACCGACTTCAAAAAAAGGAGGTGGTTCTCAATTCGGTTGTATTTTTTTTTATGTTTGTTACCTCAGAACTCCGTCATTTATAAACCGATTTGGAATTTTTTTTTTTTATTTGAAAGGATATACTTTTAGATTGGTCCCATAGAAATTTCATCAAAATCGGTTCAGTAGTTCGGCTGATTTTAATAAAAGTTAGTAACGGCGTGTGATTCCTTAAGGTAAATGTCACTTTTTGACAATCAGACAGCGTAAGAAAGTCGGTTTAATAAAAGTAAGTAACGGCGTGTGATTCCTTTAAGGTAAATGTCACTTTTTGACACTAAAAAGTAAAAAATAAAAAACTTTTTAACAAAAAAAAAACCTCCTTCTAAAAGCCACTAAAAAGAGGAAAATAATGAAATTTTGAGGTCTGCGCAATTTTAATAAAATATTAAGTTGGTTAAAAAGAAGATATTAATCACTATACTATACTTTTTAATCGACTTCATATTTTATTAAATTGCCGCAGACCTCAAAATTTCATTATTTTCCTCTTTTTAGTGGCTTTTTGAAGGTTTTTTTTTGTTAAAAAGTTTTTTATTTACAAATGCTACGTAAAATAAATTAGACTTTAATCAGATCCAATTTTCGATTGTCCCAAAAATTCCCGTAATGTTATAATTCGGATACATAACAAATTACTCGAATGTTCATATTTCTAGTCCTGTCAATATGTAGTTTGAGGTCGGAACTCACGCTAAACGGCCGTTTAGGGTTTGTTGGGGGGGTCATATATGAATGTTATGACGAGTTGTCGGGAGGCTTCGCGATCAGGATTTGCCAGTCTCTTGGATTAGTTTTTTTTAATATCTCAGCTCCTATTTTGCTACATTAAACTTCAATACGGTGTTTTAAAGGACGTAAAATTTCCTATATTTTATGTCCTCTTCGCTTTTTCCATTGGACTAGAGCTTTCTTATTTATCGCCACGGAAATTTGAAAATTAAACGCAAAAAACGTATTTTCACATTTTTCTCGTAATGAGTAACACGTGCGAGAAAATCGTTTATTATCAAACTTGTACGGCAAGAAAAAACCAACAATTTAGTGTATCGAATGTTTATTTTCGAACAATAGTGTACATAGCAGCGCGCCGTGAAGGTCGACATATCGGCGCGTGGTTGCAGAACTCTGTTCCACACCACCCTGGAGGTCGAGATCAAGGCGCGTTTTTTTTAAAGGTGGTTTCCCCGATAGGCCTAATCCACTTTTTGACAACATTTTTTGTGCAGCCACGCGCCGACATGTCGACATTCGCGGCGCGCTGCTATGTACACTGTTGCTCGAAAATAAACATTCAATATACAAAATTGTAGGCTATTCCTTGCCGTACAAGTTTGAGATAAACAATTTTTTCGTATGCGTTACGCATTACGAGAAAAATGAGAAAAACCGTTTGTTGCGCTTGATTTTCAAATTTATGTCGCAATAAATAAGAAAGTATTTGTCCTGTGAAAAAAGTGAAGAGGACATAAAATGTAGGAAATTTTACGTACTTTAAAACACAGTATCGAATTTTAATATGGCATCAATAGTATTCCTATAAAGTGTAGAATTGTGTGTGATTTTCGATTTTATCAAAAAGTATGATCGGATAATTGGTCCAACGATATATTATAAAGGGTGTCTCAGCAAGAACTTGAATTTTGAATCGCGCGCCATTTTCGACTGTTAATTGTTGAGTCAGCCATATTTGGTATTTGTTAAATTAAAACATTGACATTTACGAAAATAGTGAGTTACAGGTCAGAAGAACGTTTATTAATGGTGAAAACCCATTACAAAGAAATTGCACGCCAAATTCGTAAAATCCAGCAGCCCTTACTGCAAAATGTACTGCAAAATTTCGTTAAAAGAGTATATTCCTACTATCTACATATGAAGAAAAAAATGTAAATAAATCATTAAATTAACATAATATTTTTTAAGTTTTTAAAATTCAATTTCTTGCTGAAACAAAATATCGGTTAAATGACCAACGTTGCTCCGATGGTAGGAATATACTCTTTTGACAAAACTTTGCAGTACATTTTGCAGTAAGGGCTGCTGGATTTCACGAATTTGGCGTGCAATTTCTTTGTAATGGGTTTTCACTATTAACAAACGTTCTTCTGACAAGTAACTCATCATTTTCGTAAATGTCAATGTTTTAATTAAACAAATACCAAATATGGCTGACTCAACAATTAACAGTCGAAAATGGCGCGCGATTCAAAATTCAAGTTCTTGCTGAGACACCCTTTAGAAATCGTTATAATTGCATGGCAACTTGAAAATTCCTAAAGTGTAGAATTGTGGGTGATTTTCTATTTTATCAAAAAGTATGATTGAATAATTGGTCCATCCGCTGGGGTAAACAGTTAGTACCTATACTATAAAATTATAAAAATAAGAAATGAAAATATTCCTAATAATATACAGGGTGTCCTCAAAGACACTAAACACACGCCTACCACATGTTCCTGAGACCAAAATAAGCCGATTTACCTTCTTACAAAATTGCTTAGTTTGGGCGCTATACGGCCCTGAAGTTACAATTTTGAAATCGTTTTTTTGTTATAAATTTAAAACGGCTTGTGCGATTTTGCTCAAATTTGGCACGTTGACATAGTTTTATGGAACAAAAAACCCATGTTAAAATTTTGATTAATATTAATCCATAGGCGTAGAAATCGGGTTTTTTAATATTTGAACGTTTCAAATTTCTACGCCAATGGAAGAAAAGGGGTTTAAGTATAAAATTTAGAATCAGTAACTTATTTGCTACAAAAAAGTTACTCTTAATAAGACTCGATTACTCTCATGGTTTTTGAGAAATTAGTATTTTAATAATAAGTTGATCAATAATAATACCATGATAATAATAAGTTGATCAATAAACAAAAAAGATGGCCATGCTTTTTTCTAAGAATAAAACTGGAGATAATGAAGAAGTTATGCAAGGAGTAATTTAATTTTCTTAGTCGTATAAATCTTTGTATGCGTGAAAATGGTGGACACTTTGACCAATTTTTATGACATATTTATTTATTTCTATTCATGTTTTAGTAGCTTTACTTCATTTTGCAAAAATTACTGCGAATTATTAAAATACAAATTTCTCAAAAACCATGAGAGTAATCGAGTCTTATTAAGAGTAGCTTTTCTGTAGCAAATAAGTTACTGAATCTAAAATTTATACTTAAACCCATTTTCTTCCATTGGCGTAGAAATTTGAAACGTTCAAATATTAAAAAAGCCGAGTTCTACGCCTATGGATTAATATTAATCATAATTTTGATGTGGGTTATTTTGTTCCATAAAACTATATCAACGTGCCAAATTTTAGGAAAATCGCACAAGTCGTTTTAAATTTATAACAAAAAAATGATTTCAAAATTGTAACTTCAGGGCCGTATAGCGCCCAAACTAAGCAATTTTGTAAGAAGGTAAGTTTGCTTAAATCGGCTTATTTTTGTCTCAGGAACATGTGGTAGGCGTGTGTTTAGTGTCTTTGAGGACACCCTGTATATTTAATCGAATCTACAGGCCGGTTGAGAAGACTCGAAAAATAAACGTGTTTTGTGAAACTGCGAACAGAACGGGATAAAATTAATTAATTTTTAGAAAATCCCCTACCAGAAGGGCCGGTTGCAATAAGATACAAGCTATTACATTTTTGATAACACTTTTTGGAAATATGTATAGTTCTCAAAAAAAATAGCAAGTATCTTATTTTGGATGGGGTCTGGCCAATGCACTTTTACAAAGTATAAAAACTCATAAACTCATAAAAATTATAACATCAAAAATAATCACCTTGTTGTTTTTCAATATCTAAATTATTAGTAGGTATACATTTTCTTTCATATCTGCATAGTTTCGCTTATATTTTTTCCTAAAAAAAAAATTCAATTTTAGTCACGGCAAGTAGAAGCGGGAACACATTTCAATAAAAATGAGAAAATTATACTTACAAAAAAAAAATGCAAGCATAGCTCGCATATAGTGGTCCGTATTTTAAGATTTTTCAAATTTTTTTTAATACACCAAAAATTATTTTATGTAAACTGAACTTATAAACCGAAGTCGATAGTATAATTGACAAATCGGCCTGAAATTTCAAATCGAAAAAATATTTTTAACTTACAAACTAACATGCATAGCCCTACGCCCCCAGGAGTTACAGCAAAGGCGCGAACTGTACCCTGAGGGAGAAAAAACCACCACCAAAAAATATCAGTAGGGATCACTGGGACATGGGCTACGATTTACGAACGAATTAAGTTAGTTACTCTGATTAAACGGAATTAAAAAAATTATAAAAAAATCTTGAATTTAATCTTTATTGTTTTGAACTTAATTTTTTACTATAAAAAGACAAACTGCAAATATTAAAAAAATAGTACTATTAAAATATTACTTTGTTTAAAAAAGCAAGCTAATAAAAAAATCATTTTTAAAAATTAAAAACTTATTTACTGTTCCACTAAATAATTTATGTTGATTCAAAAATAAATCAGGGAGGAAGGTTTAGTTATTGATTTTTTTCCATCGTTGGACAGATCTGATCTGCCATCGTTGGACGTTGTTTCAATCTTTGACCGCAAAACCTAAAACGAATTCACCATAAATTGGTTTATATGTATAACTACGCGTAATTACTGAAGAAACTATTTAAAAATATACAAACGCTAATGATCTGAGTTGTCGAGCGTTTATAAGCTATAATTTTTCTCTTTAAAAAATTA